>CAXIVR010000004.1:103892351-104311308 GCA_964035755.1 Teleogryllus oceanicus | reverse complement strand
TATATATATATATATATATATATATATATATATATATATATATATATATATTAAGTTTTCCATAAAGCTTTCTATTGATAGAGTCAAAAGCCATTTTGAAATCTACAAAACTGCAATATAAGTGGCCCCGTTTACGCGAAGCGCCTGCTTTACAAAGGTATCTAACACAAAGATATTGTCGGTAGTCGCGAAGCCTCTCCTAAAGCCTGCTTGCAATTCTGATATTTTACTGTGCTTTTCCGCCCATTCACTCAGTCGCCCGTTGAGTATTTTACAAAATAGCTTGCTCAGCGCTGGTAAAGACTAATTCCGCGATAATTTTATGGGCAATTCGTATTACCTTTATTCTTAAAGACTGGTTGGAGGATCGCTGTACTCCACGTTTCTGGATACGATCCAGAATCAACTATTGCATTAAATAAATTTAGAATACTCTCTGGGTCTATGTGCACAATTCCGAAATAAATTGTGTCGGAATGCCGTCCGCGCCGCCTGCCTTCTTATTATTCATGGCTAGCATAGCCCTATTCACTTCATTCAGGTTATCGGTTCGTCTAATTCAGGGACATCCCGGTCCGTGATAATATATATCCCTGTTTCAATATTCGCTCTTCGAGCGCCCGTGAAAAGTACTGCTCCACGCGTCGGTGAAATTGCATTACTTACATTTCTTTTATTACGCAGTGATCTTATAACGTCCCAAATTGATTTATTATGATTGTTTCTTAAAATTGCCTCTATTCTTGCTGTCTCACTCTCCTGCCAAGATTTCTTCGATTTCTTAATTGTGGCCTCGTATTGCCTACGTAGTAACAAGTAACTATTTCTCGCTTCCGCAGTTCACTGTTTCTGAGACATTCTTAAGGCTACTATTGCTTCCGCCTGCTCACCCGACACTCCTCGCTAAACCATCCTTGGTCAGTACCCTTCCTCCTCTCCCCACATTCCATGCCTCCCTGCGAAAGAGTCCTTTCTAAATTCTTTGCTTGCCTTTCCGGTGACCGCTCCTCTCGCGCCCACCCTACCGAGTTAAGAATAGCCTCTGCAAATTCCTGTCGCTTTTCCTCTTTCCATATAAACCGTCGTCTTGCTATTGTGAAGTTTGTTGCTCCCGCCCGTGCCACTGCCTGTGGCAGTTCAGTAGCATTTACTGCTAAATGAACGCACACAGGCAAATGGTCGAGATTCTGCCAGTAATTCGATTCCAAAATCTAATAAATTGTTTATTCTTTCATGAGACAACAGAGCATAATCTATTACACTACCTCCATTCGCACTAATAAAGTTAGGTTCCCCTTCAGTATCCTGTCCATGAGTTGCCATTTAAGATTTCGAGATTAAATCTCTCGCATAATTCTAACAATTCCTGACCCTCATTATTGATGACTGAGTCTTTGCTTTTCTAGAATTAGCTCTCGCTTCTTGCCGATCGAACTCCGAAAATACTTCCTGCTCATGGCCAATTCCAGCATTCATGTCACCTAAAACCAGTAAATCAGTATTCGGATACCTTTGCTTCAACGAGTCTAGAAATTATTGATTTCACCAAAGCTTCTGGAGAATAATAACGCGAGCCCTGTGGGTGACGGTATATAAATACAGTGCGAGGTCTGTATTTTGCATTACTAGTCTAATACAAAGAAAATTGTCGGAGTTTGTTGTAATTTCATAAATAAATTGACTAACCTATCCTGAAATATGCACCAACACCTCCCAGGTACCTACCTTTCCCTCTACGTTTTTAGTTTTGCATATGGCTGTAAAACCAGACACATTAAAGTCTCACCCTCCTTCCACCAAGTTTCAACGAGACCGACAATATCAAATGTGTTTATGTACCCATGGAAGTCTTGATTTCCGAGCTTAGAGCCTAGACCTTTGATGTTCAACATCCTATTCTTAAAGCCTATTCCTGCCTGTTTGGCGACCTGCTGGTCCCGACTCACCGCAGAGCTTCCTGCTGCTGCGTTTGCCGCAGCCATCGCCCTCGTAAGAGGTCCTCGCTCCAGGCTGTCAGCCGCAAGCGTCCGGGACTCGCCGAGTGCCGTGGGCTCCGGCGGAACCTGAACGCGACCGCCGACGCGAACGCGAGCAGGACCGCCTCCGCCGCGATGCCGCGGGGTCAGAGGTCGTCCGCGCCGCCCCAGCACGAGGCGCAGCCGCAGGCGCGGCCGCGGCCACGGCCGAAGGCGCGGGCGGGGCGGCCGCGAGAGGCGCCCGCTTGCCCGGAAGGGGTTTCCGCCCTACTGGGGTTCTGCCCCTCGCCGAGTTCACGGGACTCCGTCGCCCCGCCCCTCCCACGCCCGCGGACAGCCGCCAGCTCAGCCAACACGTAGCTGCGCCCTGCCACGAGCAAGCTTGTCGAAACGAATCGACGCCTGCTTTCCGCTCGCTTTCGCCTCCTGCAAATGCGGAATTAACGCCTTACGCGTTTGCCGCACTGCCCAGCTGAAGTCCTCACGGACGCGCACCCTGCCATTCCGGAGAGATACTCCCGGGCTGCACGCACAGCTCCTCCGCTTCCTGAAAGAGGCCAAGCTTGGCCACAATCATACGTGGCTGTCCCTCGCGCCGCCGGTCGGCGCGCGCTCGATATCCTGGAGCTCAACCTGACCCCCAGCTGCTCCGCAAGATCAGGATACACCTCTCGAGTCCGCCCAAGACTCGTTCCGCTTCTCTGGGATGCCAGTAACAATGATATTGGTACGTCGCGACTAGTTCCCAAGGTAATCCACCTTGCGAACCAGCCGCTCGTGGTCTGTCTGCAGCGACTGCACTGAAGCACTCTGCAGACGTAACCCAAGCCTGCAACTCATCGATTCTATCAATAAGTTTCCTTATGGTTCCTATTGATAGTCTCGATGATTATCGACAGTAGGGGCCGGGATTCAGCTCCACCCCACCGATCGCCAATAGCACGCCATCACCGCCGCGCCCAACACGCTCGCAAGGGCCCCAGCCCCTCGCCTGTCCCAGGCACCGCCACCGCGCGGCAGGTAGCCCTCACCCAGCGGCCGATAGCCGCGCGCCACTGCTCCGTCGACACCATCCTGCAGCAGGTAGAGCGCTTAGTAAAACACGTCCGCTCGGCTCTGCGACTGGCGAGACTGTAACTGCTACTGGAACGTTCAGGTCTGGGAAACGTTTCTCCGGAAATGGTGGGAGATAGGGAAACGTGACATAGAACGGTTAATTTCGGATAGACTTGCGGATATTAAAGGCAAGAGAGTCCTGGCAGCAACGGCCGAAAAACGTTCGCTAGTTGCGCAAATTCACGCGAGCCCGCTATGGGGCTGCGAACGTTACGTAAACACACTGCAGAAGGACGCAGGAGGGGGATACGCCTGGTTCAGGGCCGGGGTGGATGCAACGTAGATTAAAGGACTCGAATGGTAATGGCATCTGTGTGCTTTGCGGTGATAGGGAAGACTGGATCCATATCCTTTTAATTTGCAGTGCGACCGAAACTTGGAGAGGAAAATGGATGGGAATGGAAATTACTACTTCAACATAGGAACGTAACGCTCGCCCAAAACATTCTAGGGATAAAAGAGCTAACTTCATGAAAGAATTAGGAACATTTCTCAGAAGGTTCCGGACCACTAGAAACTGAAATTAAGGAGTGGGAAAACAGCAGTGGTTAGTACGAGCAGAGCCTAGACTGGAGAGAAATATGTAATAAATCAATAAACTAACAATAATTATGTTAGTCAGTAAGTTATGTTAGGTTAGTAACAGTACAAAAAAGAAAAAAAAAAGAAAAAAAAGTTATAAATTGTAGTCAATTGTTAAGTATAAGTAGATAAATAAGTCAATAAATATATATATATATATATATATATATATATATATTAACTTAAAATAATTAAAATAAGTTAAATAAATTAAAATTAAATTAATTTAAAACAAGTTAAATAAATTAAAATAAGTTATATCAATTAAAATTATATTAATTAAAATAAGTTAAATAAATTAAAAATAAATTAAATTAAAATAAAATAAAAGAAACGGCTAAAATAAAGCACATTAGAGGCGAAGGAAGTGGAATCGGAAATGTTAGGGCAGAGCGTTGGTGCGGACGATTTTCTGTGGTGCTGTTTGTTTTCAGGTGCGGTGGAGGCCAAACACTGGAAGGAGAATGCCTGACGCCCGCGCCAAATAAATAAATAGTCTAAAAACCGGATAGTAGCATGTACTCGGCTTCTGACGGCAGGTTTTCCCCTTCAGGGTTTTCCTCAGCCGTACCTTATGGTCTCGTTCCGCGGCTTTGAGGCGATGGAGAGACCATTTGGGGTGAATACCAGAAGGCGAAAGGTTAGAACGCGGTAGAATGTAGGTATTGTAATGGCTTAAAGGCCTTCGGCCTAGCCACATTGGATCAAGTTTCTAATTTGTCTGTAATAATTACCTATTAAATAAATAAATAAATATATATATATATATATATATATATATATATATATAGAGAGAGAGAGAGAGAGAGAGAGAGAGAGAGGGAGACACACACACACACACACTTCGTTATTCAATTTGGACAAATTTGCAATGGCGATATTGGGTTTTTGTATACAATATTTTTAATATTGTTTTGGAGTCTTTTCGTAAATCAAATCTACAAAATATTCTTGATTTTACGTTGTTTGAATATATTCATAACAGTTTCTTTTCTTAGAAGTGACTTCTTTATAAAGTGGAAGTTTTTAAAGTAATTACCGTCGCCCCGCTTTGCTTCTAACATGAAGTCTTCATCCACTAGATCAGAAGAAGATAATTGGAATAAAGAGATAGAATTCTTTCAAACCTTCTTTGAAAGTCAATATTTTAGTTTGTTATTGCATCTCATTAAAGGAGCAAGAGTTCGTCTTGAAATACGAATGGGAATCTCAGAGACTATGAACAAACCTACTCTATACAATGTTCCAAACAAATGAAAGGGAAGATGCGACTTCACTAATTTTATATACAAGACAAAGAAATAAGATAACCATATATTCTTCTTTATAATAAGACTATAAATTTGTGGAATCGAAGCGTAGCTTCAGACACATCACAAATTCTACCTACACAACACTAACCGCCGATTTGACTCGTTAATTAAGGAAAGTTTTAAATATTGCAAAGCAATATACATTAAGTAATGACATTCGCGATGCACATACGTGTGCTTCAAAAGAACTTCCATCGCTCCCAATCTCACCCAATTTATTATAACCGTTCACGGTATTTCTACAGCTTCATAGATCGTTTTCTGGGAACCGGTCACCCTCCTTCTGTGTGCCGAAGTCACTCGGACGCTCCACCTCGCGCGGCAAGGAGCCTGGGGTTCGGGGAGGGAGGGGAAAGAAGAGGCGGCGGAGCGCGTAATCGGCCTCCCTCAACTTCGCACCGCCGACGCGCTTCCGGCGGCGGGGCGACGTAACGAGCCCTGTTGCCGCCACCGGCGACGACCGCGGGCGGGGGGCGGGGGCGGCGTGGGGGCGAAGCGGGGGGAAGTCGTGGGGGCGGTGCGAGGAAAGTGTGGAGACGGCGCGGAATCGACGTGGAAATGAAGCGAGAGGGGATGCGAGTGCGGCTGCTGGAGGTGAGGGGTGGAGCGAGGACAGCGCTGGTGGGTGACGCGGGGGCGGCGCGGGGCGGCGCGGGGCGGCGCGGGGCGGCGCGGGGGCGGCGCGGGGCGGCGCGGGCGGCGCGGGGCGGCGCGGGGGCGGCGCGGGGGCGGCGCGGGGCGGCGCGGGGGCGGCGCGAGGGCAGCGCGGGGCGGCGCAGGGGGCGGCGCGGGGGCGGCGCGGGGCGGCGCGGGGCGGCGCGGGGCGGCGCGGGGCGAGACGGAGGTGGCGCGGGTGCGGTGTGCGCGGCGCCGAGCGCGGGGCGGTGCCGGGACGTCGAAGGATCGCGCATTCGAATCACGCGCCAGCGCCGGAGGGCAGGTGGGAGGGTGCGAGGGAGGAGGGCGGGTGGCGCCGCGCGACGCGGGAAGAACTCGCGTAACTCTTCTTCCATTACGATGTAAATTGACGGTCAGTTTCCGTCGTCCCGGGGCGGCGCGGGGAAGGGCGGGCGGGAGCAGGTGATGGCTGAGGGAGGACGCGGCGGCGGTCGCTCTCCGCACGCCGATCACGCGGTCTGCGGAATTAGCCCTCGAGCAAACAGGAGGCGTCGAAGGCGGGAGGAGGCGTGGACGGAGGAGCAGGCGGGGCACTAGAAGTGGAGGACGTGTAGGAACCGACGCGACGGTGGGTTAGCGATGGCAACTATTATGACTAACAGGAAATTGGACCTGTAGCATTTGTTAATTTAAATTGGGTTTCATTAAAAATATATTTGAATTTCAGTTCAACTATTCAAAACTATTAAAAATTTTATGTGAATAGGAACACAGTGAATTTATCTTCTGAAATAATAAAATTTGATTTGATTTGAAGGATGCTATGCTTATTTATCGTCAGAAATGCGTTTAGAATATATAAATTAACTATAAATCTGCTTAGAAAAAGATACATGAATTTTCAGGGATAAAGAAAATTTTGGTCTAATTTATAAATCTCTTATGAAATGAATACTGTCAGTATTCTTAATTCTGGGAAGTTTTCCCAGCTATTATTACTGTGTAAAAGCTTTTATCATTTTCCCGCGAACTATCAACCGGCATTTACCTCGGAAATGTTTTCTGAGTGCACCCGAGTCAACCCCTGCGTTCAACAGCCACCTGCTTGCCTCTCCCCGTCCAGAGTATCTTCTTACAGCGAACCCTACAAGATCCTCCAGGAGGTAATGAAGGATGGCAGAAGGTCACTCGCAGCGCATGCGAGGTACGTTGCGGGGTCATCAAAGTCAAGCAAGGTCGATAGCACCGTCTGAATCTCTCATGAGAGGCGCCCGTGGATCGACGTAGGAGGCGGGCGACGGGAGAGGGTTGCTCCGCGTCGACGCCCGACGCGCCCGCCCGCGCGTTCATTAAGCGCGCTGCCTCCGGGGTCGCGCCCCCTCTCGCCGCCTTCGCACAGTTGCCTCCATCACTCCAATCACTCGAATCGCTCGAATATCAAGTATTGAAAATATTATTATTGTTGTACTTTGGAAATGAGTTTGGTTGGATAAAATGATCATGGAATGTTCATTTGGAAGTACTAAAAATGCCCAAAGAAATTCTACATAACAATAGTATTTGTGTGCGCTTTACCCGCTTTGTTTACACTTTCTATTCCCGTACAAAATATTTTGAATTAATTATCTTAGTTGCAACCTGGAAAAAATTAATTAAAATTTAAAGTTGATTTTTAGTTTTGCCACTTTTGCGTAAACAGAATATATTAGACATTTTCTGAATTATCTTAGTTGCAACCTGGGCATTCTTCGCACTCTTTTGCATTACTTTTGATATGATTAAAAATGTGAAAAATACGTGCAAAGATGTTTTAATAAAAAAATATGTAAATAGATTATTTTAATAGCGAATAGCTGAATGTCAGAAATGGGTAACATGCACGGCGAGGCCGACACGTAACAACAAGCGGCAAGGCCGAGAATCAAAATTGCATGGGAGCGAAGCGAGAGGGGGGGGGAGAACCCCTTGGAGGGAACCCCCCGTCGCTCGTTTCGTTTGCCATCCTCATCGAAGCCTTTATATTTATTTATTATTGCACCCGAACAGCGGATAAACCACTTTACAGGTCTGAAATTGAGTACAAACACTAACCTAATACAAACACTAACTAATACCTAATAAACACTAACATAATAACTGAAAAGCACCGAGGTACTTCAAAATAAACCAACTCAACCCAGCTTATTTGTGAGAGAATCCCTCTGGGAACCTCATTTATAAGGATCTTATGCCAGGGCAGTGGAGTGAAGGGAGTGGGAAAGGGGCGGGAGCGAGCTTAGGATTACGCGTTTATGATGCTTACGGAGGTCTGAATTGATCTTTGGGAAGGCGGGATTTGATTCTGGTTGGACCGTTACTGGATTTTCCTAGTTGGTGAGTCTGGCACCGGGGACTAGGTTTAGGTTGGGAGAAGAATTTTTTGATAATGATGAAATATGGTGAGTAATGGTATCGATGTTCAATTCTCTATGGAGCTGATTATTGGATACATACACGGTGCGTTAACCGATGTTCGGAGGATTTTGTTTTGGAAAACTTGAAGCCTTTAGGTTTGTTTGCATGCACACTCCCAAACAGGGCAGGCATATGTTAGTGATGGTCTAAGTGCAGTTTTATAAATATGGAGGTTATATCAGTTTGTAGCGCTGATTTACGGTTAATGAGTGGATATAGGTTGAAGAGGCAGCATAAGTTTTGTTCAGCCTATGGGTAATGTGGGGTTTCCACGTGAGACAGGTGTCTAGGATTGCTCCTAGGTATTTTATGGGTTTGTTGGATGGGAGCCAGGGAACAGGTGAACTTCCTATTGTGAGTGTGGGAGGGTTGGCTATTCTTTTGAGTGCAAAGATTTTAGCTTCGCATTTTGCTGCGTTTAGTGCAGGCGCCATTTGCTGCCCAGTCATAGAAAGTGTTGATGTCTAATTGTAAATTGTTGATTGCTATTGAAAGATCATGGTGTATAGAGAATATCACGGTGTCATCTGCATATAAGCTGTGGAACAAGTTGTGGTACATGGTATATCTGCTGTGAACAGATTGAAGAGGGTTGGGGAGAGGGTGAGCCTTGGTACCCGGCCTGAATTATTTTAGGGGCGGAGAGTGAGGAATTTATTCGCACCGAGCTTCTATTTCGAGAAAGCTGCTAATGATTTTGAAAGATAATCGGAGTGCCTTGGTTCCTTAATTTGTAGAGCAGACCTGTGTGCCAGACTTTGTCAAAGGCATTAGCGAAGTCTAAAGACTGCAGCGCAGTACTGCTTATTTTGAAATGCTTGTCCTATGTTTTCTACTATTCTGAGAAGCTGGTGGGTGGTCGAATGAAGAGGCGGAATCGAATTGAAAAGGAGGAATAGCTTCGTAATTTGAAAAATTTGTTAAGTCTGATTAGGATTAGTTTCTCAAGATTTTGGACAGAGTGGGTAAAAGGCTTATGGGTCTATAGCTGGAGGGATGTTTCGGAGATTTTTAGGTTTTAATATTGGAATTACAATGGATTTTCCAGCTTGCCGGGAAGTAGCCTAGTCTGAGGCAACTGTTGAAGATGGCAGTTAAGTAAGCAATGGAATGAGGAGTAAATGTTTTAGAATTATGTTGGGGATACCGTCTATTCCTGGAGAAGATTTTTTTTTGTATCTTAATTATTTGTTTGACATTAGTGGAGAGATATAACTAATTGGTGATGGAGCTGTATGGAATGGGGATCTTACAAATTCCTCTACCACGTTTTGGAAATTCAAATCAGTAGAAGTATTGGGATAAAGCATCTTTGAAATAATTGCAAGCATTTCTAATTTGTCTACTTCCGAGTAAGCGATTTCAGAGTTGGCTGATAATGGGGATTGCTTGGTTGGGGTGGGAGAAATGACGACAGAGTTTCACAAAGTTTTGGGAGTTTTTATCAATATTTTGAAGAAGGTTTGGAAGTTCTGATAGCGAAACTTACTTAACTCTTCGTGAACTTTCTGGGTCATCTGATTTAAGGCGGTTTTTAATTGGGGTAGCCGAGAGTTTGCCATTGTCGTCTTATATCGCTTATGTCTAATAAGATTTAGGATGTTGGTGGAAGCGGATTTAATGGGGTGCCTCTGGTGGTTGTAATTGGGTGTAGCCTACTTATTGCCGTGCAGATGGTGTTGCCGAAGAAAATAGCTGAATCCACTTGATCTGGGGTTTTTAAGAAGGTGGTATGGGGTGGATGTCGAAAGATACTCTTCGAATAAATTCCAATTGATATTCTTATGAATACGTTGATTGGGGTGATTAGATACTACGAGATTAGCATCGCAGGATAGAAGCACCGGGCAGTGATCAGAGTTTGATTCTGCTAGAACTGATTGAAATAGCGGTTTCGTAAAATTTTGCAGACTGCAATATCTAGGATATCCGGGGATGCGGCGATTATACGGATAATGTGAGGTTCCGGTGGTGCAGAGATAATTAAATTATTATTGATAGCATATCTGAGTAAATTTCCATTCGGGTGCATGTTCTGCATCCCATGCGGAATATTTGGCGTTGAAATCGCCTATGGCTATGGTTGTAGTTGGGTTAGAAAACAGAGTATTAAGGTGTGTTTGTTTCAGGGGATATTAGAAGGCATATACTGCAGTTAATGTAATTGGCGTACCGTGTGCCTGATGTAGCGCTATTGATATATTTTCAAGTCCTGGGGTGATAAACGGTGGCAGCGGATCGTGTCGAATCCGTTTTTAATGAAAATGCAACTCCTCCTGCTGCAGTTCAGAAGGTCGGTCGGATCTGTACGTCAAGTAACCGGAACATTAACTTATCTTTGGATGTGAGGTGCGTTTCGGTGATGAAAGCAATATCTATATTATAATTATTCAGAAGATATTTTATAAAATTGATTTTGGGGATGATTCCGTTTATATTCCAGTTTAGGAAATAGAGACGAAAATTTATTTTGGGACATTTTCTTGGTTATTTTGAGTATTATGGATTTGGGACAAATATGGATGTAAAACAAGAGCTAAATGAATTTGGTTGTTGATTATGGGAATGAGGCTTTGATTACCTGGTTTATTATTTCTGAAATTATATCAGGATGTAGAGAGGTGCTATGGTGGGAGGGGAAGTGGGTGTGCAGAGTTTGTTGATGGGTATTGTGAATAAGATGGAAAATATTTTTGTTGAGGAGGCGGGGAGGGAATGTTTTTGGGGGGCTGAGGAGGAACGTAATGTTGTGGAGGATTCTAGACTGACGATAGTTGTATTGCAAGAAGTGGGGAAATGAGGCGGGGAGGGGTGAAAGTGTTTACTGCCTGTGAATAAAGATAGTTAGAAGAACTTCTTTCATGAATGCTACTTGTCGTCTTTGAAATATTCACATTTGCGTGACGATGCTAGATGACTGATTACAGTTAACGCAAGTGGATTAAGTTGGGGTTTAAGTTGCATTTACCCGGTTCATGGGAGTTAGTGCATCTTACATTTTTAAGTTTTTACAGTAGTTTTTAGTATGTCCGAAGTCCTGACATCTTTTGCATCTCACAATAAATGCATTACGGCGTCTGAGTTCTACTGAAACCACGGCACTGAAAAGTCTATTGATGCTAAATAGTTTTCAAAGGTTGATCTGTCATTCATTAACACTGCACATAATGGCATGGGAGATTTATCAAATCTTAACAAGCGGGTTACTTTGACGTTCAGAATGTCAACCTTGCTAAGTTCTTCAGTAATTTCATCTTCATCGTAATCAATCGGCACTCCACGAATAACTGCACTAAAGGTGTTAGCTGAAGGGTCTTTGAACGTGTGATACTGACACTTATTTTGATCTAGAAAGTGAATTGTTTTTCTGAAATCTTCTATTGAATTAAGAATAGTTTTAACAGAATTTCCTTTATTTGAGTGATAAAGTTTTCTCCTATCTCGGAGGTTAATTTACTGATGAGTTCTTTATAGTTTGAAATTTCGTGAATGAATATTGAGGTGGCTTTTGATCACAGGCTCTTTTTGGGGGAGACGAGATTTGGGGATTTTCCTCGCGGTCGTCGTCAGTCAGAGGCCCGAGCAGGGCAAATCTGTTATTTAAGGTAGATCCATTACGCCGGGAGAGAATTAGCCTTGCGTTTTGCGCCGGTTACCTGGGGGTTTCAGGCTGCGTTCCTCGGTCTGACCTTAGTACTTGAATGTTGTTGTTGGCGGTTGAGTTCTGATAGAGTTGATGGTGATACATTGCAGAGACATCTGGAAGGGCTGCCCCTACGGGGCCTGGATTTGAGCACTATGAGCACTGTGACAACTTTTGAGCACGAGTAAAATAACCACTGCACTGCACGAGTTGATGAGACTGACTGTTCGTCGCGCAGTTGTGCAAGCACGTCTGCGGTCGGCGCAGGAACAACACTGAGTAAAGAAACTTCGCTAGTCGGCGCTAGTTGAGCTGTACGGTGCGGAGCGATCCGCACAGCACGAATCGACGGAGAAAATGCCTCATCGAAGTCTCTTGGGCAAAGTGAGGGGCACGGGCGCAGTCCCCGACAGGACAAATGGCGGTCCCAGATGCAAAAGCAGGGCACGCAGCCCAAGGCACATTCGCTCCCGCGGGTTTTTCGCGGAAAGGGAACAAAGAAAAACTCATTGCTCGAAAGTCGATATCTAATGTATTTCTCATAGCTGACAATACGGCAGATGCTTTTTAAAAGTAGAGATTTTGTTTTATGTACTACCCCATTAGCCATACAATCTTTGCTGTTGTATGAAAAAATTTATCAGTTTTTAAATGAATTTGTATAGTTTTTAAAAAGTGTGTTTTTTGTGGATACACAAATTAATTCAATTCTAATTTAAATAAAGAAAAGAGATGTAGCGGTCTATATTCACTAAAACACGTAGTATCTAAATGAACAAATCCATATGAGGCTCTAGTGTTTGTTTCAGTGTCTATCTACAAAATTAATCCAGTGTACGATATTCATCAGAGGCGAGATTCAGGGGGAGTTGGCAAGAGGTGGCAATACCCCCTCCCCCAATGTTGGGACAATGTTTTTTACAATATTTCATTTCATGACTTAATTTTTCTGTATTTTGAGAAGGAATTTAATAATAATTAAGCGAACAATAATGTTATTAAGCTGAACTAACAATAAACATTAATATATTGGTGAACTTTAGATCCGTATTATAAAACGCCCGCGATAATGTTCAGCGTTACGTAAATATCCTATTAATACATCATATTTTAGTTACACTGCTTTTAAATGTTATTTACTTAGAAAATTCAACAGGTTCGTGCCAAAATCACGAGTCATAACATTCAAATTAAAATAGATTAAGACTGCATTTTCGTGCAGTAAAACTCTCAAAAATGTGCAGAAAAAACACTAAAAGGTGCGAAAACGTGCAATAAAAAATCAAATGAAATAGCCAAAAAACTCCTGATAATCAATTTACCTACCAATTTTATATTTTGAGCGTGATATTTAAGGTCAATGAAATATTTTTAGTGTTTTTACTATAATTAAATTTCTACATATTATTTAAACAAACCATATTTGACTTTTTAAAATATTATTCGCACAAAATTAAATTAGCATAAAAAACAAAAAGTAAAAAAAAAATTGAAAAATACAAATATACCTAATATACAAATATACCTAAAAATAGAAATAAAAAGTAATTAAGTTACAGAAGATTTTACACTTCTCTGAGTGCCGAGCCTCGCTTTCACGTACGTGTGTACGCAGATAAAGCTGTCAAAACTACGTTCATTCTCTCGCGATTTCGCAGGGCACATCTGTTCGAGAAATCCGATGAATTGATACAAGAACACCTTGCCACTAAGTTTCGCGTCCGAACACAAGGTGAAATGTGACTCGCATGCAGTCTTGTGTGGGTGAGATCAGCGAAGACTGACAAAACGGATGCATGACACGAGTAGATAGACTTCGAAAATAGCGTTGGCTGAGCGGCCGCCACAAAGGTGGTGTATCTTGTTCGTGGTAGCACAGCATATCCCTGCTGTGATAACTGAGAAATTTTTATTAGACAACTGGGTGACGACTGACAGGGTTATTTGATTTTTTTCTTAAACAAACCTTTAAAACTGATAAGTTAAACAAGTTGATAATATAAAAATCATATTTTATGCAATAAAACTACGCTTTTGGAATATTCGTCGAGTAAAATTCATCAATTGGGCAATTTTCAGGCAGCATTACCTAAAAAGTGCAATATCGTGCTTAACTCCCAAAACGTGCAATTTCGTGCAAAATAAAACAAGTATAGAAAATAACGTCCGTCTCATGATTCAAATTTCTGTCAAGGTTTCATCCAATTTCAAGTTACCAAAGAAAAGATGCAGTTACATGGCAATCTGGCCTTTAATTATGATTAAATAAATTCTTATCATTACAAATTTCATAGGGTTCTTAAATATTTCAAATGCCGAAAAATAGGTGCTTCTCACGAAACAACGTTTCGTGGGTCCGCGGTGCGATTAAAATCATGTTTTCTTTCAGCATTGTTAGGAATCTATGGAAGCGTGGACGGCAAAGTGAAAATTTTAGGCCGTTGTTCATGTAGTAAAACGATTTTCTTTAACAGATCTTTAAAAAAAGAAGAAATTTATCAACGCTGCGAAACGTACGGATTAAAAAAAGTCACTGGCTGACTAACTTTCTGTCAAACGGAAGTTCTAGCGTGAACATACGAGTACAGTGTGTTAGAGACTAAAAACTGCGCGTTTACAATTTTTAAAAAATGAAAGTTGAAATATATGAATAATGGGTAAAACGACTTATTAGATTATATATTGTAAGTATGTTTTTAGTTATAATACAAGATATAATGTAACTAATGGATGATATTTGTTAGATGCCAAGTGTTCACTGAGAAAAAAGCGAACCTGTTATCTCAACTGAATATTTTATTATATTCAGTCCTATTATAATAATTTCACTTTTCTGTTATCATAACGCGAATCTTTTGTTTTAATATTAATGTCTGGTTCCATTAATAAAGAAAACGAGTTTTATTGTTTTTTGGACAACAACAATTTTCATTACAAATTTATAATAAACTCTAAAATAAATGCGCAGAACTTTTGCAGCCATTTTCGAAGAGTATTTAAAGACAGTGTGATTTAAAGACGGGGAATGTTAAAAATGGTTTTATTTTTTAACTATAGCTCAGCAATCGAAACTAGTGGTGCTACAAAATGGCACAGATTTTATCGTGCACTAGCACGAAGTTCTAGTTGTTCTCTACCAAAGAAATTAGAGAACTAACTATAGTTTTCTAATTTCTTTGGTCTCGGCCAACTTAACAATCTTACCCCATCCTTTTTGCCACTGCAATTTATCGTCGCTCAAAGTACATTTTTTGAATTCAATATTTTTTGTTTTCTTAGTGGTAGAACTGACATATTACATTAAGAATATTAAAGAAGAGTAAAATCTCCTCCTGTAAGGAAACTTTTGTTAAAAATGTAGAGGTTTTTAAAAATGGTGTTACAGCGTTACTGTAAATGCGAAATTTGCAGAATTCCTTTTCAAAGAATTTTTTTGAGTTTTAGAAAAACTTCATTTGAAGTCCTTTTTAAAGCTCTTCCACTTACAAATGCAATAATGTATCCTCTCATCCCTTTTATCCTCATCGCCCGTGACCGCCTTCGCTCGTCACGATCTTCATTGTGGTCGCCTTTCCATGAAGGCTCATAGGGGATGACAACTCCATTGCAAACGTCCGTCGGTCCCGCCATTCACATATTTCGTCTCCACCACAACCAAGGCGTTAATGAAATACCGTTATCTTGACATTCCGGCGTCGTCTTATCGTCGCCTTCTATTTAGGCTCGACTTTTTTCCATTTCTATCATCTCCTGGTGACGAATATTACAGTAGAACCTCTTCTCAACCATTTCAGTAATGTCAACCCTTCGTCGACCTTCACATCGTCGCCATTCCGTGATAAATGCACCTTTGCACGAGGAGACGACCCTTACGAACGTCCGTTGGTCCCTCCATCGATACCAAGGCACTAATGAAACGCCGTCATCTTGCCAAGCTGGTGTCGTCACATCGTCGCCTCCACTTCCGCACCTTCGCTATAGTAATAGTAATAATAACAATAATAATAATAATAATAATAATAATAATAATAATAATTATAATGTCTTTATTAATGGCGAGGCTCAAGCCATAGGGCCTGCTCTTCCGCCTAACCACTGAATCTACATTAATCCAGGGTAGTAGCATATAAGAGAGGAGGGCCTTAAGCGATTGAGTAAACCCAGAACATCTCAATCAGGATGGCGGCTTAGGGCCGAACAGCATCAATGTAAAGAAGAAAGAGAAGAGAAATATGAGAGAAGGGAAACAATCGAAAATGAAGTAGAAAACTGGAAAGAGAAAGAAGAAAGGAGAGAGACTAAAGGGGGGACAAGCTGTACATTTATGACTGGGAATGCAAAGCAAGGGACCATCTCGGCGTGCGCCTTAAGCAATTAGTAAACCAGAAAACCTCAAACATTTGCTATAATAACTTGGTGACGAATATCACCAGTATATCTGTTTCACTCGCTTCTCGTCCATGTCAGTGCTGCCAACCCATCGTCACGACCTTCACATTGTCGCGCCATCGCATGCGGGTGGGGTGGGGTGGGTACGTCCGCTCGCCGGTGGCGGTGCGGCGCGGGCCTCGTTATCCCTTTTCATGTGCGGGTGCGTGCCCGCTGCTTAGCAGACGGGCGTGCGCACCGCCTAACGGGAGAATAGCGTCCTCATTAGCGACAGAAGGCTCCTATTTCTCGAGCAGAACGATCGTTCGCGAGTGCTTAATAGTTGCGTTCGCTTCCAGCTCAAATAGCGGCGGGTGTGGCGCGAAAGGCGGAGGTTTGGGTTTATGAGGCGCAGATGGCGGTAAGCGGGTGACGAGCGACCTCCAAGCCCGAAATTGCCGGAGACCCGGCGGCGCGGACGACGGCGACAATGTACTACATGAATATCTGAATGCGCTTCACTAAAATGATGGTTTCGGTGGCTGCAGGAGTTTGATACTATCGTTTCATGAGCAAGTGTAGTGACTTCGCAGATGATTACGTCTTGAAATACGAGCGTCAAAGACTCGCCGTTTTTACAAGTAACATCAATCAAATTGTCATTTATTTGGTAATTCAACTTCATCTACGACATTGGTTTTCTTTAAAATGTTGATGTTTCCGTGAGATGTTTTTAAGTGTCTTTAATATATTAGAACAAAGAACAGAACAGAGTGACTTTGATTATAGCATTCATCTTTCATTCGATAAGCATTTTCGCAACCAATCTCGATGCCTATTGGACTGCCTGCATGGACAACGTGCTGGCTTTTGAGACCGTCCAAGATCGACACGAGTTAAGTCAAAAATTAAGCCGTAGATTTCTAATTCAAATCGCCTCTGTTTGAAACACAGCTATAGAGCTGTGTGACGAAAGGAAAAGCTCAGGCAACCAAGTAAGCTAGGCACGCAGTTGGAATACGTCATGAGCGCATCCTTTATTTCTAAAGATGTAGTTAGAGTTGCAATATTGAAGCTCATGCCAATCGAATTTCGATATGGCAAAATAACCTACTTGAACACGATACCAACACACATTAATCACAGAATTTTAAAATGTTGATATCTTCTGTTAATTTCCATGGAAAGAATCGAAGTATCATCAATATTATTTCATTTAGTAAATATTATTTTTGAATTGTTCTTCATGTTGTTTGAATATATGATTGCCGAGGAGGGACGGGAAATGGTGGGGAGTGGGATCGTGAGCGGGATGGAGTTTTTGGTGGGGCGAAAAATGTGTGCAGGACGTCAGATAGGGTGAGGCATGGAATGGGGCAAGCTGTGGATTGATTTATTGATGGAATAATTGATTTTCCGGGTCCATTTCATCATCTGCATTAGTCCCGTTAGAGCTGCGAATGTTTTTCCCTTGAGGATAGTCGTGCTCCCCATGTTAGAGAATAAGATATGGCACCGTCGGATTGCAGGAATTTCCCTCCTAGGTATCTCATCCGGGACAGGCTAAGATTCCGTCATTTGTGGTAGCGTACACTGTCAGAAATTACATATTCACTGTATTACAAATTATTCTCTGATCATTCATTATATTCACGTGTTACAAATCAGAAAATATATCTTTTAAAGTACGTGTACATTAAATTTAATGTACGTATACAATTAAATTTAATGTATACAAAACATTAAAATTACTGCACATGTACATTAAATTTCCTGTACGTGTGCATTATAATTATTTTCATGTAATTTTACATTAAGTTTGCAGAAATTTCTGATAGTGTAGTGTTAGTGTGTGCAAGTAGGAGTGAACATAGAACAAGGAAAGAGCGCGCACTGACTATTGGCCGATTTGTTACGATACTGCTTCGCGCAGTATTGATCGGAGAAACCACCGAAAACTACCGACCAGAGCAGCCGGCCGCTAGAATTCTCTGAAGGCATCGAATAACGGGTAGACATTCAACCTAGGCATTTAGCTAGAGTCACAAATGGTGACTCTGAACTCGAATCCCAAGACCTTCCAGTTTTGACCGGAAGGAAAGTGGCTGCTGAGACAGTGGCAATGCTGGCTCCAAGCTAGACTCAGTCAGCGCAAGCCGTAGAATAGTGCGAGTCGTGGAATGTGGCGGGGAGTAGAATGGGAAAAGAAGTGGGATGGGAGCGCATGGAATGAGGCAGGGCATGGATAGAAGTGTGCGTGAAATGAGGCAAGACGCGGAATGGGGCGGGGAGGATTGGGCGGCAGGGCAGCGCAGGGCTTCACTTCTCGGAAGGCCGGCCCGGTGCGGCGTGGTGCAGGCGTCACCGATATCGGGAAGTTGGGGTTCGCACCGAGGACGGGAAGATCGTTGCGCGCGAGCGCTGCTCATCTAATTGCCGACAGTTTCCGCGTCCGCCGCCGCAGCGCTTCCGTCGCTTTCCACGAGAGAGTACGCTAAAGGAGAGTACGCTAAACATATCTCATGGCCTTCATGTAGAATACCATCAAAAATGAAAATATCTTCATGGACTGCAGAAAAGGACAACTGAATCATACTCCTGATATATTTGCCAAGTTTTTTTAATTTTTTAAAAAAAATCTAACAGTTATGTGTGATATGCATCCATCCAGTCATCCATACAGACATTTCAATTTTCGGGTACAAAATTGGCGGTATCTTCTCGCTACCTGCACGAATAGTCTAGAGAACTTCTCTAATTGAATACTCTTTTATTTGCAGACGACCAGGATTCAATTGCTTCAAATGAAAATGAACTCCAGAAATATGCTCATATATTGAGTAATATCTTGAAAGATTACAACCTCAAAATCTATATCAACAAAAGTAAAGTAATGGCTTTCCAAGGCAAATACCCGTCAGATCAAAAATATGTATTTAATATTGAACGTTTATTTATTTATTTATTTATTTATTTTACGTCAGAAAAACAGTTAAAAACTGCGTATGACGTGCTATGGGAAAAGTGAATTGTGTGACATTTTCAAAATTCTGTAGTCCTACACTTACTCATATACTACTTAAATTTTGAATTTTTGAAAGGAGAAAAAATACAAAAACTCCCATGCAATAAAATCTATGTTCAAGGATAAACAAGCAATAAATTTTGAATTTATTGCTCGTTGGAACAAGTAAGACATTTCAACTGCCTTGGCTGCGACTTGAGCTATGATTACGAGAACGACATTAACATCAAACTCCATTGGTTCCAACAAATATGTGTTGAACGCTCTCAAAGAAAATAAGAAGAGACGCAACTAAAATGTACAAAGTAATGGCAGTACCAGTTTTACGGTACGGGAGCGTGTCATGGGTATTGATGAGAAAGTAAAGTAGTAATATTCAAGCTTCGGAGATGAGACTTCTAAGAGCAGTAAAAGGCTGTAGGTTCATTGACCAGTTCAGAAACGAAAACATCCGAAAATACCTCAACATTTTCTCCATATTAAAACGAAATAAAGGAAAAACGTTCAGTGTGGTCACAACGCCTAAAAGGATGGAAGACGATAGGCTGAAGAAAGCTTAGCACCATAATCGACCAGCTGAAAAAGAGATCCTGGTTGACTAGGCCTTCTGGCCTAAACCGTGAAAGGAAGAAGAAGAAGATGAAGAGGAAGAAGAAGAAGAAGGCCTTCACTAATGTATCTTAATCCAGATACATGTATGAAGTTACAACTCAAATCAACCTTAAACACTGATTTTAAAACTGAAAATTCGAGATTGAACTGTTCTATCGGGTGGAAAAGTAAATGTGATGAATTAGCTTTTCCGCTGTGATGAGATTCCAATAGCTCTTCTTTCAATGATGAGAGATTTCGATCTCTTCGTGCTTATCATGTGAATTCTTCCTCGCAATTCTTCGTGAGTCATTGTCTCGTTCACTCTCTAAAGGCCACTCATCTTGAACATCTGCGCTCCAGTAAAACGCAATATTGCAGAGAGGTATAGTAGTATGCAGGGCTCTTCTTATGTACAATGACTTCACTGGTCCACCCGATTGCGGATGTTTCTATCGATCATGACTGGGACATCGGACCAAAGTGACTCATTGATTTCAGTCCACCAGTGCGGTTTGAAAATTTGACAATCACGGATGAAACTGTATCTAGCTTTTGATAGCAGTTTTTATTGTCGTTTTCGGGAAAATATGTTCTTGAATAACTGAACATGAGTGTGACGAAGTGTTGTGGTGCGATCATTAAAGAGAATTAAACGATATATGTTGCATGGCGAATTCTGAACATTATTTTAAGTATACCGCACGTTATGGAAGCTAAGCTCTACCGTTGTCTTTTATTTTGAGCTTTCCTGAAATTCAATACTATGAAATTCCGTCCTAATAATTTTCTATAAGACAATTACACAATCCACAAACTTCTGGATCAATAACACATTCCATTTTCACAAAAAAACTTGAGAAGCGTAACAAAAAACAAACTATTACAATTAAAACCATTAATCAATAGAAACAGCCATCTACCATATGACACGGCACTCGAATATATAAAACAATAGTCAGGCCCTCCTACTGTATGCATGCCCAATACGGCTAAATGGAGCTACAACCAATCTTAACAAAATCCAAATTATCCAAAATCAGTTCGAAGGACAATTACCAACACCATGGTTCGTATCTAATGCACAGCTCCATAAAGAATTCAATCTTCAACCCAACCCAGCACATTCTATACCCATACACCCAATTCTACTCCAACCTAATGCAGATACCAAATTTAACCGAATTAAACCTAGCCAGAAACCCCATCTATTCCACAAAAATCAAAAATAAGTACCCTTTCCATATATCCCTACAGCAATTTTCCGAAATGGACTCTCATTAGAGGTGACCATTAGGTTTCCTCGACCTCAATGCTAGTTGTAAGATTAATTTTAGTTTAGTTAGTCAGTCAACAAACATATGTAGAGTTAATGTAACTGAGCTATTAAGAATCTTATCAAAGAAAACAATAAATTTAAAAAAGGGTGGGTTTCAGTGCAACGCATGGAAAAGCTATAAGAGTTTCGTGAGGTATATGCAGAACGCGAGTCGGAAATATTTAAATTTAATTACATATGTGGACATACTCTCACAGTCAGTACAAAAACTGCCACGAATGTAAATGAAAGCTCTCAATCACAGCTCGACACTCAACAGCACAATAACCGGAAACACGTGCACTAGTACGCATCTACATTCAAGTCTCTGTTTTAAAATGAACATAATATTTATCACACAAAAAGTAAATTCAATGTAAATGTAATGCTTGTAGAAAAACATATTTGAACGGAAGAGCACGTAACACAGTACTTCATAATTTCAATTATTTCTCGTGGCCCACTATGTTTTTGTCGGACAAGGACATCACAAAAGGAAGCGTGGAAGCCATTTACAAGTTAGCCAACTGCAAACAAACGAATGAAGGAAGGGAGTACAACAGGCGCAAGGACACAACAACCACAGAACCTTCAGTTACGTTGTCAGCACGAGCTGTCACTTTGGCTCATTCCTAAGAAAATCCTTCTATAATTGAGTTTTCTTAACGTGGCGTCTCAGGTACGCGCGACGGAGGGAGGGAAGGCAGACTCAATGAGGAGCTGCAACGTCACAAGAGATCCGATGTTTGCGGGTCCTGTTGGTATCTGCTTCCCTCTCCGCCTTCGCGCGTGATCTTGAACGCCACGTTAATAAACCAAGTCTATAGCACGTGCGCGTGGCCGCGAGGAATGAGAGAGGCGCTGCAGCACGCGCGTTCCAAGGGCTCGCGGGATGAGGAAGCTGCGCGTGTGGTCGAACATATTGCGGTTGCTCTTGTCCAGCCCTCACTGCCAGCACAGGCAACGGAATTGAAAGTGTTAAAAGGCTTGAAATTAGAGCGTAATCAGTATGATTAGAGCTAAAAAGGATTCGGCGCTGGTTTAAAAATCATGTAATGAGACGTGTCTAACACTCAATTGTATCAAAGTTGGAAGAACTTGAATTCGAGTTTAAACAACCCTCCAAACACGTCAGATTAGAGTCCATGAACTTGTAGATGACGTAATGTCGTACCGTGAAACCGACTGAGGTGGCTCAGAACATCAACTTGTCACTGCACCGCTGAACGGGAGGTCCTGGGAGTTGAAGTCCAACCGCATTTGTTAAAAGATTCACCTCAATTTTCTATAAAGTACAAAAATTATGGAAATAGATTGAAATGAAAAGTTAAAATTCAAAAGAGATTTTCTTTCCCTACTTCTTATGAAGTGCTGAGAGAGAACGATAATGGTAAATGATCAATGGGTGTACGATGTTGCGTGTCTTGTGCGAACTTGAAACAAAAGTCTCTGTCGTGAAGGCAGAGGCAGTACAACAGCACTCGTTTCCAAACTAGCTGCCAGCTGTCGCAACACAAAGTGCCTCTAAGGAGCACTTGACATACATATTTGAAGCAATCAGTAAAAGATGCCAGTCAATTTGAGCTTTTGCAAATATGAACTTGCATGCTTTCTTCTTTTCAGGTTGGGAGCATCTAAAATAATTCTCTGGCAAACCCCAGAGACCTCAAATGGGAACAATTTTGTTTGAGCACATGGTCTTCAAATTTGCATGTTATATTTGTGTATAATGCTTGTATCTAAGTTAGTTTCCAAATGCCAATTAGAACACCTCATGACAGGATTCTGAAGAGAACATAATGTCTTCAAAGTATCTAATGAAGATAGAAACTAAAAATATTTACTTGATGAGTGGAGGTTAGAAAACTCATCGCTCATATCAGTTGTGTGTCCACATGCATCAGAGCTGGGTGAATGTTTCGTAGTTGCCGATAGACTCGTGGTCATCTGCCGAAGCACGGATAGACACAATGTAGGAATGGGTTGCACAGTCGGCAGAGTATTCTGCTTCATGAGACGCAAATCTGTCACCTCCGCAGGCGTTAGAGTAAATTAAAAATATTTCATCTCCTCAAAGAAATTTTCTAAAAAGCGATCAATTGTTTTTCCATGACTCTTGGCAAGTAAGAAACATCTTGTTCAGGACAAAGATTTTTCAGTCATTTGTAAATGGGATTCAGTGGAATTGTTGATGTCTCTAGGTAATATGTCAGGTTGAATGAGTGTTTCATTAAACCTGAAATAAACAGAAACCTTTTTTCTAATTAGTATGTAAATAAATGCAAAAAAACGTATTTTTTCATTTCATGGTATAGACACAGTGGTATTTAAGTAAATTAAAATTATATTTTATTGCTTGGGCAAATGTTTCTCATTCTGGTTTCCAAATTGTTGATAAGTCTGTGTTTCGAACACAGACGTCTGTGTCATGTAACGAAGTTTCATGTCTTTCAATTTCACCAGACAACATACCCATGATATTTAAATTTACAGAATCCACATACTAATTTGTTGGAGCGAAAATTGCTCGTTAACATAGCCAATTTTAAGTCTGAAATTCATTTCAACGTTACGAAAACGTTTTAATCAGACCGTCTACATTTGACAATTGTACAAAATAATGAGCAAATGAGATTCTGCGTTCACCATCAACTTCATATTTTCCTTTTGCAATATTTTATAAATCAATAGAAAATTTACCTCAGCTAAATTATTAGAATATAAACTTCCATATTTTACTTTATACTTGATTTTTATAACGAGGCAGCTGAGGTATTATCTTCAAGATGGAATATGGCACGGCTTTTCGTGTCTTTCTCTGTCGTGCCGCTGGAGTCGCTTGATCTCAAGCACTGGTTGATACGGTCGCGATCATGCGACATTTTGCGATAGGACCGAGAAGACGCAAAACGTAGTGCCATATTCCATCTTGAAGATAATACCCCAGCTGCAACGTTAGAAAACCAAGTATAATTGCAATGTTTTGACATGACTCAAGAAGGATTTTGTTTACGCATTTATGAAGGTACTCCTGGCAACAAATAATACTGATGCTTCTATCAAAATATAAAATAATCTCTGTTTAGAACGACAGAACAGAATGTGCTTTGCATTTAGACTTTATGTACATCTGGCGAGAAATAATAGTTCACCCTTCTATCGAAATGATTATTAATTTGTCATCAACGATGCATTAAAGCTAAATGACGCACACACTCAAGTGATACTATGAGCTAAATAAACGCCTGTTCTCGTATTCTGTTTTACCTAAGAATAAAGAAAATAACGAGAATTTTAAAACATTTATCATCTTAATTGATTACTATTCCTTACAATTCACTAACTTACATTGATACAGACAATTTCAATCAGTGCCACAAACATGATAATAAACTTTGAACTCTAAAATATTTAAAATACTTGATGCTTATAAAAAATTATGAGAGTAATTATTGCTTAAATAAACTAAGATTATATGCCTAGCTGTTGATTAATTTAATGAAATAAAAAAATCCCAGGGCTGTAGTAAATCAAGTTTTGAAAGATGCCCTCTTCATGTAACATCATACAGTAGTCCTGATCGAACGAGTAAGCTTTTATTTAAGAAGTTTAATTGTTTTATTTATATGTGTGCACATCTCGCATAACGAGCTTCAGTACAATTTATATTTATTGTATTTTTCAACACACATACACATACCATCTCAGAATTTTGCCTCTCCAGTGTCTAAATTGCATCCTGTGTTTACTCTTGCTAACACATCTTCATTCCTTATTCTGTCATGAAAAGTGAGTTCACAACGTCACCAATAACCCATTTCAATTCCTCTTAACCTTTTTCTCTAACTTTCTTTTCAGAACAATTTAGCTTATTGTAAATGTATATATTCTTGCTTCATCAAAGCTCTTGCCAAACGCTCATATGAACCGGATGACAAACTCAGACATCCCAGTCGCGTGAGCTCCGTGCTAGAACTCACCTTTTACATCTGCGAGTTTCAACCGGCCATTTTCAGCAATCGCCCATGGCCCTTGAGACGTTACAAACTCAATGCTTTCCAAGAATTAATAGCACCATTAAATTAACTATTCAAAATGCATTATAATTCCTAGCATTCAAAACTCTGCATATTCATATGATTTACCAGATTAAAAAATTAGAGATACCTTGCTTTTAATTTCATTATATTAGTTACGTGTCTGCCAATTGGCCACGCTAGAAAACCGCGCGAACCGCAGATCGCCTCTCCACTGCGAGTTCAGTGGGCTCCGAGCTTCATCGCAGCACACTCCGTGCCTCGCGCGCTCGGAAAGTCTCCAGACGCGAGTGGAAAATTATTTTCATATCATTTCTATAATTCAGTGTATATTGTACGATAAACTGATTAAGTGGTGTCAATTGCCCGAACTCGAAATCTTCATAGTTACACTGAACATCTGTGTCGATGTTCCAGAACTGTTAACTTGCTGTTGCTGTGACTAGTTATTTCTGTTCTCCCTCATTGCACAATACTATGTACAATGTTTGTATTTGACAGTGACTGTGCAGGTAATTAACTAGTTGAACATTTGCTCATATTGCACCAGTCATTCGCTTTACTAGCGTGGCAAACGAACAGTGCATCAGCGATATGGTCAATGCATTACAACTGCACTACGACTAGTGATGGCAATTTACCAAAACATCGATGTCGCCAAAGGTTTTCGATGTCAATGAAAACATCAACAAAGAAAAATCGATGTTTTAAATATAGACAAATAAACTTGCTATTTTCTTATCCAATTTTAAGTACATAACGAAAACAGGATATATTTTATTGATTGGTTGATTAGATCAGTATAACGTACGTTAGTATGCATTATTATCAAGTGAAGAAGAAAATTAAAATTAAAGAACATCATATTTCTCTATTTTGCAATATATTGACTTTCATTCATATTAAATGTTAAATAGTATTTGTAGTTTGCAGGTTACACGCTACGAAACTTGTAGAAGGTGCTACTGGCAAACGATCTTACATTCCCAACGAAAGCAATATTTTCCACGACGAAAACAGTATTTTAATTATGAAAGTCTGTTGAAGTGTATTAAATTTGGCATTTCATAGATTTAAAAAGATTTGCCAGTCTTAAATAATACTTAGGAGGAGCATTAGTCACTAGTAATATCTTGAGAAGACGTTGCCACCACGATTATTGCAGATACAAACTATTTATTTTAAAAAAAATATGAACATAAACCGATGGAACTAATTACACTGTCTATAAGTCGAAAATAAAACTAAATTGACATCCCAGATTCATGCAACCGATAAAAATACTTTTGACATATCCAATCAAGTCAATAACTCATTTTTCCATAAAAGTGAAGTTAGAACCCTTTTATTTTAAGGTCGCGAAATATCTTTCAAACATTCATAATAACAAACAAACTATCAAATATAAATTATTGACTTACCTACCCTATAACTGGAATTAGCAGCTACATTTTACGAAGGACAGCGTCGGTGATGGTGTAGCGGTTAGCGCATCGGACTGCTATATTCAAGTTGCGTTCAACCCGATCGAAGCCGTGGATTTTTAAGAGCGAAAAAATCTTCTGTACGCCTTCCTTCGGAGGAAGTAAAACCAGCTGTCCATGTTAGTACATTTACTGCATGTAAAACATCCTCAAGCCTAAATGATGCCTCTGAGCTAAATTCAAATCGCCTGTTTCGTCGCCAAGTAATGCCTTCTTTCTCCCATGATTGGTGAAAGGAGTGTAACGAAATTTACGTGGTCAGACGGAAGAGCAGACCTCAAGGCCTGAGTCTCGCCACGTAAAATTAGGCAAATTCAATTCAATTCAATTCAAGGTCTTCTCAATTCAATTCAATTCTCGTGTGTCGTGTAGCACTCGCACTCGCGCACTACAATGAACTAACGAAAATATGAGAACGAGAGAATTGCCGGATAATCTTCACATTTCACCTCTCTAATAGCGCTCTAAAAGCTACTTAATAACAATAGTACATTCAAATAACTGGTGATACATGTTGAACAATTATAAGTTTATTCTACATATAAAACATATATTTTATTTTTAAATATTTGGTGAAAGACGAGCAAGTTTGGAAAGCAATCGTTTGTCACATCACATGTTACTGTGGGGCTTCCTGGATTGAGTGGAGTGAGTATGATTCACGACCTATCAAAACGTCTGAGGTCGTTTCTAAGACTACTATCGATTCAGGCATCGATCGACACGTCTACCGATAACATACACTCATAACGTGAGCAGCTTCAAACTCCTTCAGATTGTACGGTTGAAATGTGCAACGTGGGAAGAGGATGACACGTCTACAAATATAGTGAACTAAACATTAAACACAAAATATCGATATTGCTTTTAAAAAATTTTAAAAAAATAAAAAAAATTATCGATGTGTTGGCAACAAAATATCGATGTGAACTAAACATTAAACACAAAATATCGATGCTAATAAATCGATGTTTCTGTTGGAAAAAATCGATGTTTTTGCCATCTGCAACTACGACGCTGTCAGCCATGCGACAGGCATTTCTACGTGGCTTGGCGCCGCCGCATGCGACCCACTGGCGGGTGGCCCACTGACCTGTCTGCGTTGGGCTGCATCCGTTGCGCCGACTCGCAGCACTCAGGCGGCTGCCGACACAGCGTCACTTCCAGACAGCGAGCACAGTAGTTATCATGTTGTCTTTTCTTTACAGCATTTTGTGCCAATTGCATTGTGATTTTCTATGAGTGCTCAATCTTTGCACTTGCCAAGTGCATGCACTGATGAACTCAATTTTCTCAGAAATTCAACAATAGCATATAACATTCGAGTTATATGTAACTCGAATATAACTGTCTATAGCCATATATAACTGCCTATGAACTGGTGGGATTTAAGGATCTTTGTAGTGTAATCAATATGTAAACACCGACCATTTGACTGTCCTAGGCCATACACTATATTTAATTTTCCTTTCTATCACATCAATAATCAGATTATGACCACTTGATACTTTAGAGAAGAAAATACCATAAGTTTTTTTGTGTTATCCCTGAAAGAATGAATTCACCTACTGTTTTTGTTTGTTGTTGTTATTATTATTATTATTATTATGATGTATATATTAAATTTAGCCGCAATGAAAGAAACGTGCTTACCATTAAACATGATTGTGTTAGGATTATTTCATGCTGTTTACGTCCTAATTCATTAATGACAATATGAAAAGTGTTTTGTTTGCCATTAACATTGTTATTTGTAATTTCAGGAGTGGACACTGGATGGGCATCCAGCAGAAATTTGAAATGAAATTATGTTATTTCCACAGTGAATTGCTACGTTTACTTCACGAAATCCGCACACTGGTCACTGATTATGTACCTTTACTCAAACCTGCTAAAAGGATATGAACTCCTGCTACCAACCAAACCTTATTTGCGTCCTGATTTCTCATTAATCCAGCATTTATTCAACATGATATAAAAATTATCTTTTATCATAACTTGTAATAAATAAACATCGTCACTTGTAATAAAATATAAGTGTTCCCCGATCTCGGTGCTTGGTTTCCGTGTACATATTTGGTGATGTACGTAATGAAATTAACGTTGCTTGAAATGAATGTGAAACTACGTGTGCAACATTCAGATTTTAAGGACTCATAAAATGTACGAATGAAAAGAAATGTACAACGTTGAAATGTACATCGAGTGTGGGAACAGAGGAGAAGCATATGTGCAGGGTGAGGATGAGTGCAGAGTAGAAAAGTGTCCACGTTTATGTGTACAAATGAGTTAAAACTAAGTTCACGAGATGTGATCTGCTGTACAATATCAACCGTCTGTTTAAGTGGATGGGAACAATGCACCGTGCACCAAGTGAAAAACATGTAGTACACAGCTGTTGTATAGTTCACCACAACACAGATTTTTGCCAGGGTATTAATTCGGAAACTGTGTTACGTTTTAACAGAACGTTTTACGCATTAATATTTTTTTAAAGTAACCGGAACTGGATGTCATAATATTTCGCAAATGATGGGCAAATGTTGACACCTATGGGTCAGTGACAGAGCTTCATTGAGATCTCTTAGACTGGAAGGAAAAATCAAATTCCAACTTTCTATAACTTCAGGAAAAAAGGCCTGTAGAGTTTTGTTAGTGCAACTATCGGACTTGCCTAAATAGATTGCAATACAAATCGATCGAACATACTGTACGTGTACAGTGTTGTGTACAGACGAGCAAGTTATAAACTAACTGTCATCTGGTGGCCATTGTATGCGTTACGTATGTGCTCGAAGTATATTAAACGGCTCATTACTACATCTAATAAAACAAAACTCCTTGAAGTACGAGTAGATGAAATTCAATGCGATGAAATCCTTTAAAAAGATATCCGATTAAATAAAGGGGATTCTCGAATCTAATATAAAATTATTAATACTATGTCTAGTGTGTAAGTTAGAAAATGCCAAAATGTAAAAGGATAAAATTAAAAAGATGTGTATTACAAAGAGATAAAATATCGTTATATATTCGTTGTGAAAAATTAACTAAATGGCCAAGTGTCTTTTAGCCACTTGAAAGATACCGTTACCTCAACGAAATATTCAAATTTATTTTGAAATTGGATAAAAAACGTCTCTAAAATGGCTAATACCATTAGTAACATAATATGTATTTGCGAATAGATAACCTCACATTGAAACATTGATCTTCCAAAATGTTTTATATTAATGAGATTTATTCACTGCACCGTACAAATGTTGAGGCAATAGCTAAGTAATTACTGATTTACTAATATGTTTGAAATAATTTCAATCACTTGCTAGAAAACGCTTTTTCTGGCAAGAAATCAAAACAAGAAATTAAAATATCCTTATAGCATTCACTTGAGTGCGGAAATCGAATGATATCGCATCGTCGTAGATAAAATATTGTTTATTATTCCGTTAGAGTACCTTTTCATGACTCTGCAGGATTCCCCTCGTCGATCTGGCGGCCTGGGCGACTGAACTTCCGAGTTTCATCATGAAAAGGTCGACATTCTTGCCATATGATGTTCCAGACAGACACTAATAAAAGTGGTTACCTTTAGGGCATGTGCAGAGTGTTAAACGTTCAATTTTTAGCACTAATGCTTTTAGTGAGACGATACTCAAATGTTCAGATAAAGAAATGCATCAAAGAAAACAAAATACTTTCGCCTGATTAGCTACAACTGTGTATAACTTTTAATGTAACTCTTAATATAACATGGTACGAAAATAATTGATTTCTATACTTGAATTAATATAAAATGAAAGTCGGTAAGACTGTCTAAAAATAGTGTATGAAACACGTGGTGTGATTTTATTTTGTTCATAGGATCTTGCCGCTCGGCCAATCGGTATCATGTCCCAATATTTCCTCATTTATTAAACGTCATTTATACCTCTCGTATCATAAATAACTATTTGTTTACCCCTGAATTTTATGTTTACGTATATTTTATATTCCCGTGGAGGAAAGTCTGTGTTGGGATTTCAAAGTGCCAGCGTTAGTTATACTTCAATTGTCATGTAATTTCACGAATTTCGCATGTTCTATTAGTGACATTGCTGACATATGCAGTGAATGTATCATCTCTCAGTATTTTTTAGAAACAAGCTCCATTCAAATGAAATTCTGCGTCGTTTCATAGAGGATCTCACAAAGAAAACTTTTGGTGTCCGCGAAAAGTCCCTGTATTTGGATTGACAAAGAACTGGAACCTAGGGAAAAAAGACACCATCTGAAACATAATCCTTGTTCCTATGAAGTTGCTGTCTTCAAGACACGCTCAAAGTACACACTTGTCTCTTGACCCGCAAGTCCTTTTAGGAAGCTTCGGAAGTCATTGTGTTCGCGGTTTTTGTGTATAAAGAAAAATCACAATAAGCCCGTTTGTTTATCGTTTCCATTGCCAAGTCCATACGAACACAAAACAAGAAGCAGAGATTCAGGAAGAGCTAAGTTTATAAAAGTTTTGGTCATGGTCTTTTTTTCAAGCCTTTCTTTTGGTAAGTTTCTTTTAAGGTACCGGAATTTCTTTTTTAAAAGTAGGGAAAAGGAGATAGACCAGCAGAGCAGAATTTTCCACATAATCGCTCTCCCGAATCGAAAGAGCAAGTTTCCCATGTTTCGCTGGAGACTTCTCAAACTGAAGGACCTATCGATCTAAGACAGATTGTCCTTTACAGTGAACAAAACTAACATCATATAAATTTTCAAGTAAAGATGGCTGAATCTACAAAATTGAACACTGTTTTATATTTTAGTAACACCGAGAAATAAATGTAGATCAGAATTCTCCAGCTAATACTGTTTCAGAAGGTAGACTATTTGTAGAAAAAGAGAATGCTACCAACAACGCACACCCGAGCTTCCCTGCGTTTAACAGCGATTTTGAACACAAAAGAGCGAGGCAAGGTAGTAAAGACTGCCCAAAGTCCTTTTTATCGATTTGGTAATTAAGCTCAACGAATTGTGTTCATTTAACTTTGATTTCGTTTTTATTGGACGCTTACTCTTGTAACCCACTATTGCTGGTGGTCACACCACGGGTGGGAACGTGCCTTGCTAAGACCTGGAGCCAGATGCGGAGAGGTTGGAGAGCAGGACCGGAGAGAATGAGGCAACGGTTTTGGGAGGTTGGAAGTATGATGGAACCAGCAAAGGAACTATTGTCGCTAGAGGAGGGTGAGAGACAAGACGAAACTCTACCTTTATTCATAATTACTTTTAATAATTAAAAGGAAATATTGAATATACGACAAGTGGAAGTACACAAAAGAATAATTATTATTTTGACAAGAATAATTATTATTCTTTCGTGTTCTTCCTGTCTCTCAAGTCTCAAAGGATAATTACACGAGGCATGAGAGACAGTTGTGGTTGTAGTATCAATGGTCAATAAACCAAACAACAGAATGACAAACAGCGAAAAACTATGACGGCGAAAGATTCAGTGATGATTGAGAAGAAAGAGGGCGACCCGATATGTTGGAGATCACTTCATTAAAAAAGTGAAGAATAGAGGCAATATTGAAAGCAAATTAGTCATGATAACGAATGTGGCAGTGACGACCACAAGGGATAAGGACTAATTAGACGTTTCAGAGAGAGGGAGATGTTGTTGAAGGAGATAGGTGAATATGGTTCAGGGGAAAAAGTGAATATCACTAAAGGTGGTAGGCTATGGCAACCAGAGATTAAACAATGTTGAGGGATTATTCAACATTATGGGTAGATCTTACTAGTGATGAGAAAATCAGTACAACAGTGACGAATGTAGATTCATAAGTTGCGAGGGTATATTCAACAACAGTGAGGACAAATTCATCAATTGCGATGGTAGATTCATGAGTGGAGAGAGTAGTTTCAGAAGTCCCGAGACGGGAGTAGATTCGGAAGTGACGAGTCGAGGGTAGACTCAGAAGCGACGAGATGATAGTAGATTCAGAAATGCGAGACGAGGGTAGATGGCAGACGACAACGAAAGGAGGGTAGATTCAGAAGCGACGAGGTAGATTGCAACAAGGGCAAATAGTTCAATGAAGGGAATCTCCAGGAACAAAGAGCGCGGAAAGCCGAAGCGAGGGGGGGGCGGGGGCAGGGCTGGGCGCGGGGGCGTTCGCCGGCCCGCAGGGATTAGGGCGCATGCGGACTCGTAAATGAGGGTGTAAATCGCGCGCCGCGCTTTCCCCCGCGCCGTAATGCTGCGGCCCGCGGATTACGCCGCGGCGACACGGGCGCCGCCGCCAGCCCCTGGCGGCCACTCGCGCAACGAGCGCTCCGTGCAGCCCCACCGCATAGGACCAGCGACCAGCTTCCTCCGCATCGGCAACGGCGAGTTTGTTTTTCGTTGCTTTCTTTTTCACTTGTTTGTTTCCACTGGCGTTCTGCGGTATAAATAAAATGAGAGTCGTAAAAACGTACCTGTGAGAATCAGTCACTGGGAAATCTTGAAAACTCTTCTGCGCAGTTCACCTTATTTCTGCTAATGAAACTAAACACTTGGATTGGATATAGTTAATAAGTATAATATGCCCCAAAAGCTTAAAAAAATGCAGTTTTAAAGAAAATTATTTTTTTAAACAATTGCATGCTTTCTATTTAGTATTCGTAATGAAGGAAATTAAACAATTAAAAATTATTTTATTTTTAATTAACTTATTTGATGAACTTTGTACACAGCATTTAATGGATGTAAGATTTTTATGTTACTGTTCTGGTTTTGTGATCGATTTTCGGTCTAGAAAATGTAAAAGAGTGCGGATTTCAATTTAAAATCTAACGTGTGATTTATATTATTCTTTTGAAAGTATGTATTATTTTAAAATAGTTTACAGTGGCGTAGTTGATTTTGTCACAATTTTCGTACAGTGAATATGTGAAACTCACAATAATTTATGCACTGTTCTTTCCACTACACACCCGTGTGTTTCTTGATCCACAAACGATGACTCGTGACTGGGGTATATACCCCCCAAGCATATTGATCGGCGCAGTGATCCTCAGCGTCCAGTGATTTGTTCCTGTGGTCGATGTACGATGCGACACCGAAAACGGTCTCGTTTATAACGAGCGGTCCTCCGAGGTCCCCCTGTAAACATATTAGAGCTATGGTAAATGACCAAGCGTTTTGACAAGGCCGAAATGACATTCACTTCAGTTGTCGTTCTCAGAGGTAAACACGAGGAAGGCGGAATTAGAATTTTAAATTGAGTAAAATGCTGTACTATATAGTAATTTTTCACACTAGTAAATATACTTACTGTACATATTCCTCCGTTTGACCAGGAAGACTGCACACAAATTAAGTTCCTGCTCATGTCAGGACAGGGAATTATATCAAGGTCAAGTTTTTGTAAGTTTCCAGGCAAGTACTCCTGTTAAATCACAACAATTTCATTACTTTCACGTATTGGCACTTAATTATTCATCTCGTAATATTTAGACTTAAATTAAACACTTCACGATTACAAATATCAGTAATGAGGAGACACTGTGAACAACATTTATTTTCATTTGGTGTTGTTAAGTGAAAAACCGTACCGTTTTCATGCGGAATTTTATTCTCATAAACTATTTGAAACTAGTGCGTTAAATAGTTTGATTTTTATTGGTAAAATTATTGTCAATTGCTAAAAAGATGTTCGTTGCACATTGTATATTGAATAGTAAACATAAAAGATTTATTGATGTGTTTAATTCAAGTGTAACAAAATTAGTTGTTTTCCTACAATATTTTCAGGAATTGTCTTACCAAAACATTAGTTTATTTCGCAAGTTTTTAATGTTATTTTCTTACAATATTTCTACTGTGTTATCTATATTTTTTGAAGTTCATTAATTATTTTAAGAAAATGCATCTGTTTATCATTACATATTGCTTTTAAGTCGTAACTCAACTTCATTAAAAACAATGTGAGACGTTTTTAACTCCATGAATGAGAATTGATGTAACGTATCTGAAATAAGATATATATATATATATATATATATATATATATATATATATATATATATATATATATATATAAGGTTAATAATTTTGAAAACAATAATTTTATTAATTTTTTGGAAATAAAACAGATTACTACGACGCAATTGCATTATACTTGCATTGTAAAATATATTTATCTTTACGTATCACTTCCACTGTAAATGCGAATGTTGTTTACAGTTATATTTTAGTTCTCTTTGTTGTTACGAAAAATATTCCCCCAAAACAATATACTTTATATTAGCTCATGCAGTTGCTCGGAAAATATGTTTAAACTTGGAGCACTAAGTGGCGTAAGTTTTTAAAAAATTTTTGTCTGCTTAAGAGTCATTCCTTGCGATACAAGTATAAAGGATATAGCCGAATAAGGTGGTGAAAAGTGCCACCAAACAAATCGATAATCGCGATACTTATTAAAGAGAATAAAAAATGCCGTATATTTCCAAACTTCAGCGTCCTAGAGCAAAACTATTGCATAGATACAATGAGAAACGTGTTTTTCTCCTTTTGTGTCTTTTTTCTCAGCTTCTATTGCATTTATCAGGATGAAAAATTTGCAGAGAGGGAAAATTGTTAAATTTGAAGATATTTTGTCAACAAATTTTTACGCCAAATTCAAATAGAAAAAGTTTGAAATTCTGTTCCGACGTGATAATGTTGTAGTACTTTTACACTATAATGTATCTCAAACATTCTATAACAAATTTTTCACATTTTAAACAATGGACGACAGTGAAAAATAAGAACCAAATTTATCATTTAAAAATTTTAAATTTCACAAAATGCGATTGGAAAATTTTTCATCAATGTTTAAACAATTATATTGAAATTATTGAAAAGTCACATCTATATGCATGATTTACAACTGCGTTCGCATGTTCACAATAATATCGTTTTACTCTCGATATTCCGATTGAGATTGGTATATAATCGATGTAACACATTTCAGATTTCGAGTTCGTATGTCGTGATTGAACCTGTGTATAAATATCGGTAAAAACAAATTTTGTCGCAAAAATTTGTTAACACATTACCCTCAAATTAAACTATTTGTCCTCGTCTCTGCCATTTTTTTCAGCCTGATGCATGCAATAGAATCAATAAAACGTGAGAAACACGTTTCTCATTGTATCTCAGCAATAGATTGTCAAGGAGGCTAATTTGTTGGGAATCTACAGCATCTTTCATTCTCTTTCGTATGAATATCGCGATTATCGATTTCGTTTGCTTTCACCGCCTTATCCGGTTATGTTCTTTACACGTGGCGCGCATAATGAGGAATGACGGCTGTCCGTTCGGAGCAGAGCGAAGTGCGGGGGCAGAGCCACTTACGCCACTTGGTGACCGCTGCGCCCGCCGCCGCGCCTAGGTGCACCTGCGCTGTGTCGTAGGTGTGGCGGCAGCCAGCGCCGTGCCCTGGCCCGCGGGCGCCCGTGGCCGCGAGAGGGCAGGCGCGCCGCCGCCAGCCACGCGCCGTCCAGCGCCAGCGAGACGCCAGCTGCGCAAACACGCGCGCGCCACGCGCCGCTTCGAGCGCCAGCCTCGCCTGGGCGTCTGGCTGCTGCGGAGGGAGTATGCGTGTGCGCAAGCGTTTGGGAGGGTGTCTATAAGTGTGCTAGACAGTGGGGATGTGGGTGTGTGCTAGGTAGGGTGTGTATGTGTGTGTGTGTGTTGCTATGGGTGTGTAGGTGTGTGTGTGTGTGCTATGGAGTGTGTATGTGTGTGTGCTATGGAGTGTGTATGTGTGTGTGTCTATGGAGTGTGTATGTGTGTGTGTGTGTGCTATGGAGTGTGTATGTGTGTGTGTGCTATGGAGTGGGTATGTGTGTGTGTGTGCTATGGAGTGTGTATGTGTGTGTGGGTGTGTGCTATGGAGTGTGTATGTGTGTGTGTGCTATGGAGTGTGTATGTGTGTGTGTGCTATGGAGTGTGTATGTGTGTGTGTGTGCTATGGAGTGTGTATTGTGTGTGTGTGCTATGGAGTGTGTATGTGTGTGTGTGCTATGGAGTGTGTATGTGTGTGTGCTATGGAGTGTGTATGTGTGTGTGCTATGGAGTGTGTATGTGTGTGTGCTATGGAGTGTGTATGTGTGTGTGCTATGGAGTGCGTATGTGTGTGCTATGGAGTGTGTACAGTACGTATGTATGTATGTGCAGTGGTTGGTTGGTTATTTGTGGTTCCGGACACGTCAACTACTGAGGAAGCCCACAGCTCGGGGTTTCCCCAACCAGATCTCTCCCATCAGCGGAGCATGCTTTTCATCGGAAGATGACTGATCTTCCCCCGCCGGATGGCAAGATCCGACGCCGACCAGCCGACGGCTAGCGGGGTTTCCCCAACCAGATCTCTCCCATCAGCGGAGCACCGTCCCAGCCGGGGCAAGCTCTAAGCTCCCGACCGATCTACCGGTATGTGTGGTAGTGTACTGTATCTTAGTGTGTGTGTGTATGAGGTGAGGATAGGGCAAGGAAGAGGAAGGAAAGATCGCGCGCGGTCCATGGCCTGTTTTTTAGGGTACCGCTCCGGCATTCGCCTGGTGTTGATCGGAGAAACCACGGAAATCTACCGATCAGAGCAGTCAGCCTCTAGAATTCTCCTCCAGACAGTGACTGAATTCGACCTAGCTAACAAGCTAGAGTCGAAAATCTTGCCACTGTAGGGTCTCGGACGTAGGACTTCCCCGTCAGAGGCACTGCAGCGACATCAGTTGATACACTAAGCCACCTCTCCCGGTGTGTGCAGTGGCGTATGTATGTGTGTGTTGTGGAGTGTGTTTATTCGTGTGCTTTAGAGTGCGTAAATGTGTGTGCTTGGTTGTGTATACGTGAATGTATGTGCGTGTGCGTCTGCGGTTTCTTGTACGTGAGTATTCCTTTTCGGATCGGCCAAGCGACTTTTCAATGATGAAACGTACACGATATGGTATTTACAACGTAATTTCGTTTCGAAACATTTTATGTCAATTAAGCAGCGCTTGTGATGCTAATTGAATATAATCAGAGCGGAATGTTTGGCCAGAAATTTCTCTTCAAAAATCAACCTCGGAGAACATAAATCATTAGACGAATTTTAAACACAACTTTTACCGGAACGTCATGGCTTCATGAACTACTTAAGTTATTGAATCCATTTCTGAGATGATAATATAGAATCATCAATTAATTAGAATTGGTTTGTTTGTGAAAAATAAAAATAAAAGTCTCAAATTTCAAACATTTTTATAGAATATTAATTTTTCCTCAGAACATTTACAATATAAGTTAATGTTTTATAATATTTTCTTTTCTACACCTTTGTAATATATGTTAATTACATTTACCAAAATATAATTATTCGTAATGCCATGTACATAAATGTTTATCTTCTTAACGGAGATGTAACTCGTTCTCAGTACTTTTTCATCAAGGTTGTACTGAGAATTGTTTGATATTTTCTATACTTGAATGGTTATATTTACGAACACCTTTAACTTTGAAGTATATTTTATTTACTAACTTTAAACGTTTTAAATTCGTATTTGTCTTATACCTAAGAATAACAAATGAAGGCAGCAATTCTTACCTCTAATAATGCGATATCATTGACTGGTTTATTACTTTTCATATCGATACGATATGACTCATGCAGAATTGTTTGTTGTACATCAAAGTCTTCACCCACTGTCCTGTCAGTGGATCCGGCTTTTACAATTATATGTTGGGCATCATTTCTGTAACAAAAATTTCAATATTTTAAATGTTTATTTTTTTAAGTAATTCATTATAATTTATTTTCAAGGAAATATAGCTGCAACGACGTTTTTTGATTTTAAGCTGTTTGTGCCACGTCGCAATCTGTCATCGTTAACGTTGAAATGTAAATGTCTTTTCATTAATGTTTACTGATTGAATTTCAAAATATGTTATTAAATAAACTTAGGCATGATACTAGGAATAATTATTTGTCTAAAACATTCCTAAACTCTTTGTTTCGAAGAGGTGAAATGACCCTCCGTATCAAGTTTTCTTTTCATATCATTTTTACATCGTCAAAAGTCGATTGAAAATGCATCACCATTTATGGTGTTGACTGCAAGAGAAATGACTTTACTTACACAATGTGCCGCAGTCAGAATCCATTTAGCAGTGATGATTGTTCCTCCACAGAAATGGAACTCGAAGGTAGATCTCTCATTTGACCACATAAGAGACAAGAGAATACTAAAATCAAGACATATTCAACATGGATTACTGATGATAATTAGGAACGGATTTCTATGTAATTACATTTTTTATAGGAACTAGTTACCTGCATTCAATTATATTTTTTAGAGTTTACAAGCCATTCAGAACGAATTAGAACTATTTTTATTTTACACATTTTGGTATAATTACAAATTTTACATATTTTGCCTATTATGACATATTTCTTACATATTTCGCTTCATTTTAATATTTTTGTACGACAGAAACGGATCATTCAGACACGCGTTTGCAATATTATGGATCTCCGCCATGAAGATGAGCGGATTTTTATGAACAAAGTAATTTCAACCACGTGCTTGCTCATGTTTCAAATAGCAAATTTGATACTCGATCGAAAACTAACAAATAATTTTACAGAAAACTATCGTTTCTCAATTTGGAGAGTGAAGTATATACAGTTTAACCCCCTCCCCGTAGGATCCATCACTGGCTACACTGTACTACTAATCACATGTACAACGGCTCCTCTTAAACATAGTATTATGTACTAAGAACGTATTTTATATTTCGAATAAAATTCTTATATGTGGCACAGTCTAGTGAACAATTACTTCAGTAGAGATAGAACCTACTTTCAGCCAATCAGAATACTTGTTAAGAACTCCTCGGCGACGTTCTATGGCCGGAAAATGCTTGTAGAAAACAGTTTAAACGCAATAATGAATTTTTATGTTACATATTTTCTGTTTTCTTACATGTTTTGGAAAAATAAGTACATATGTATGTACATATTTGCATTTTTACAACAATAAATGCCGTTCCCTAATGATAATCTTAAAAACAGTGTTTAAAAGACAATTTTCGTGTCCAGGTGGACATTTCGGAGTTCAGACGGTGATGTCAGATAGCTCTTTAGACACTGTCTTGTTTCAAGTTTTTTAAATTAATCAGAGGGGTTTGATAAGAAATCACTGGCAGATTTCCCTGCTTTCATATGAAAAATCGTTTTGCTTCAGTATTACAAGCGATATCTTTACAAACTGTAGCCACAGTGTGCGTCAGAGGCATCAAGTTGATTAACGGGCATTTTCCTTCCAAACTGGATGTATTTACACCGTCTAAGGTATGAATACTGGGCAAAATCAGTAAAGAATTGTGACTTTGGGGAGGGATAATCACTAAGATGGTATGTGCCAATGTTTTTCCATACATTGGAAATATTGGAAAATTTATAAATATAACTAATTTGCTAATTAAATTTTAAAGTCAGTAATGTAGAAAGTGAATACAACGAAAATTCGAATATATACAACTGTAATTTGAAACATCGAATTAAATTTCTTTTATAACACCGTCATGCAATACACATCAAGTTCCTCTCGGTGTGAAACAAACATGTAAAATATGTCAAATATATTTGACACATTGCGAGACATTACGGGAAGTACTAGTCAAAGGAAATTCTATGTGTTTGTGTCAGATGTAAAACTAGTGGACTATTATTTAAAAATAAATATTTTAATGTGTTTCTAATATTATTATTATAACAATATTATTCATGGATTGAAGTTTATTTTTCAACATATAATTGTGTACATTTGTTGTCATTCCGCTCAAGATGATTTTTTAACTTTAATTCCGCGGAATAGTAATGGTAATAAATGTTTAAAATAATTTAAGTTGTTATATAATACTTCTATATACTATAAATTATTATTTTTATTAATATTAAAGTGAAGTAGATTAATATTTTCGCAATATTACCTCTTCAAGTATCATTGAATGCTCGGAGTCGAAATGACTCCCCTGGGCGTTCTAGGAAGCATTTCAGTGAGAACCCAAACAACTCTGAAATGATTACCTCCGAATTTGGTACGTATTAGCTCTGAATGACATTAAAATGACAAAAATGGAATCGTAAAAAATATCGCAATGATATATAGTAGAAAAAACACTTTTTAAAATTTGCGATTAGCTATAAACAGCTTTATGACACGATAAAATGTGTATCGTTCTATTTAGAACAATAAGTCTCTCAATAGTATTTGGTTTTGATATTTTACGTTTCTCTGCTCCATATCGTCGATCATTCTAAGTTAATAAGTGCATTGTTATATAAAATGTTGGTTTGTTAAAAAAGGAGCTTTAGTGATGTCCATAAAGGAAAAAAACTGTGAAACAAAAGTATTTTCTTGTTGTCTCAAATGGTGTACTAAGTTTTGATTAACGTAGCACATTTAAGTTATTTTTAATTACTTCAAATTACAGAACAGTTGAGACACCACATATTAGTGACGACAACAAACGGGAAACCACAGTCACTTTCTCAAACTACAAACACGAGAGCCGTCTGAATTACCAAACAGGGGATGTTACGTGAAAGAAATCTCTATGCAGAATGTGTTATTATTCCTGCAGTAACGCCCCAGGGACTTTTTTCAACGTGAAAAGGAATTAGAAAAAAATACGTGCCCAATAAGAGTCATTTTGGAGCAAATACACGTAACAAATAAACATGAGAAAAATGTTTATCTGCAATATTTAGAACACTGATAGATACAAACGTATATAATAAAAAAAAGTTTGCTTGACTGTTACAAATAATTTAATGGGACCAGATAATGAGTCTTCTGAAGTCATAAACACATTTCGTTCGATCACAGAAAAGTGACACACCCAAAAATCATCTTCTTCTGATTTAAGTAGAAATATTGTTTTAAATATTAGAATAGTTTCACTAGTAAGCATTTCTTTTATATCATTTACAATGCAACATGTAAGTAGAGGGAAAATATCTTAATAAACAAATCAGCTCAGAATAAACCTGATTTTGCTGGCAAATGACAATATTTTTAAAAGCGTCACTTGTTCTGTACTCTTGACTTATTTTTCTGTAGATACTCAATAACACAAGTGCTGCTTAGAACACTGTCCTGAGGCATCCGCCTAAGCGCACAAGCGGCGTGTAGCGTGGAGCACAGCGCCGAGCTCTCACCTGCGAGGAACTCGTAGTCGAGCGCGTCGTCGCCGCCGAAGATGCGCGTGCTGGGAGGTCGGCGTCGGCGCCGGCGCCGGCGTCGGCCGGGGCGGCGGCGCCTCGAGGGCCACGGCCACCAGCACCGCGGCGCACGCGGCCAGCCGCGCCATCTCCCGCGGCCGCGCTCCGCCTCTGGGGGGGCCGCCCGCCGCCCGCCGCCGCCGCCCGCCGCCCGCCGCCCACCTCGCGGAGTGGGGGCGCCCGGCGCTGACGAGGAAATGGCCTGGCGGGAGGCGGCGGCGGCGACAAGTAGGACGGGATAGTGGGTAGTGGGGTGCTCTGAGTTGTGGAGTGGTGGTTTTGGTGGTGGTGGTCGTCGTAGTAGTGGTGGCGATGGTGGGTGTGGTGGTGGTGGCGGGGGTGGTGGTGGTGGTCGTGGTGGTGGTGGTGGTTGTGGTGGTGGTAGTGCTGTGTCAATGGCGGGGTGGCGACAACAGCGGTAGTGGCGATGACGTCAGTGACGGTAGTGGTGGCGGTGGCGGTGGTGGAGCATTGGCGGCGGGGCTAGTGATGGTGGCACTGGCGGTGACAGTAGTGGCGGTTTGTCGATGGTGGTTATAGTGGCGATAGTTATGGTGGTGCTGATGATGGCAATGATGATAGTAGTTGTAGTGGTAATGTTCAAGAATGTAGTGATGGTGATGGTGGAAGCGTTGGCTGTAGCGGCGATGATAAAAGCTGCGACTCAGATGGTGAGAGTGATATTAGAAAACAACAATAACGATGACCGACGGGTATGGGCGGACGTTCTGGCAGGAGTGGAGGTAGTGATAGCGTTGGAATGAAAAGATTCTTGATCGCACATCACTGGAAACGGGACATCTCCGCAACGCTTTTTCATGACATTGTTTGCGTGTAGCGCATTGTTAAGTTCAGCAACGACTGTACATGAGTTTCCCGGACACGTAAATATTCCATACCTCATACTCAAAAGCTATTTTTCAAGTAATTTTGGAGCCATTTATTACAATTGTCAAAACATTGCAATGCACGATGTGGCTAGGTCGTAGACTTTTAATAATTTAACAAAGCCTATACTAAACTATCGACTCCTGCCATTCACCCAGTCTCCGTCCCATCAAAGCTGCGAAACACCTGTTAGAAAACACCGAAGAAAGGAATCAAGAGACCGGTTCAGATCCGGACGGGTGACAATTTTGAACAAATTTAATTATTTAAATACATTTGTTACTCAGTAACAAGGTCACAACGGTTCTCTTTACGTCAGCGGATCATATTTCCGAGCGTAAATGCGTCCAAAAAGGTGACAAGGTAGAGCACTTAGGAAACAGAGCTGTGAAGCGCGACCAGTTCTGGGTAGTTTCCTCGACACTCAACAGAACGCAATCGCATGCGCTACTTGGGACCCACAGCCGTCATTAGGAGAAGACGCCTCGACGTCTGCCTGTGGCATTCCCTCCCCTGCTGTCGCAAGGGGCAGCGAGCGAGCCGCCCGTCGAAAATAGCCTGGCCGCGACGGTGAAACGCACGACCGCAAGTCTGACGGTCACTTTCTCTGGCAGGTGTCGTTTGACGACGACAGCTTCCCAGGTACCATGCGAACTAAAGATGAGAGTCACGTGATTTGCTTCCAAATGAGCTCAGGAAGAAAGACGGGCATAGGTTGCTGATAGGTGGCTGTTCTGATGACGTGATCACATGTCTAACAAGATTGGTCCAATGTTGCCGAAAAGCATATGGCTTATTGAAATGAAAAACATCTGCCTTGGACGCCTGAAAACATATTATTGGTTTATCTTTATCCGAATTATTTGATTTTGATCCTATTCGAAAATAAATTGTTTAGCATATTCATAAACTTAATAAGTTGCAAAGCATATTATTGAAATCTTGTTGATAACTGTTTTCGAAATTTGGAAGTCAAACGGTCATATTTTCACATCTTAGAGCCGTTGTTCTCCATCTTCTCTCAAATTTGCATACTGATAATTAACGATAATTAATTGATTATTATAGTCCTACAACATTGTTCTAAAATTTAAAATATTTAAACTCATATTCTCAAAGTAATAAGTTAATTTTTCTCAAATCTCTCTTCATAAATAATTTTCATTACTTGAATGTCCATGTTACGTCAAGGTCCATATTACTTCGTAATAAATTGAATTTTCTTTTTAAATATGCCCATATCATACATATGTTAAACATTTCTGCCTATACATTGTCTTCGTCTACTTTTTTACTTGTTCGTCTTATGAAGTTCTTCGAAAGAAGAGAAAATGTATGTATTTGTGGGCCAGAAAACGTTGACATTTTCCTTATCGTTAGACATATCTTGACAATTTTTGTAAACATATTACTATTATTTTCATGTACAATTTTAATGAAATATTAAATTTTGTTACCTTCTAAATAATTTCAAGGTAAATTGAACCAGTAATGTAAAGGTGCGATTGGAAAGAAAATGGAAATTTCGTGAGAAACATGTACAGGATATTTATTGTTAAATTATTTTGTTTCAACTAGGAGCGAATATGTATCTGAAGCAGCAGCCTACCTTACACGTACGTAGAACTTCCAACAAGGTATCTGTATATTCTACAGAGATATTGCGCTTTACTGCTCAGAGTTTTGTTAGGTAAAGGCATTGATGAGTGCTCAGTTAAAATATAATCGCGTGTGTTTGGAATTGTGCTAATAATTTTACAATAGCACACACCGTTACCAGTGCGCTTACATGTGATTTGCGCATGAATCGAGTTGGTCGGCCAAGAATACTTGAGGCCGTTGAAGGCGAGCTGCGAATCACCTTGCCTACGCACTGCACATAATATTTTTCTACTCCCATTCTATAATGCTGTCATTTTATGGCTGCAGCCAGTTGAATAATGATACTCATTATGGTACTGATTTCATTATAATACAGTTTCTTGACCAATCACAGAGAAGTTTACAAACCAAGTATTGAATCTTAATTAATCATTGGAATCGTTGTAGTAAATGTTTCGTTCGATTGTGTACATTCAAATTGCATTTGATATTATATTATGCTTGTCAGTTTTAATTTATTCTATTATAAGTATTTTTTTCATGAAATATTATGTAAATAATTTGGATTGTCATTTCACTTTGATCCTATTTGACTAACGCAGTACTCCCTAGTAGGCGGACTGGTAACCACAGCTACCTGCGGCAGCATGCAAGGGCAGGGTAGGGATCTGCCTGCCAGGTGGCCTTGGCTGAATCCTGCATGTCAACCGCCACGAAACGATTCAAAGTAAAAGTTACCATAAGTCGTAGAAAAAGTACCGTATGAAACTCGATGTAATGGGTATTAATACACTCGTGTAAAGTTTACAATACTCGCTACTTCCTCGATCGTATCGTAATATCACACTCGCGTATTAATACCCTTTGTACATCTTCGTTTCATAATGTACTATTAAAATGCGCCACGCGCGAAAGATGTTTTGCACATGCTTCGTAATGTTTCGCTCACTTTTTGTCATAATGAATAAAACAGATGTTTCGCTCAGAGAAAACAAGAACGAGAAACTATGTTTTGAGCGTGGCATGTTACACAGTATCAAGGAGATGCTGATCTTCTGAGGCTAGTTTTAAAATTTGTCCTTCGTGTTCTTACAAACATTTGCCGATTAATCAATTAATATTGGCAAAGGCAAATTAATTCGTAATCAGGCAAAGATTACAATGTATCTGGCCATTATGACAATTAGTAGAATGGTCTTCGTTCGAATACCATATATTTTCACCAATTTTATCCAAAAATCCAAATGTACTCGGAATACGGAGGATGATGAAATGAATACTTCTGTTTGTAAAACACGCGCTTTTCCGAATAATAATAATAATAATAATAATAATAATAATAACAATAATAACAACAACAACAACAACAACAACAACAAACAACAAGAATAACATACTAGTGTTAAAAGCTGACTGCTAAATTTCTTTATTTCAAACTCTCAAACCTTTTCTACCTGTTTATGCCAATGTCTTCTCCTACTACTCTTCCTATTCAAGTTTTTACATTATCACATTCCATTTCCAAGAATTCTACGGTAGGTGTTTCTAGAAAATAATATGGCACTCCTTGTTTGTATAAACGCTAATTGCTTACGATTTACAGTGAATGCTACGGACTTCTTGCAACAATTAGGTTTTATGAACCTCTCCCTGTGTTCCCTGTCTAGATTTCTGAGACCTCCATTTCTGCAACATTTTTAATTTTGTTTCTACCAAGGAGGGGTCTGAGTAAATGCCTGATCATCTATGCATGTAACATTTTGTATCACATGTAATATGTGATTACATTACATAATTTATTAAGAAATAATCTCAGATCGATCTCACCCCCCTTTGCAGTCCATGTTTCTGAATGTCATGATTTCTGAAAAATGTTGGAAATTTTTAGATTATTCACCGTGCGAATTGTCTCAGTTCTTTACCATTGGAGATAAGGTGTTCATCTTTTCTTCAACTATTCCGGGAATTGTAAATTACCAACTCTGGCGATGAAATATCCATGTAATACAAAATTTGCCAATTTTCTCTAATTTCTTTTGAACTGATTATAAAAAAACTCTTTCTTCCGTTTTCATCTTCTGACATATATTCGGATGATTGTCAAATATCCTCTTCTTATTATTTTCTGAAAATAACTAATCTTCATTTATGAAAATAACCATTTCATCTTGGTTTCAGTTTTTACTCATGAATGCTCAGCTTCTGCCCTTATATTTTGAGTGATGTGATTACATGAGATAGTTTATTCTGGCTTATGTTGTGACTATCACAAAAGTTACGTGAAAAGAACAAAAGTCGATGTGGATGCGCGCAATAAAAACAAAAGAGGCAGAGTAGCAAGTGACTGGCCTTAGAACCAATGAAACATAAGTAAAGTTTTGTATTAAGACACGTAAGTAATTTCCGTGGTAATTTATAATAATAAATAGAAAAAAAGTGGAGTATGAAAGAATAAACTATGAAACAAGGTACGAAACGACAGCTAATTGAAAAAAGCGGGCGTGCTCGACAATCTATAGACTTTTGTAAAACAAAGTCGGGTTAGTAACAGCACTTATAACACAAGAACGGATGAACAAATTTTATTGTCTCTGATTTGTTGCTTTCATTACCAACCCAAATAGCAGATTGAAATATCAGGAAAGTCTCTAGATGCGCTGCAGAACAAATTTTTTTATTTCAAATGCAACCGCACACATTTGGCCGGAATTTTTGAATCTATATTGTTAAATAACTCATAAACGAAGCATTCTAGAGCAAAAAACAAAAATTTCGAGGACGAAGGCCTCATGGAAACATTTCTTACTACATAATCTACAGGAGAGATCTTCTTGAAAAATGTTACATTTTCCCGGTCCGGCTTATCGATATTACCCAACCTGCTCAGAGATGTGCAGAATCTGCAACTAAATGTGAATGAGAGGGACAGGAGAAGCAGAGACAGTCAGACAGAAAGGGACAGAGAGACGGAAGAGAGGGAGAGAGGGAGAGAGAGGAGAGAGAGAGAGAGAGAGAGAGAGAGAGAGAGAGAGAGAGAGACGGTGAGAGAGACAGAAAAAAATCTCAAATGTGAATGTGAATATGTTAAACACATCCATTTCATCATGATACAAGTTGTTTTAATCTATATGTATACTAATCATTTAATTTCCTATTTTTAGCTGAGACATTGTTAAAGGCCTCATTGAGACACAACTCGACCTCTGAAACGTTACACACGCTAATATTGTACAAGATACTACTTGGAATGTAACAATCATATGTGTTTAAATACTTGTAATTATGACTGTCTATAAAAAGAAATATTGGAACTTTTATTAAGAAAAAACGTAGTAGCAGACAGCCTAAATTTCATCTTTAAACAGCCCAACTTCTTTTAACTTAGCATCTGCATTCACAATTATCATGTAGTAATAATACTTCTTATTCATGAATTAATACTTTAAATTTCCAATTAGTTCGAGATGTTAAATGCTCATCAGTTTAAATAGTCTTTAACACCACTTTCCGTTCAACTACAGAATGTCGTCTTCTGCACTCTCACTTCATTCGCTCCACGCCACTTTACAGGGTTGGGTGGCACAAGACATCAATTAATGTTACGGCTGTGCGCTCTGGTGGGAATATCAGGGTTCGAGACTCGATGGTGGCATAATTTTCGACACTGGGTACCTGGCGCCTAGGAATCAGCCGTTGCCTTGAGGAGAATCTAGCGGCCGGTTACTGTGATCACTAGTTTCTGTGGTTTCGTGGTTCAATACCAGCCGGATGCCGGAAAAGTACCGTAATAAACGGGCCACGGATCGCGTGCGATTTGATCTTCCTCTTCCTTGTCTTTGCCTTAACCCTTACTTACACATACTAGCATTTACATGCACACCTACCACATAACGAAACCAGACAGAGGTTTAGAGCTTGTCCCGGCTGGGGCGGTGCCCTGCTGGTGGGAGATAACTGGTTAGGGAAAACCCCGGGTAGGTCGGCTCCATTTATAGCCATTCCGCGTGGTAAGATCACCAGCATCTCCCGCGATAAAAGTATGCACTACACTTCCGGGACAAATAACCTTAGTAGTTCACGCATGACGCCGGAATCACTAATCAATCAATTCAAGCCACTTTATCTGTGTTTCCAACCTCAGTCAGCACCTATGCAGGAGTGGTCCTAGTGATGTGCCTAATGATATACTGTTCCTTCAATGTTTTGTTCGATATATTTTGAGAGAAAATTGGGTTTTTGTACTATTGTGGAGCACTAGAATGTTGAAAACCTAATTAGAGAATCTTCAGAATACTTAATTGCATTTAGTACTACAGAATTCGTAAATAAATAGAAAACAGTCTCGTTTTTCTGATACGTATTTCTCTACGTCAGTATTTTGAATCAAATATGTTTCCGATGCTTAAAATTTTATAAACATGAAGGATAGACTGAATTTTTATAATAATTATTTAATTGATTAATTCTTCTGAACTTCTAAATAATTTATGGGATATATTGTTAAATAGTATAGAATTATATTCCAAAGAATAACCTTGATTTATTAGAAGAGTCTGAAATTCAAATTACAAACAACTTGTGCATGTTATCAAAAGTACTATCAGTCAGGTTCTTGATAATATAATAACTGCATAATTACAGACATCTAGCGTTGAAAACGCTTCTATTTTATTCTTAGACCTTCGCTTTCTCATCTAGCTTCATCGATCACCACGTTTCCCACCCCATCTCCAAACTGACCTATCTCACTCCCTGCCCACCCTTACAAATGTCTCCTTTCCGCTCCGCTACCTCCCAGGCCCGCCCCGCCCACCTTTCCTCGCTCCACCCTCCTCTCTCCCCTCCGCCACTTCGCAGCGCTTTTGCCCCCCCCCCCATCGCCCTCGTTCAGGTAACACTCCTTTCCCTCCACCAGCTCCGCCCCTCCCCGCCGCGCTCTGCCTACCGCGCGGCTGCTCAGACGGCCTTGCAGCGTGACATCCCCGGCGCCTGCCAGCCGCCTGGGCCCAGCCGCGGAACGCGCCGGACTCGTGAGCTAATTTGGATTAGCTGCCGTCTGTTTGGAACGATTGTTCCGAAGTCCTCCGATATCTCCTTAATGCCGACCCCTCTCCACCCACTTACCCCGTCGCCCCATCAACACGACAGGATTTTCCTCCTTTGCCATATCGTGAAACGGCACCCTTGCAAGGTTATTTCCTTCTCTGGCTCTATCTCTTCATTATCGAGAACACGTCATGGCTACGAATGAACCTTAAGTATAATTTTCTGATATTATCAGCTCTCGTCTTTTCAACAAATTAAGAGAGTAAGTTTCGGAACTTAGAAGAGACTCGAGAAAGAAACTCGAATATTGGAAACCACACAACTCTCTGTAAGGTTTAATTACAAGATCGCCCTCTCCAAACCGCAGTAGCTCCAGTTAAAACCGGGCATAAACCAGCTTCTTCAAACTTCAGCAGTATTGATACTAAGTTTGTTTACAGTTTAAAGCTTTTGTGTTTAGCTACAAGATCTCTTCATGAAACATTATATGTGTATAATGTTGTATGTATATATATATATATATATATATATATATATATATATATATATATATATATATATATCAGAATGTGTTTTGAATAGTGTGTATGGTTTCTCCATAATCCATTTTCGTCTACTCCGTATTCGTTCTCGATTATTACTCTGTACCCGTCCTATTAAACCATTCTCGGAAAAGGTTTTCTTTCATAAGGAAATGTACTCGAATAACTTTCTTTGCAGTTTGTAAATATGACGATATTATTCAATTAATACTGTTCCATAAATTATAAGCAGGCGAGATTAACGGATCCACCGAGCGCAAAAGCGTGGGCAACGCCTTCTCCAATTTGATGTTTCCGGATATGTCAACTGCATCGTATTTAATCTCGTTAATGTAGTGAAAATTTCATCCCGATAGTTATTTTCCTGCTGAATAGTGACATAGACGGCTTGTGGGGATTTCAGGTACCTCTCCTCCAAGGGAGCTCCGCTGGGTCTCCCTACTGTTGCAGTCAGTTTACTCTGTGTGATGCCTTATTCCTCGAGATACAATAAAAAATAATTATAATAGAATAAATTTTCATATAAACTATTTGGAACAAATGAGTTACATATAATTACAACCACTAAATGGTAATTACCCTGTTTAATTCCTAAAATTATAGAATTCAAATGAATGCCACAAATTCTGTCAGAAATTATATGGTACGTTCTCGTAAACATTTGAGACATGCAGCATTAAATATATGAAATTAATTTCTAAGTTAACCCAAAAAAATTGTTAAATTGTGTAGATGTTCTGAGAGGTGGCTTGTGACCTTCTCTTGGGAAAAAATTAAAATATGGCCTAATTCACGGATAGAAACATTTCTTTGGATACATGCAGATAAAATTGATTTAAGTTGAGTAATGTAATTGAGTTAAGCACTAATATTTTAGAAAAATTAAAATCTCCAACTACTATAATGAAATGTTTTAGTTATGTAGTCTTATACAAATTTAAATGAAACAACATAATAGTATAGTAAAATAATTATTATAACGTTACTGTAAAATAATCTATGATAGTAGGATATTGTTTCTTCTTTCACAAATTTGCAACCTCGAGATGTAACAGGAATGTATTTCAAGAAAGGGCTTTTAGTACAATCAATTTTTTATTAACATATAGTCTAAACACTAACTTTTTGTTGAATTTTACTTTAATATTTTATTTTAAAAGAAATGTTTAAGAATTTTAATCCAGTTTATTCATATTTCTTGGTTTATTAAACATTCTTATTCTTATTATTAACATTCTGAGACCTTGGATTTGGGCTCGTCTTTAGGAATTTAATGTGTCTGTTGTTTTTGCAGAATTTACGGTTAGATGATCAAACAAGTGTTTCTCAGTCGCTTTAATTTTTCACCAAGTACAATAAAAATTAGAAAACAAGTAAACAAATAAGAATTTAGGTAGGGCGGCGTTCTTGCCGTACGGTGGCGCCGACCGCACAAGGCGACGGCCGGCAGGATCAGGCAACCGGCCACTACCGCCGGTGCGGCGATAACTCGCCCACCGGTGGCAGCGAAGTGGCTTGCTGCGGACAGCCGGCCACCGAAGGTTCAGCGGCGCCCACGGTGCCCACGCTGAGGCCGGAGGACAGGCTCCGTCCTCGTCCGCTCGGGTGCCGGTTATGCTTCGATCAGGTTTTCGTCCAGTTTCCCTGATCCATTGAGCAAATGCTGAGATGGCCCCTTGTTTTGCTTCTGGACATAAATGTAACTTCATTTTATGTGCACGTCTTCTAGAATTCAGTGGGAAATACAATTATTCAAATTATCGTTTCCATGTTGTCGCGGCAGGAAATAATAAGAGCCAAAATTTATTGTTATTTATCTTTTAAAATAGATTTTATTACATGGGAGTTGTTTGGTTTTTTCTCCTTTCAAGAATTCAAAATTTATAGTATATGACTTAGTGTAGGGATCACAGAATTTTGAAAATGTGCACACAATTCACTTTTCCCATAGCACGTCATACGCAGTTTTTAACTGTTTTTGACGTAAAATAAATAAATAAATAAATGCCACGGACTGTGGCACGTCGCGGGCAGCACGCAGGTCGAGCACGCCCAATCGAGGAGAGAGCGCGCCGCTGCCGGGCTCGGGGTTTTAACCCCCGCCGCCCGGTGAAGTGTAAGGGGAGGGGCTGCGCCCTTCTACTAGCGGAGACCAACCACAAGTCCGCTTCTGGTTGGGGGTTTACCACAGTTTCATTAATAAATTTGAAAAAGAAAGTGATATTATTAATTTTTTTATGAGAATAAATTCCAGGTCTCGAAGCGTTGAGAATCAGGATGTTAAAATTTAATAAACCAAGACATATGAATAAGCAGAACTACCAGTTTTTATAATTAAAAAATATCTAACAATAAATTTAAAAAATGTTTTTGTCTGTTATTAATAAAAACTGGCTCACACTAAAAATAATGTAAATTTAAGTGGAAGTAAAACCTGCAATTACAGCATAATTCAGAGAGATATTATTTCATTCAGTTTTTGTTTCTTTTCAGTGTTTGTTTGTATTTCTTAAGTAGGTTGAATGGATTTCTAAATGATTAATTGGACAATTATTTAATGATTAAATTCTTGATTGTTGATTTGAGGGAGTTAGGAAATAACCAAATTATACTGTTAAAAACGCTATAAACACGCTGCATCACAAACATTTAAATGCCTGTTATGTCTTACTGTCTTTTTGATAAAACCAGTCGGTAAGCTTCGGACATAAATGAATGTCACGTGATGAATTGAAAAAGAAAACTGCTGGCAATATTTTGACTCTTTTCAAAAGAACCCCTCTCGAATGTGAAATAACACCTCTGTCATGTGCAAGAGGACCGCCGTACCGGCACTTCAGTGAGCATCACTTTTCGGTCAGTCATCCCGTGTTATTGCATCGGGTCTTCCAACTATTGTAGTCAGTTTGCTCCGAGCCATGCATTATGGTCGCCAACGGATCCATTAAGCCGTGAACAAATATGGCGCTCTCCGCGTGAGCCCTGTTAAGCACTGTCATTTGGCACAAACGCTCGTCTCTCTCCGCAGCGTTCGGAGGGGGCGGGGCGGCGAGCGGGTGGGCGAAAATTTAGCCCGCGGCTCCGCCAGCACAGGGGTAGAGCAGGCGGCGAGGTCAGGCCGAAATCGAGTGGAGAGGATTTTTGGACTGCGCGCCGACTGCATGAAACTCCAAAACGACGCGAGTAAGTGATAATCCTTCACAAGAGTCTCACTGAAGATAGATGCGGGACTGGCATGCGTTTGAAATGCAATGGAATTGTTGAGTGGTGTATAATATTTGTATTTTTTGAATGGTGGAGGATAAAATATATTTTAACCGTTTACTGTGGAAAGGAATATGAGAAAAAACTTCAATGGCGCAGCTTTCATTCATGTATATTTTAAGAAAACGTTGTTAACAAAAGGCTAAATTACTACAATAACATAATTTTCTGCTTTATTATAATATTTTATCTTTAATAAAGATAGAGAAAGTATCGTATTTTTATTTGCACTGAAAACAGTTATTGCTTGCTCAAAAATCACAATTTTACTCGGGGACTGCTAGAATATTGTTTCTTCCATCTTAAAAGTCGTGTGACATGTTGCAAGATGGCCAGCGCACTACTGAACTTTCCGTATATTCATTCAAGTATTTTTATAAAAAGTAAAATCTGAAAAACCAAGATCTGAGAGCATTGCCCGCTATTTAAAAGAACCTCCAACCTCGCTGTCTTGTCTGCACCGAGGCCCCCAGCCGCCTCAGAATCGGTATGTCAGTTTGCTCATCTAAATGTATTTATTCACTTATTTATTTGTCTACACTATTTTTACATTATTTTACTTACTTGGAATAGTACATCTGTTATTTCAAGAACTCTTTATTCAAAATTAGGTTTATATTTTCACATAAGCTCACTGATCTGGTTAAATAAAAAAAATATTTTCACATTTTATATTCCAATTTTTCTATTTTAATTAAATTTTAATTTTATTCATATTAATATCCTGTAATAGATTTTAAAAAATTAGCATATTGGTATTATTTTTGTAGCACTGAAGATGGCCGCAATGTGACCGAAAAAGCTTTTTGGAGAAATAAAAACCTAGGACAAAACAACGCCTCAAATCTGTTTCTACTTATATGGAACTCTATTTATACAAACAATTCTATTTCAAAACTTCCAACCACGTGCGTTTTACTTGCTTTGATGTATTTATCTTTCTAATACTAACTTGAGTATAGTATTTATGAACCGAATACACCGTGAAAGACGACCAGCAATTTCCGATAACTGCCGCTGAAAGCGGACGAGACGCAGCCACACAGAAGACCTCCCTTTCTCTCCGCCGAAAAAAAGCAGCCCAGCCGTCGAACTAGTTGTTTCGACAGCAAACGGGTTAAACCTGGCGTGGGGGTCTTTCGTTTCGCGACTGCCGTCGTGAAGATTCTGTCTCGGGAAAGACAGAGCTCGTTCTTCTTGGCGGCGCGCGGCAACGGCGTGGGGTGGGGCGAGGGAGGAGGAGGAGGCTGTTCGGTATGCTGAAGCCGCGTCGCCCCGCGTCACGCAGCAGCGGGCCCTCTTTCCCGCCCGCCCTCTTTCGCCTTTCCGGCTCCCCGCTCCCGAGCGGCCCCGCGGTGCGCGGCGCAGCGGGACCCAGCGGAGCAGGGGCGGTGTACAATCAATGTCCGCCCCACGGTGCCGCCCGCGTCTCCAGCAAATCTGCAGCCGCGGTGCCTCCGTCGCCACCGCCTCCCCTCACTCGACTTTCCGTGCCGCGCCAACTCCCAGCTCGACGCCGCGCCGCGCCGCGCCGCGCCGCGACCGCCGACGATGCTGGGCGTCCGATGCGCCCGCTCGGTGTAGCGAGTTGGGAGTGGTTCGTATTCGTTTCTATTCGATAGTACAACCTCAATTTGCTTTAATAACCGTAAGTCTTGCTCAACAAAATATTGATCCACAATCATGTTTCCCAACAAATATTCCGTAACCGTCCAACTAAACCTTAAATGGAACGTCCATTTAAATGAATTGAACACAAAATTAAGTTCATTATGCTACGCGTTCAGAATTCTTGCAAATTCAGTCAGCCTTCATACTGCTCGTTGTGTATATTTCGCGAATGTTCATTCCCGCCTGAGATATGGCATAATATTCTGGGGAAATACATCTTATAGCTCCCAGACTTTTAGATTATAAAATTTAATTACCAATAATAATGTGTCCCACCCACGTGATTCATGTGTAAGCCCTCTTCATTAATCTAGAATTCTACTCATTACTGTGCCTTTATTTACGTAATCAGCAGGTTTTAAAATGACTTGCCTGGTTAAGGGAAATATATTTTCATAAATGCCAGTCTATCACAGTAACACTCCGACGTAGAAATCATGCGACCACTGTGGTGACAGATCAACAGCCTGCCATAAAAAATCTAAGAAGGCCACTACATGTACATTATTTTACAACACTTTGCCAGATGACATTAAACGATTAACTCTAATAGAAAAGTTTAAATCCTACAAAAATCGTTTCACAAAACTGTTTCTATACAATTAGAGACTATACTGAGCATCATACAAGAAAAGTAACATTAATTTTAATAATGTATAGTGCATTATTTACCATTTGACTGTATAAATGAGTATAAACAACCTGTAAATAACTATTGTACTACAGCTTCCGGGTCAATGACCCCTATCCGATCAGGTTTTCATCCGTTTCTCTGATCCATTGAGCAAATGCCATACCTCTTGTTTTGCTTCTGACATAAATGTAACTTCATTTTCTGTGCACGTCTTAGAATCTAGTAAAATACAATTATTCAAACTATCGTTTCCATGTTGTCGCGGCAGGAAGGCATACATGAGCCAAAATTTATTGCTTATTTATCTTTAAAAAATAGATTTACATGGGAGCTTTTTGTTTTTTTTCCTTTCAAAATTCAAAATTTATTGCTTATTTATCCTTGAAAAAATAGATTCTACTATGATGGGAGCTTTTTTTGTTTTTCTCCCTAAAATTTCAAAATTTATTGGTTTATTTATCCTGAAAATAGATTTTAATACATGGAGTTTCTTGTTTTTTTCTCCTTTCAAAATTCAAAATTTAAATAGTATACATCATAGGGATTACAGAATTTTTTGAAGTAATGTGTGTTTCATTCTCACTTTTCTCCTCATAGTCATATTGCAGTTTTTAACTGTTTTTGACGTAAATAAATAAATAAATAGGTGTCATAAATGGTAGAGTGTTTGACTAGGATCATAATGAACATACCACCTTAAATTAACTTTTATTTATTTAACGCCAAAAACAGTTAAAATCTGCTTGTAACGTACAACGGGGAGAAGTGAATTCTGTGGACTCTTTTACTATTCTGTGATCTCTACCCTAAGCCACAAACTATACGAATTTTGAATACAGAAAGGAATGAGCGTTTTTTGCCAGGATTGTTAAAAAATTATTTAATAAACTATAATATTCTTAATTTAAGATAACAATTCAAACGTATGCCTTCAAACTTGTTTTGCAATGATCATTTTTTTGCAATTTTTGAAAATAGAGAGTTTGTCGTATATGGAGCACCAGTTTTTTCCACAGCACAGTTCAGCACCAGTTTTTTTAACCATCCGTTGCTAAATATGTCGAAAAACAAAGAAAAATTTGGATCCGTTTGAAAAAATATAATTGTTTCAAAATTGCCTATATTTCACGAACATTACGCGAAATTACTCATTTTTGAAAAAATCTACATAAGACGCCGAGCGCAAAATAAACATACACACACACACACACACACACGCCAAGCGACGCGAGGCACAAACTGAGAAGGACGGAACGACGCCCGATGCTAAATCTTTCCTGGCGCCATCGTCCGCTTTATGTCGAAAATCTCTGGGGGCGAACATCGCTCAACGCGAAGTTTAGCGAGCGTGATGAGGCTTCACAAATCAATGGCCAATTAATTTTGAATTTGATTTTGGTGTGAAGTTTTGGGAACCTTGATTTTACATATTTATGTGGTGGTTGATTTGAAATATTTCTTATATTTACTTTATATGATTGTCTTAAAAAATAAGGGACCTTGCGTATAGACAATGAAACATTGTAATTAAAAGATATCCAGTCTCTTTTTATTTAAAATACTGTTTTTTAATTGTTTTGATTTGAGTCAAAATAATGAGAATACTTCAGTTTTCGAAAACGTATACGTAATATTATTTAAAGATCAAATTTGAAGAACCGATATAATTAAGTTTTATTAAGTTTGCTATAAAAACGGTAGTGTAGAAGGACGTCGAATAAATTAAAAGTATCGCAATTTCCAAAATTTAAGTTTTTTTCTGGAAATAGAATATCCCCATTTTTTGTAAGCGTACTTTGCTCTATTCTAAAATTAATTAATTTACAAACTCGGCATTTTCGGAATTAGAAACTCCCAAAACCTGTTTTTCTATCACAAATATGTTCTCTCCGCTGTATCTTTGCATATTTTTCTCTATACTTCGTATACTAGAAAGCTGTAATGAGATACTATTTTGAACAGTACTGTACATACTTCTTCGTTTATACTTCGAAACGTAGTACGTGTCAGTATATACTTCTAATTTCTTAAATTCTTCCTCGAACATAAAATTCTATTGTTCGAGATAGAAACATATAACTAAGGAATACCGAAATTCATTATTGTTAATATTTTTAAGGTAATTGATCGAAAATAAAGGTTTTCTTGACCGAGGATTCAGAACGTTAAAGAGCTTGTAATACCAACTTATCACACTTACAACAGTATAAAATACCAACGTGACAACCACCATCAGAATTAGTATCATCTTATTGACCTTATTCGAGTGCCATTTTATCGTTTTAATCGAGATCTAATTTTTCTATTTTGTCCAATTTATATTCTTGAGATACTGGACGAATCCACTGTCTGCATTTGTTTACATTAGCGCGAGGCCGCACTTTACTTAACTAACCCAATTTTCAATAAGGAGCTCACGCTCAAGTGGGAGCATCAGGTGTGTGGGTCATAGGCACAAAAAAGGGCGTCAGAGCAGCTGGAAGACTCCTGTGCTGCGGCTGTTGCCGGGCCACCGCCCTGGGCCCCCAGACCTTCCTTCTTCCGCAAAGGGTCTCGAGTGGGGCAGTAGCTCGTTTGCCCCCGCCCTCGGCCTCGTCCTCGCCCCCGCCCCCGCCCTCGCCCCCGCCCCCCCCCCGCCCCGCCCTCGCCCCCGCCTCCGCCTCCCGCCCCCGCCAGCATCGTCCTCGGCCCCTGCTCTCGGTCTCGCCCGCGGCGGCGGCTTGCATGGTTTTGGAGTGCTACTGCGGAATAGCCTGCCGCCTCCTCACGCCAAGCCTCCTCTTCTCGCCTTCCTTCGTTCCTTTCGCTTTCGCTTCAAGCCGTCCTACCGCATAGCCTTGCGATGGATCGTGAGTCCCGACGATGCTGCCGCTACCACCACAGAGAAAAGAATACCTCTTTAGTCTATGCCACCACCACAGCGCCGTCGCCGCACCGCCTACGCACCGACTTCAGTCCTCCGATTTGGTAGATGTGCGTCACTAGGCCCACCTTAGAAACGCCCGGGAAACATGGTAGATTAGCACTACCAGCAAAAAAAAAGACTGAAAAGTAGGTAGTATTTCACGGTATTCTTGAAAAAGTTTGATACGATTCATAATCTATTATAAAAAGAGAAATTTATTGCTGTCGCAATACCTATACAGAATTCAGTGAAAAGTAGCGATTTGAAGCTGTGAAATGCAAATGCCGTTAAATGATGTTATGTAACGATTTAATTTTTTTTATCAGGAATAATAATCACAAACGTGCCAATTAGCAAAAGCTCCAAATAAGTTAGTAGTCAAATAAGTGTAAGATTATTGTTTTTTCGTTTTTCTTGTTTTTGGACGAAGAAAAAGATTCAGTTAACTATTTCTTCTCTCAACTGATTTATTTTCCAATTTTCGATGTATTAAATCTAAATTTAATTTTGCTGCAATGCTTCTTCTTTTTGTTTCGGGTGTTGCCGGTGAAATGTATTGCACTTCTTGTAATCGTGATTACTGAGGATTTAGGTCATTGGACATTGACAACGTTTCCTTTTCATCTTCCATCAGGTGTGCTGACGATCACTTATTGCTGGTGCTAAGGAATATGAATGTTTTTAGTGGAATATACTAATAAATGAAATGAGTTGCGAAGTAATCTTCCTCAGATACCGAGAAGGCGAGATCTTGTTCTCTCTGATAATAGCAAGGTAAAGTATTTATTTTATTATATTTTTTATTATTTATATTTTTTATTATTTATTATATATTCTATTACTGGCTACCATAATATTCCCTTTGAACTGTGTATTTCCAACAATAAATCTATTTTATGCAACATTATTAAAATGTTGATTTCGCATATTTTTATTTCTAGTATACAAATACACGAGTTTTATTTCTCAAAACTTTCGTGTACTCATCAATAAATTGGGCGCCAAATATGAAATCAACACAGTTGAAATTGTTTGGACCGAACTTCCTTACCGTGAGAGACTTGAGGGACAAGCTATTTACGTTCAGATGGTGCCTATAAATCTTATTTTTAAAAATTCAAATTTTTATTTGTAAGAATAACTCACTCTGTTTTAGAAATCTGAACTCGAAGAAAATGATAATAAACATTTGACATCGGACCCTTGCAAAAGTGGAAGGACATAACTATCGTGACAATTTTTACCCTTTAACTGTTAATAAACCGTATGTAAACATCCATAATAATTAGTATGAAACCTTCCATTATATAAATTCAGTTTACACTATATGTGTCTCTGCTTAAGGACAGTAAAACAGACATTTAGGAAAAAGACAGCAGGTGTCAGGTTATGTGATGAGAGGGTTAGCTTTCGGAGAAAATGAAAGAGAACTGTAAATCGAAAATGCCTGCTCGTAGATAAGCATTGTCCTAAGTAGTCGTAAATAATCAAAATATGCTTAAGCATTCTAAATTTGCAGAGACTTGCTTAGATTCTGGAGAACACTTTGGAACAGTTGTGTTCCGAATTATCAATGAGTATCTACATCAAATATCATAGTGGGGAAAATAAGAAAAAAGGCCTAGCGTGACTTGCTCAGTTCCAAATCGAATCGAAATTTCCAATATGTTTGGTACTGTGGAAGTGAATCTGATAAATATTTACTGGACATAATTGCCATTTCCTATTGATCTCAGATCTTAAAACAAATTTTAAAAAATCCAAAAATGAGTGTACAATGGTAGAATAAAGAAATTATTTTCTTTGCAGTAATAAAGAGATTTTAAATATGTTGTTTTTCAACTATTAATTACCTATTAACAAATGCATGTTTTGCGGCTTTTTTCGTCTGTAATATCTTGCATGTCGATAAAAATGTATTCCAAATATTTGATAGTTGTAAATATTTTACGATTATTGCATTACAGGTATCAGTGTTGCACCCATTTTTGCTCGCCCAATGGAAGGATTTGTAAATTCTTAAAAGTACCAATCGTCTGCTGTCCAATAAAAACTGGAATTCTCTAACCTATAAAATGACCTTTTATATACATAAATATTCGAACTTTTTGGTAGAATGTCAAATGTTTTTATTTGTGTAACACTTATAATGATAGATAAGGAAACATGAAACTATAAACAATTAGCAAATAAAATAGATAGATAGATAGATAGAAATTTATTCTACAATTGACAGATGGGATGCCTGGTGGCAGAACTCAAAATAACAATTACAAAATAACATAATAATATATAAAAAAATATAAACAAACAAATTGACTTTGTCATTTTCTACATATGCAGATGCCATTTAAATTCTATACTAAACATTAAAATGCATATACACTAACATATAAATGAATAAACCACATATTACTATACTAAACATTAAAATACATATACACTAAATATATAAATGAATAAACATACATATTACTATACTAAATATTAAATGGCTATACTTTAACATATAAATGAATAAACTTAGCATATTACACAAATATTCATACATACAAACTTATACGCATGTATACATAGACGAAGGAACCCTCACATCACTTCAAATGAAATCACTTCACTTCACTGCACTGCACTGCACTGCATATAACTTTATCTAAATATTAATTGTTCATTACTTTTTACTGTAGACTACGCATAATCGCACCTTTCACTTCACTTTACTTTCACTACACGTTTTCACCCTATTGATTGAATTCCTATAAATTTCATAACACTCCATACTGAATAAGGAAATGGCTCAAAAACTGCCGGAGACAAATTGTTCCAGTCTATTATTGTTCGATTTACAAATGGGGAATGTTCTAACGTCCGTTCTTTGTACTTGTTCTAAGTTTATATTTGTGCTCAAATATATTTAAATAATTTGGTTTATCTAGCCTTCTCAGAATTTCCTGCCATGCGGAGCAATCAAGGTTAGATTTATACAGCGCGCAAAGTCGTGCCCTTTTTCTCCGGCGTTCAAGTGATTCCCAATGCGCAGGTGTGTTCTTCCGAAATGTATATTTTGCCGCTCTGTTTTGTATCCTCTGTAAGCTCTTTTTAAGCCCTATTCTGTACGGATCCCAACAACTAGCTCCTGCATTTCATTACCGGCCTAACAAGGGAGAGTGTATACGCGATTTCTTTGTTGCATTACATTTTAAGATTTCTCATGACGAAATGTGCAAAGACTCTCCAAGCTTTACCTAATTACATAGTTCGTTTGTTTCCTCCCATCCCATTTATAATCCAGGAGAATGCCATGCATTACAGCCCACACCTCGGAACTACGTCATTACCTGGCTGATAAGGTATTGTATGAATAGCTCTGGCCTCTACAAAATGTGATCGCTTTACTTTTCTTCCCATTTATAGTCATTTGATTAGCTATTGCCTAATCGTAAATTTTAATAAATCATCCTGTAGCTGAAACATATCGTGCTGATCTGCAATTTCCCTATAGACTATACAGTCGTCGGCGAAGAGTCGAATTTTTGACGTACAATAAATTACAATGAATACAATAAATTATTCTTCGATCCCTATACAGATGACATTTACATGTTTATGCAAATACACTTATACTCACATATAAACAGACAACCTCACTTACAGTACTATATGCAGAATATATTAGGGTTTCTTACAAGAACCAAACCAGTAGCACTTGCTGATAGAAAATGTCCCAGCAGGTACCGCCAGTGGTAGGAAATAACTTCAGAAATATCTCAAAATATGGTATTTTGAACTTGCTCTGGTCTGTTATGTAAGAAACTTCTATATATACTGCATATATGTGTTATATTGATGCATATATGTATATATATACATAATAGATAAACATTTAAAACACACACACACAAACTGCGCCTCATAAGCATATTCTATCAACTAGGGATAAAAACTTTAGCATATATTAGGGATAAAATACATAATAATAGGGATAAAAACAATAAAACAATTAAATTGCGAATTTTTACCTATTCGCTTATTGTCTTCCTTTAACTGCAATCGCAATATTTTAAGTTATTATCCATTTTGTGGCAAATAGGTAATACTTATTTACGTACTAATTGCAGTTTTACTTTCTTGCCCTTACGAAGGTACTTCGTAAGAAGGTACTTCGTAAGAAGATTGTGAAATAGGCACCGGCAAAACGGCGATTTTTTGCGCAGATAAACTCTTATTGCCGGGCCCTGGAAAAGAAACCGTAGATAAATCCAGTTGCTAAATTTGGCTAAGAATAAACTAGTGGTGCAACAGAATGGCACAGACTTTCCTCGTAATAAAGTTTTCTAATTTCCTTGGTGTGGACTGGCTTTACGGTCTTGCCCCATCCTCTTGCCAACTGCCATCTATCGCCATCAAAAGCACTTTTTAAAAATTTTCTCAATTTTTGGTTTCCTATTAGTTGAACCAAAATATTTCCTTATGAATATTAAAGAATAGTAAAACCTCGTCCTAAACAGCATTTTTCATTGAAAAAATTGGAGCTGTTTTTAAGAAATGGTGTTTTAAGCGTTCCTGTAAATGCGAAATTACGAGTAAAACCTCATTTTTAGGAATTCAGTATTGGAAAACTTAATTAGATATTATTTGAATCACATTAACTCACAAATGCAGTAGTATTTACAAATGGCTGATATCTCCAATTTCAACGGCGTGAGAGATATTTGAAAAAATACATTTGTGTACTTTTGGAAAAACAAAAGTATATCCCAAAATGAACTTTGAATCATATTAAACTGAGCAAGTAGCACTATCCGTTGCTTCTGTTGCTATCCGTTGTTTATGTCATCTTGTAGGGTACATTTGGAACTATCCATAGCATAGTGAATTTATCCACCACCACCACCATCATCACCATCATCGTTATAGTTTTCGAAATGTTTATCAATATGACGTTTGTTCTCTAAACTTCTTCCAGAAATTCTCAGAATTGTCGGTAAACTAAATTATTTCGTTCTTATAAAAAAATCTCATTCTTTCTAGAATTTCGTAACCGTTACGTAAACTTATAATGCTGTAACTACTAAATAATTTATCCATCTCTTGAAAACTCTTTCAAGGAACGAAGAGCTAAATATTTGGAAACAAGATGCCGCAACAGCAAATCATTCTCGTATCTTTAAGTGCCCCAGGAATTTTGTCACCCCAATGCCGGCTATCATACAGCCCATTTAACTGTCTTTTTCTGTATTAAATACTATCGTAAGACATGTGTGGCCACATCCTCCGGATTTCGTCCACACAAGATGTCCGGTAAGTTCTAATTTCTCGATTTCCTTGAGGATACAGCCTATGCCCTTATTGGACAGGACACTCAAAAATTTTCGTGCTATTCCTTGGGTCCATCTAGGTACTTTCACCCTTTTAGAGGTACGGCAGTCAGCTCCCTCTTTGGGCGTGTAACTAACGGACGTCTACCATTGTAGTGGTGAAAGGAAGAGAGAATGGAAGGCAGAGAAATTAAAGTTGATATACAATAATTGGGAGAACCCCATCTTGCCAGAACTCTATCTTAAATGTCCTGGGTGGGATTCTAAACTACAGCCCTTCTAGTCTAGGAAGCATTCCCGTCTTAAGAGCGTGCCCGGCTACCTGCGCTGCTATCTCGCATATTTAACTTATATATAAAAATTGTTATTACTGCAACATATATCTTACTAATTCTTCCGCAATCTCAGAACAAAGGAAGCGCGAGATTTGAATTGGCAATTCGAAAATATATTCGAGTTCAGATTTGAATGAATATCGGATTTATACCATAATCATAAGTACACATTGCTCTGTGTAAAAGAAAAGATTTAAAACAAAATCCTGAGGAAATCGAACCCTGGTCTTCAGCGTGGGAAGCCAGAATAAAATCAATCGGCTGCCGTGCGTACCGATGTCTGGAAACTCATAAGGTACATTATACGTGATTGTGGTACAAAAGACTCTCATGATCATTCTCAAAATTACTCGAAAATTGGCAAATGTTTCAAAAAATGTATAATGAAATGATCTAAATATAAGATTGGAAATTAAAATGCCTTAAGATATAAATCTCTTTGATCTGGTATTAAAAGTAATCCAGTTCCAAAAGCTCACTTATCACTATATAACTCAAAATTATGTGAAAACAATTGATACTTTGAAATCTCCTTGATATATCCCATAATTGATGAAAAAGTACATAAATTATTTAAATGTTGAATATCGAGGTATGATGGTAATATAAAAATCTGTCTTTATTAATGAAGTTAGAGCATTATGAAATTGAAAATTTACATTTGATGTACAGAGGTTTCTGAAAATCAGATATATTGCCAAATTCATTACGCAAACTTAGGAACCTGACTACTGAGCAAAAGCTTTAGCAAAATGGAGCCATTTTTGTGGAAAAAATTGTTTTTAGGCATTCTGATACAACTGGTCAGGTTTCATTCAAATTATGCCAAAATACTCTATATTTGGAAAAATGTTTATTTATATAAATTATTGATAGTTTGAAGAACAAGTTTCATTAAGAAATCAAAATCTGTCTTCAGCTAGTGTAGTTCTGAGGGCGTAGAAAAAAATATTTTGCAATTTTGGAATATCAGAAGCTATTAAAATCAAACTTGCACTTTTTTATAAGCGTACTTTGTTAAATTGGAGCAAAAGGTTTCAAGGAAAAAATTAAGACTGCTTTTGAGAAAATTTGAAAGTGTTAAGCCTATACAAAGAACCTTTAAAATTAAATTATGAGTTTCAAATTCACAAACATCAACGAAATTGATTGGTAGATTCTCATTCTTGTAAAAATCCTGTATACAATTTAGTCGCTAGAGTTGTTCGCACACAGATGGACAGATTGCAAACTGACGGACACACACGGACAAACAGACACACTGAGAGTCTTGGAAAATAATAATTTTTAAACACCGGATTATGATCAGCACTGAGAAGAAAACAACTCAATGGTTTATGCTTTTTGAGTATTCAGATGGCACTTGTGTCAAAGAGGAATGATATAATTATCTTTAAGACAAGATTTTGAAACTCTGTGGAAACTTGTCATATAAAATAAAAATTATATAAAATACATAAAATAAAATTGTTTTGTACAAATTTAATATTAATAAAATGTAAATAGTGTTTTTGACTCTTACATATTAATCATTTCTTCAATTAAAGAAAATTAAATCTCCTTTCTATTGGATTTCATGTTAATAATAATTTGTTTATTATAAAAGTTGATTTTAAATAATGATTTTTATTTATTTATTCGTTTTATATATTTAATTTATATTTTCCAGTTATTCAGTTATTGTTATTATTATTATTATTATTATTACTATATTATTATTATTATTTCTATTACTTCTCTTTTGCACCCCCTGACGAAAAACGAGGGGATGAGCGTGCTTATTAGTGTGGGAACTGATACGAACACCGGATCGTTATGGTGCATAGTTTGCCTGACAAATATATAAAGCAAAAAAAAAAATCAAATTACTGCACATTGTGCAAAAGCATCTGTTTTTAACGTGTTCAAAAATACGCTGTGTTCTAGGCAAAAGATGTTTGCAGTTACATTTTCTGTTTCAGTGTTCGCACGACACGATTGCCGCCTTGAAAGTTTCAAGACACTGTCGATCATATGTGTATTTTTTTTGTTGTCGATCGCAATTTGTTTTGCGCTGAAATAATCGAATAAATATAAATTTTTATATGATACGGAATTTAAATAAATGATCACTGTGAAGAATTATATTCCATGAGCTAACGTGCCTGAACCTACTTCCTCCTCCATCGGGACTAGTTGAACCTTAGCCTGCAATAATTTACACATGATATGCATTTTATTTGGCAAAGTGCACACATGTGACGCATCGGTGCTATCAAACGTTCGGATACCTGGTTCTAGATTCACCTTCCCGTTTTAGTTAATAATTGTTATTGTGAAGATATATTTCAATCTGTAATCTGGAACAGATGCATGGAAACTAACTGTATTTTAAACACTGCTTTTGCACCTTTCTTTATATCTCTATTCAGAAGCTTCCGAAAACGACCTCAGTGGAACACGCTACAACTGCGCTCAACAATCCGAAGCACAAAACTCGAATGAGAAGCGGCAAAACAGTTTAGTGTAGGGCGCCTGTGTACCTGTGTGGACGCCTGAGCCCACTCGGCGTCCCACCCGTCATTATCTTGTTGGCACCCACGCCTCCACAAGCCGCCTTCCTGACTTCGGTCGCCCTCCAGCCTGGGACCTATGTAAAGATGAATGTTGCATCCTTCACGGTTGGAGGAAGTGAATGGAAATGCGACTAAGAAAATGCCGCTTTTTGCTTGATGTTCATAAAACGGATAGATGACTTTCCTAAATCGACGATGCTCTTTAATGCCACTGGGATGTAGAACGAACAAAGAAAATAGTTACCTGAAAATATTTTCATTGTTCTCGTAGTTCTACACAGCTTCTTTTAAGATCATTAATATTTTATATTGAACAAGTCATTTGAGACAATCAGAAACCTCTGCCAAGCAACGACGAAATCAATTATTACTCAAATCCAATTTTTAATGCATTTATACAAATGATTTTAAACTCTAATCCGTTTAAATGAAGATCAATCACATAACGTAAACACAAATATTGATTTTTGTGTCTGCTGTTTTTCAACAAACAACTGTCTAGCGTGAGCTTTAATGAAAACGCTTCCTCTTGAGCCACAGAAAGGATATTTGTCAAAGAGAACTTTATCTTGATATCGCATTGATCATTCCCTGGCAACAATTACGATATGTGGATAAATACTGCATAATTGATTTTTTGTTATAGTTCGCTTATTTTAAAAAGAAAATAATCTTTTTTTCTAAAAGGGAATATATACTCTGTTTATTTCTGTACGTCTATTCGTATACAATGAATATAAAGTGGAGAATATATATATAGAGAAAGTTATGTAAAGCTTTGGAAAATCAATTTCGAAATGTCAACAGAAATACACGTTTTGTTGTGCCTTGATGTCGAAAAAGTGTTGTTTTGAACGTCCGTCTGTATGTCCGTCCGTCTGTGAACACAACTAGAGCCTAAAACTGCACGTACGATGTTTCCCTTCTAAATTGAAGAAAACTTGTCCATCTAGTTTAGGTGTAATTTTGAAAGTTTGAAAATTATTTAAAACTTAACATTGTACATGAAGCCCTCAACACATTCAAAATTTTTATAAAAGGTTTCAAATTTTTTCTTTTAGAAATTTTTGTAAGAATACGGCAAAATACACCTTAAAGGTGGCATGGTCCTATTTACTATTAACTGTGAATTTTCGAAACTTGTAAAAGTTTGAATTTATTTCGCCGTCTTCCCAAAACTGGCAAAATCGAAGATGAGACTTAAGCCTGAATGACATTTTTTGTGCATAAATAGTTCTTTTCATTTAGTCGCAGATTTTTTCAAATTTATTAGCTGTAATAGTGTGTGTAAATATTTGCTATTTTAAAAATAATAAAACAATAATTTCTCAAAAACAGCTCCAATTGTTTTCTTTAAAGTATGTGAATGGATAGTCCAAAATGCATTCAATAATATGACATGAACGCCATATTGCTCTATTCTTCTGTTTTTTTGAGAATTACAAAAATAATTTGTTGACATGTTTCTCAAGTCCTTAATATTTACATTAGCGGTGATTTGTTCACATTTCTTCATTTATGAGTACATGTGTTTTAAATTATGTCTTAAAAAGTTTCTCTAAAACTTAATTTTTTTTATAAAAATAAACTCAAAATTCCGCATTTTCAGAAACGCTCAAACGTCATTTTCTCAAGAACTGTTCCAATTTTTTTCAAACGCTTCCGGTTGCAGTAAGCATAGCAGTGTCAAAATGCATATGTTAATACATAGCTGAACTCTCAATACATTTGTAAAGCTAGAGCAATCCTAGATTGTAGTATGCACTTGATATCAAACCCCATTGCATTTAGTGCTTAGTGCTGTAGACACTTAGATTTTGAAAACTCAAAAATGTTCTGAGAAATAGAGCCTAAATTCTACATTTACACTAACGCTTTCATAAAGCCGTTTTCTTAAAATCGGCTCCAAATTTTTCAATTAAAATATCAATTTATGACACTGTTTTACCCTTCTTTAATATTCTTATAGTAATATTCAGGTTAATTATCAGAAAACCGAAAAATTGAGAAATGTGAATAAAATGTACTTCTGGAGATGCGATAGAGAGGATTTGGGATGCTGACAAGAGAATGGGGTGTGTCCGTAAAGCCAGTCCACACCAAGGAAATTAGAAAACGTAAGTACGAGAAAGTCTGTGTCTTTCTGTAGCACCAATAGTTCGAATGGGTAGAAATAAAGACCCCACACTAAAAGAAGAAACAATATTCCGCCCATTGTACACAGGAAAACTAACATGTCTCAGCCTCAAATAGCTGGAAAATTGTGTTTTAAGAACTGGCAAAATTGGAGATATATCACTTGACATCAAGCAAGTCAAATGTCTTAGCCATAAAATGGTGAAATGCAGGTTACTGGGTAGGAATGGAGGCCATCCACATGATCAAGCAACCAGGCCCAACATGTGGGAATTTTTCTTTCACCGTTTTCGGGCGAACGATCATAACATTTTCTCTTCTTCTCGAAGCGCAGCAAGAAAGCAACCATAGTGGTAATCAATACACGTACTCGCATTATTTATACGTCTGGTGATATTATGCCATACATGAACCTCCAAAAGTTTATTCAACCAGCAATTTTTCCGCGACGAGATTCGGAACTCATATCAATCAACTGATGCCGCGCTTCATCGTTCATTGTCTCACCCTCTCCATTATTTCGACATGCAATTCGAACATTCTAAGAGCGAACAAGTGATTAGCTCAGGCCACTTTGCCGTTCCTTGTTTTATCAATGGCAAAAACTTAAAGCAAAACTTCTTTGAGCTGTTTTAAGAATTTTTTAAGGTGTATTAATTTCTACAAAAATTACATTTGAAAACAATTCATTAAAAATTGTTCTTGATAATTTTAAAGAGCTTGATCTAGTATGACAGATTTTAAGGCAAAATCTTTATACTTCAATTTTTTGTAATGTTAATTTTAAAATTTCGAAAACAAAAGGAGTTTGCCAGAAATTAAACGAGCGCAAAGTTGTTTAGCGTCCTTAAGAAGTGAAACGTAAAGAAAACAATTCTGGAATGGTATTTATAAAAATACCAAAGTTAATTAATTTCTACGCAAATTATTGAGAAAATTATCATATTCTCGAAAAACTGTACAATGACAATATGTTACAATTTAATTTCTGCCTTTAATGAACAGATGCCATTGGCGAATAATTTTATCTTCAAAATTGTTGGTTGTAGAATGACTCCTAAGAAAAATTTAACTTTACAATCTTCGAACATTAACATAGAGATTTTGTTAATTACAATCAGCTGCTTGTTATGTACTTGTTATGTTAAAGGCGAATATGTCCATGTTCATCGCTCAGTTTGCGAGGCAATCGCAATACTTCGATAGCCATGTGGTCGTTTATGCTGAAATGCTAGTTGCTTGCATGTTTCTTTCACGGAACACCAACAATGTATGATTTTGTATCTTCCAATCGGGCATACAAATAGATGCCGCACCCTGGTTAACCAATCGGAGCAACTTCGGCATTGCGAAGTGAATTGCAGTGACCCACGTAAACGACTCACCGTCTCGGCGCGTTGAGTACGTGGGTCACTTTTATGTTATAACATACTATAGTTGCACCCTGCGTGTCAAGCGAGAAATGTGTTGATAGTGCACGACTCTTCTATTCGTTGCGTTCTAGTGTTAATTTTTGTGCAAAAAGATTCCTTTCAATATCGCGGCCGTTTGTTAACCATCCAAACATTTTCTGATATATGTAAGGTCAGGTACTTTTGAAGAGCCAATTGTAGAATATTGCTTCACAAAAAGGCACAAGGTAATTGTATGTCGGGTGTAAAATTGCTGATCAGAACAAATCGTGGGCTCCTCATATTTGCTATGCGTCTTGTGAAACATTACTTACTGGTTAGGTTAACGGAAATTCGCGACATATGCCTTTTTGTAATTTTTGAAAATTTTCAAACTTTTGAGTTTTCTCGAAAATCTTCAATTAGTCTTTGAATACTTTAACTCGCTAATGCAATAGTGCATTTTACTTATTCGCTTATTACTCTTATACTGCAATCGAAATATTTGGTTATAATCCATTTTGTAGCAAATAGGTAATACTTATTTACGTACTAAATGCAGACCAAGCGGTAGCTCAGTGCGTCAACTGGATGTCACTGCAGCGCCTCTGACCGGAAGGTCCTAGGTTCGAGTCCTGACGGCGGCAGGATTTTCGACACTAGCTCTTCAGCTAGGTCGAATTCAGTCGCTGCCTGGAGGAGAATTCTAGCGGCCGGCTGCTCTGATCGGTAGTTTTCCGTGGTTTCTCTGATCAACACCCGGCGAATGCCGGAGCAGCAATTCACCAACGGGGCTACGGATCATGCGCGACTTTTCCTTCCTCTTCCTTACGTCCTATCCTCTCTCATACACACTTACACTGGGCCATGCAGCCATAATTACCTAAGACATTCCGGGAGACCGGTCGAGCTTAAGAGTTTGTCCCGGCTGGGGCGCCCCTTTGAAGGGAGAGTCCTGGTTAGGGGAAAACTCCACTAGCCGACGGTAGGTCGGCGCCGGATCTCGCCATCCAGCGGGGGAAGATCGCCATCTCCCGAGAAAAACATGCAGTACACTAACGGGACTAATGACCAAAGCAGTTGACGCGCCCGGAAACACGAAAAAAACAAACCAAATCCAAAATGCACTTTACTTTTGAATGGAATCTTTTGAAATACTTTAACTCAAGCAATGGCTAGTGTTTTATAAACCGCTGGAAATGTTAATGAGATATATTAAAAACTGTAATATTTGAAAAAGGATTCATGTAAATAACTATGTCATTTTGATCACTATTAGCACTACGCTTAGGAAAAATTTAAGAGTGGAATTGAACAACATTTTTAGAAAATGACATTTGAGCGTTTCTGAAAATGCGGAAATTTGAGCTCGTTTTATCAGAAAACTGTTGAGTTTTAACAGAAAACTCTTGAGTTTTCGAGAATCTTTATTTGACATTATTTAAAACACATGTACTCATAAATATAAAAATGTGAAGAAATCGTCAATAATGTAAATATTACCGACGTGAGAGACAAATCAAAAAAGTATATTTGTGTAATTTTTCAAAATAAAAGAATTGAGCAATATTCCGTTCATGTCATCGTATAGGGTTCTTTTGGAAATACTCCTAACAGAAATTTAAAGAAAACAATTGGAGCTGTTTTTGAGAAAATCTTGTTTTTGTTATTTTTTAAAATAGCAAATATTTACGCACTATTGCACGAAAATTGAATAAATTTTAAAAAAATCTGCATGACGTAAATAAAAGAACTATTTATGCACAAAAAATGTCATTCGAAGCAAGAATCTCTATCTTCAATTTTATAGTTTAGGAAGACGGCGAAATAAATTCAAACTTTTACAAGTTTCGGAAAATCACAGTTAGCCGTGAAAATAGGATCCATGCCACCTTTATAGGTGTATTTTACTCTATTCTTACAAGAAATTTAAAGAAAGAATTTGGAGACGTTTTTGAGAAAAGTTTGAAAACGTTCAGGGTTCATGTTAAGTACACCTAAAAAAAAAAAAATATCCGTTTCGAACTAGGAGGGCCTCCAGGTGCTTTAAATCGATTGTGGATCATCGATTTTGGAGAGAATCGCCTGAATGGTTTTGGAGCTATTGTTTGCCACAGACGGACGGACACACAATAGAACAGGCTCACTGTACTTGCCGTCAATGGATATTTCAGTATCAACGACCCACAAATCATTGATTCTGACTACACAGCATTTTAAAGGAAGTAATATGCTATATATGGGAAAAAGATTTATCCCATCTTCCGTCTCAGGGCCCGACAATAAGAATTTTGTGTGGAAAATTCGCCCTTTTCCAGCGCACACAATTACACACTTTCTTCTTAGAATGACGTAACGACGAGAAAATAAACTAGTGGTGCTGTTAGAATGGCACAGTGTTCGCAATTGGTTAGTTTTCAAGTTCTTTGGTTCAAGTTAGCTTTTGGGTTATGACTCCACCTCTCCTGTAGCTACTCCATCGCCACCCATCGTAAATTTTTTCTACTTTTTCCTTAATAGCAGAACTGAGAGCATTAATAATAATACACACACATAATAATAATAATAATAATAATAATAATAATATAGAATAGTAAAGATTCCTGCATAGGAAATTTTGATGACAAATTTGGAGCAGGTTTAAAAGAACGTATTTAAGTTGTTTCTATAAAGGCAAAGTTTGGGTTATCTTCACATAAAATTTTTTGGCTTTAAGGAAATCATTTGAAGCAAATTTCTATTCACAAATATACAATATATACAAATCGCAGGTATTATATATTAACGGCGTGATATAAAAAATGGCGTTTGTGGAATTTTTGAAAAAACAAAAGAGTACAACAAAGTGGAATTTTTGTCATGTTATTTAGTTCATTTCCGTTCAATAAAATGTAAAAAAATTGGCGCTGTTTTCGAGATAATGGCGTTTGAACCTGTTTCAAAATGCAGAATTTCGAGCTCATTTTCACAGAAAAGTAATGTGTCCGGGAAACTATCTAAGAAGACACGTGGAGCACTTGTACTCAAAAATGAAATACAGTATAAAAATGCCAGTATTCTAAATATAAATGACGTGAGAGGGATGCCAAACACATACATCCTGTAATTTCTTAAGAAAAAAACAAAAGAATAGAGCGACTTTATATCTTTTACAAGACATTTAGTACTAATCCCACCAATTTTTTTTTTAAATTGAGATTTTTCGAGAAAAATCTAGTTTTTGATATTTTTAATATTGCGCATATTTCACTCAAAATTGTGCGAAAGCCACAACCATTTTCAAGAAAGTGTACATGACGTCAATGGCAGAACTAATTGTGGAGAAGAAATTTAATTTGAAGAAAAAATATCTATCTTTATTATTTGTTGTTGTTGGAAGATGCCGAAATTAAATTTTTGTAATTTCGGAAATGTCAGAGTTAATATGAAAATTGGAACCAAATCACCTTAAAGCCTGTTTTACACGGTAATTTTTTCATCATTTTTCTGTACAGAAGCTGGATGGTAAAAGGACGCGGTTCTATGCGTACTGGAAATCGATGAACGTGATCCCAACGTTACACTGTCTGTATTGCATCGTGATGAAAATACTTCTCCAAACGCCAAAAAGCGCTGGAAGTAACAGTTGAACGTCGCATTTACAGAAACAAATTAAATTAGCAGGAAATTGACTAAGTATATACGAATTCGCAGAGTAAGGAGTAGAAAGATGTGTGAGGTATTGTGGTTTTTTATTTTGCGAGAGGGATCAGCTGAGCGCAAAGACTCGCATCGCCAAACAACACGTGCCCACGCCACGCACCATATATATATATATATATATATATATATATATATATATATATATACTCCTTGTCGAAAAACTGACGCAATCAAAGAAAGTTCCATAAAGTGACACTAGGGGCGCTGTAGTCAAACTGGATGAAATCTGTACGGAAAAATGAAGCACGCATCATTTTTTTGTCGTACAAATTACATCCAGTCTGCTCAGTATCGACGGGAAATGATGAAAAATTATCGTAAACAGGCTTAAGAGTATTTTACTCAATTCATACAAGAAATGGATGAAAAAGTTTTAGCCATTTATGAGAACATTTTGAAAATGTCACAGAAGCTCCATGTTAAGTACCTCCAAAGTTTTAAATTGGTTTTTAAAAAATTGAAGAGCTTTCAGACGGAGCGAGATCGATTGGGAAATATTCATTTTGGAAAAATCCTACGAATAATTTAGTCACTAGTGTTGTTCACAGACGGACAAAGAGACGGACGTTTTGAAAAAACGTTTTTGGTTTTAGGGCACCACAAAACGTGTATTTCCGTTGAAATCTCTAAATGGATTTTGCGCAGCATTACACAAATTATCCATAGAATCTTTCTGATCACCATTATAAGAAGAGAAATCTTTAAGACGCGTTAACTGCGATTTACAAGTGAAACATAATTTAGAGGAGTCATAAGATCTGTCAAGTTGTGATTCATGTCGGAAAAACGTGAGTCGTCTTTATGTCGATTAAGACTGCATCGATATCAGTGGCTCCCTGGTGACATTAACGAAAGTAGCGAATCGTCCAGTGAATATCGTGAAAACAATGGAAATAAGTAATGACAATTTAAGCTCTTGAAAAAGTTCGCGTCTTGAAAGTCAAGAGTAGCTAAACAAGAGTTTAATTATGATAGAGAAACCGTCTTCAAGGAAAGAAAATTGCTACAAAAGCGATAGTCGAAGGATAAATGCTAGAAAGTATAAAATTAAGCCACGTGTGATAGAATCTCTTTTTTAAAAGCTGAAGATCTTCGACGTCCATTGGAAAAATCGTGTGACAACATATTATTAAAAAATTGATTCCTTTCTGTCAACAGATGATATGACGTTGAATATTAAATTTTGGATAACGTTTGAAAGTTGACATTTAATAAAATTAAAAAGCACTTCCATGATCGTAACACAGCAGTCTTGTTTGTGATTATTACTGTCGTCTTTTGCTTCCATCAGGGTTCTTCTTCTTTCTCCATCTATTTCCCTAGAAATTCCTTCTAATCAATAATATCATGTGTTTACATGATAAGAGTGGCTAAAAGTTGGCTGAAGAAATGGGTTTTTGTCCAGACCTGAAAAAGTAACCTGTAAGGCATTACAACTGTGTATGGTAACCAAAGATCAGGAATTTTATAGATTAGAAGGAATTTCTAGGGAAATAGATGGAAGAGGAATTTTGTTAGAGTAAAAGACGATTAACAATGAATCTACAAGCAGAAGAGACTACTTTGTGCATCTAAGAAACCACAAGTATTTTAAAACTTGTAGGTTTGTGACAAATACCCCCATGGTACACAGGTTTCTCTAACTGCATTTTTAAGACCAAATCTCAATGCGTCTTTCCAGGGGCCAGTGGAACTCAAGCAATGTTTGTGTATACCATGAAAATATTACATTAATGATAAATGGAACAAACATTTCGCGCTAAACCGAAAAGTTTGATGTGGTTGTTAAAAACTACAAAGGTACATTACCTAGAACCTACATTCAATTTTTTGTTATCTTTAGGAATGCTCAAATTGCCCAGGACATATCAACTTAATCAAGAATATTAACAATTTATTTGACAGAGAAGTTATTGAACAAATAACTTATACACAGTGGATTACAGTTGATCGCACGGATTTGGCTACTCTTCAGTCAACAGATGACTTTAGACAAATTCTCATACGAATTTATCTCTGTATTGTATATGTATTAATATTTACGAATATGTATAATTAAAATATTAAATATATAAAATAATTTAAAACATTTGCTCTATGAAAAGATTTTCTAGCAAGTGCCAAATGGCATTTTTTTGCGGGACTAAGGAGATTTGATTATGAGGACGTTTGACCCACCCCTGCTAAAATTGTCTATTTGTTTGTTTGCAATCCCTCAAGATTTTACAATACGAAATGGCGCTAGGCCCATTATCAGTATCTTTGTGCACATGCTGGAGTATTACAAAGGAAGTTAGCCATTTTAATAGTAAAGGTAGTGGTAGTGGTATTGGTAGTGGTGGCGGTGGCGGTAGTAGAGGTAGCGGTGGTAGCTGTAGCGGTGGGTGGCGGTAGCAGGGAGTGGGGAGGAGCAGGAGTGTAGGAATAGTAGAAGTAGTAGAGGAGCAGGAGAGAAAAGAGTAGAATAGGAGGAGGAGTAGTAGTAGTAGTAGTAGAAGTAGTAGTAGCAGGAGAAGGAAGAGTAGGAGGAGTAGTAGTAGTAGTAGCAGTAGTAGCAGACAGAGTAGCAGCAGCAGGAGTGAGCAGCAGTAGCAGTAGTAGCAGTGGTAGTAGTAGTGGTGGTAGTAGCAGCAGCAGTAGTAGTAGTAGCAGTATGTATGTATGTATAACGCTTTTATCATATACCATATGTTAATTTAAATTACGTGTTTTCCATGCATCTTTTAATGGAGAGACGCCTAAGTACTTTTCTATTCTTTTAACATTGGTTTTACATGCAACAATTTTTTGCTTTAGTTACTCTTCTTTTTAAGTAAAAATTATATTGTTTTGTATCAATTTGAAGTATATTTTTCCTTTGTCAAGTTTCTTCGCTGTCATTAGAGAATGGAAATACAGTACTACGTCTAGCTAGTGATGATCTGAGTCACATTCTATTTAATTATTTAGTCAAAAACTGTATGTAGCGTATGGGCAAGAAAATCATCTGTGCACGCTTTTTTGAGTTTCAGAATCCCTTCCCAACAGTTTAACTATTAATAGTTAAAAGATGAAAAATAACAATAATAATAATAATAATAATAATAATAATAATAATAATAATAATAATAATAATAATAATAATAACAACAACAATTTTAAAAAGCGAGATATTAACATTTAAAAAGCCATATATTTTCGTTTCCGAATTATAGAATTATTTGTAACGGTAAACGAACGAACATATTTGATTTTTCTCTATTGCTAATTGTTGTTTAGTTTGGACAAATGTTGATTGTGTCAATGGAAACTTCATTTATTAAGCTACCTTATGGTATTTATTTTACCTTTTGAATATTCGACTGTCGAACTTTGGAGTCATTAAAAGTCATCAGTAAACAAGAGGCGTCAACTAATTCCACTTGTAGTGTGTTGTCACAGACTCATGGGCAAAGCTGCTAATTGCATGAGATACTACTACACTATTTCCGTGAGAGTGCGGAGTAATAAAGCAACGCCAAAATTAATTATTTTTCAATGTTTTATTGCTAGAAACAAATGCAAACAACTTTGTCATCGCTTGGTGTTGCACAGCAGGTCACATTAGCTACTATAGCAGTCTTGGTAGTTTCAAAATTAAGTAATTAAATCTCCAATGTGTGGTAGCTCAGTGCATCAACTGATGTCACTGCAGCGCCTCTGACCGGGAGGTCGTAGGTTCGAGTCCCGACGGCGGCAGGATTTTCGACACTAGCTTGCCAGCTAGGTCAAATTCAGTCGCTGTCTGGAAGAGAAATCCAGCGGCCGGCTGCTCTGATCGGTAGTTTTCCGTGTTTTTACCGATCAACGCAAGGCCAATGCCGGAGCAGCACCCTACCAAACGGGCCATGGACCGCGCGCGATCTTTCCTTCTTTCTTGTTCTATCCTCTCCTCTTACACACACAAAAAATGCACTACACTACCACGCATTCCGGGATACCGGTCGGGAGATAGAGCTTATCCCGGCTGGGGCGGAGCCCCGCTGGTGGGAGAGTCTTGGTTAGGGGGAAACACCACTAGCCGACGGTAGGTCGGCGCCGGATCTTGCCATGCGGCTGGGGGCGATCATCGCCATCTCCTGAGAGAAAAACGTGCACTACACTTACGGGACTAATGACCAACGCAGTTGGCGCGCCCAAAAATACGAAAAAATCAATCAATCAAATAAAAAAATCAATCTATATTTTAATTACATCATTCATTAATATATTTTTAATGAAAAATTATTCTTGTAAAATTGAGTAGGTAAAGGCTTCCTTTTAGCTTCAAACTTGGAGAACGTAAAGTTTTTGTTGCCTTTTATTTTATATTTAATGAATAATCAGGAAATATCTTATTAATATTGACATTACAATAATGTAACATGAAGGTATTTTTTTAACAATTTTTCTGGTGCACGTTTACGGTTTACAATATGAATTGGCAACTTTGTGCAAGTCTCTGACCACTACCAAAGTATTCCATTTTTAAGAGACTACTACTGCAACAAAATCAGGATTTGGAATAAAATTAATAAAAAAAGAACAAATTAAAAATTTGCAATTTTAGGGATCTATTCAGGAAAAGGTTACAATGTCCCATTTAACTTCAGACAGCAAATGTAGTACCGTGGCGCACGAATAATGAGAAAACTACGAAAATGTTCTGAATTGTTGCCACTAATGATTGTACTAATGATTTACACTAGTGATTTTACTCTAGGTGTGAATAAAAATATCAGAAAAATAGTTTTATTTTGTGTAAATGGTTGGCAGAGAGAGGATGGGGTCATTTACCTGTGTCAATCAACCCACAATGAAAAGGGCCAACCAGCCCCCAGTAGGATTTTTGATTAAAGGTGGCCGTAGAGGTGACAAGGGAACTCAAAACTGAAAAATATACAGATACATGCAAATCAAGAGCTTTGTTGAATATTTCAACTGGAAAAGAGAGGAAAGCAACATCTTTTATTCCCAATATTAAATTGATTGATTTATTGTGATTCCGGGCCCGTCAACTACTGGCATTAGTCCAGTAAGTGCAGTTTTCCATCGGGAGATGGCGGGGATCTTCCCCCGTTGCGCCCTGAGATTAGGCGCCGTCCTACCGTCGGCTAGTAGGGTTTACCCCAACCAGATATTTCGCGCGGGGCACCGCCTCAGCCGGAACAAGCTTCCGACCAAACTCCCGGTATGTATGGTAGTGTAGTGCATGTTAATGTAAGTGTGTGTAAGTAAGGGTTGAGGGCAGCCCAAAGGAAGAAGGAAAGATCGCGCGCGGTCTGTGTCCCATTTGTTAGGGCTCTGCTGCGGCATTCACCTGGTGTTGATCGGAGAAGCCACGGAAAACTATCGATCAAAGCAGCCGGCCATTAGAATTCTTCTCCAGGCAGCAGCTGAATTCGACTTAGCTATAAGCTAATGCGAAAATCCTCTACCGTCGGAATTCGAAACCTAGATCCTCCCGGTCAGAGTCACTGCAGTGACATCAGTTGATGCTCTGAGCCTCCTCTCTCGGTTCCAATATTAGAGATGACAATAAATGAACTAAGAAAATATTACTCCAAGCTCTAAAACACATTTGAAATCATGCTTCTACCATCGTTGAATTGATAATACATAATACAATTGGTAATAAATATATCGGAAATTCGTTTGTGAATGACACGTCACACAATGATACGTGCATGACACGTGGATACTTCGTGGTTGATGTAGGAGTCCGTGCCAACCAGACCTGGTCTCCCCGATATATACTTATAAAATACACTTATACTTCCATTCTTTTCTAAAATGAATGTTATTTTCTGCTTTGAAACGAAAGATTCCCAGTGCCTGATAACTTCGTTCGACAAAAATTCAAAATAACAACATTTTCAATACCGTTTTAGTACTTCGCATCATAGCAAAATTAAATCGACCCTACTTTCTAACACTATCGAATATAGCCAAAAGAAAAAAGTTTATTTTTTTCGATGATTAAGAAACACTAGTTCGTAGTAGCTGGGCATGCGCCCACTCTGCACGCGCTGCCTGCCGTCCCCGCCCAAGCCGCCCTCGCCCTCGCCGCCCACGCCGCCCGCTTCCGCCCGACGATCGCAGGCCCCGACGCCGTGTATCTGAAGCACCCGCGCACTTTCATGGACTCGGCCACGCATTGCACAGCGGCATCTCCTCGCGATTAGTGCAAATGCACTGGTACGCTCAAGAGATGCAGTCGTCTTTGACAAACGCATTCGCTTTGAGAACAGGCCACCTAGAATCCTAGCACTTGAATAAATTTGTTATGCAATGCTGGTGCCGAGTGCAGTACTTACATAGGTTGTTGCTGTACTGTTACTATGCAGTGCCACTTTGTATCCAAGCAAGTTCTCCTTCAGTTAGCACTCTCGTGTGCGAGACCGTAGCCACAGGATTTCTCAAATTTGCATTTAAATGGGCATCCGCATGAATTCTCGTCTTCGATTCTTAGATCACCTGTCATCCTTCTTCTCCCCTGGGAGTCTGTGAAGTCAGTGTTAGAAAGACTAAATGATTGAAACCATCTGAGAATAGAAGAAAATTTTGTTCTTCAATCATTTCTACTAGTTATTACAGGGAATATTGCATATTTACAAATATTAATTCACAACCAATCATGTGATATGCAAACTTACATTATTAATATGATACTTTCTAATTGACATATTCATTAAATTTCGTTGCTATTTTTTCTGTATAACTGTTTATATTTCGTTAAACCCAGTAACAGTAAGGCAACTTTTGATATTTTATAGTACAATTAGAATTTTTTGTACTGTGTTTATTCCTAACATCTAAATAATAATAATCCTTGACTGTTTTGATGCTCTTGCACATTACTGTTTTTGATTACAAATATGTCAATGATTTCTAGTAACCACAAATTAGTTTATGAACAGAAAACATTGTTTCTCAACCTATTTTATCCTCAAATTTTATCCGTCTAGTTAATGAAATACTGTGAATCCAGTAAATTTCATAATATTACAAGATTAGAGCCCCAAGGTACTATAATACTTAAATGTGATATCAATAGCAGTACAAGAATTTATCATATATTTTCCCAATTTTCTACTGTAATTCTTTAATTTTCAAGAATGTTCTTATGCACAGAAATTATTGTTTCAACTTCACATTTGGGGGAGAGTGCTGAAAAGTTGCAATTTCTTTTGCTCCATAATGGTATGCGAATCGCCTTGAAAATCTTCACTTATATTTTTTAGAGCTCTTCGATTTTTTCCCTGATTTTTATGCCCTTCTAATCCTCAGAATTGTTGAAAAAGGTTGCCACAGAAGAATTCAATTTTACTGAAATGTTCAGATCGAGATCATGTTTTCAGAGTTCACTGATTCTCTTAGACAGTGTAATGAAGTGTGTTCCAATATGACAGTTCGCTTTGAATTCGTTCTCGTATGGGACTTACTGAAGCTGAATTACCGCGCGTATTGTATGACCCGTAAATGAAATTTTCAATGAGCACCAGTACAAAGTGCAGAACTGAACAAAGTGCCCACCTGCTGCATACGAGGTTTCGACGAAAGGATAATTTGTAGTTCCTCCTTTGAATATTATTCATCAGAACTTCTAGACAAAAGTTCAAAGAAGCCAGATCAGAACTAAGCGGGTTCGGCGGATTTATCATCCATGGCTATGATACATATCGCCAGTGCACACGAAAATGACATATATCAGAAGTCTTTCTGTTTTTAGTGAAGTGAAGAAATTTATATATACAGTATATTTTTACAAGAAAAATTTGAAAAATAGTGTTCATGAGACGACTGAGATATAAGAAAGGTACCTTTGAAAAGACAATTTCGAAATAAATGGTTCAACTCACGTGAAAACATTCTCTTGAAAAATGACATTTATTTATATCACTTTTCTTGTGCACTGACGATATGTGCATAATTTGGGAGTTGAGAATTTGAAGAGACACTCCTGTTTTGCGTCGCCGAGTCCTTGGCATATGGGTGCGCGCTAAATCACGAAACAGTGTGTTCGTCACACGCAGAGAGGTATAACGCCCAAGTCACCATCTTTATGCTAAACACCAGAAAATAAGGCCTGGGGCCATGGATCTAAAATCACTTTCCTGTAATTGAGTGCAATAATTACCAGCATGAGAAAACAGGATACGTGATACTATAAACGTAAGAGTAAATAAGGTCGCTAAGAACCTAGTAGTCGATTGATTCATTGTTTCAAGGCACGTCAACCTGCTAGTCACAGTCCTGCCGTGAAAATACTTTTCTTCCTTGAGGTAGAGGTGTCGTTTCACGCCCATGGTGAGATCCGGCGCGACTCCATATGGCGTATTGCCGGGTACTTCATCAAATGTCTCCCAGAGGGGCGCTGTCTACCTGAAACGTGATCTAAGCTTCCTGACATATGTGCTAGTATAGTGCACGACAGTGTGTATGTGTGAGTAAGGAGAGAGGATAGAACAAGGCTTTTTTCAAACTCTACATTTATCTGGCAATTTAAATGCATGTTTGCAAATGGATTTGTGCAAGAGGTGTATTTGCTAATTTTCTTTTCCATAAAAGGTTTCCAGTTAAACTGTATTAAAAATAACAAACATATCATTACAATTCTAATGAGAATTATGGTACCTGAACTTACGTTTGTATAAAATATGTACATCATACAATAATAATATATTATAATTTCTATGGTTGGCACCATATAATACCCAACAATTGCAAAAATAACTTTTGATTGTAATTAGCATAAAGTTAATTTTTATACATCAAATTAATCTGCTGAAAGATAAATTTTCATTAATCAATGAGCAAAAGATTACATTGCCACTGCTATTAGTGATCTTGTCATTTACCTGTTGAATTTCGATTGATAACATTAAGAAGAGTTTTGTATTCATCACTTTCTGTTTTATTAATTGAAATGCCTTTTTGCATTTATATGGAGTTGGAGAGTTGCAGAGTAGAAATTCCAACATCAAGTATTAATTTTTTTTTTTAATCAAGTTTCTGTAGACTTCTGTTGATCTTTTCTTTTTTTGTAGAGAGTTATGTCAGTATGATACTGTCAGAGTAATAATGTCTTTTCTGCAATTAAATTTGAAATGTTAAAGATCCTTGTTATGTTCAGTGTGACTTGCTAATTTGGAATTTTTTTTTATAGAAAAAATTAAAATTCTCAGATTTGTCTCAGGGATGTGAAACAGTGTAGCAAGTTCTATTAAAAGAACAAGAATTTCATTTAGCTTTATTGTCTACTTTCACAAATATATTTTATTTTATGTTTTGTATTATTGCCTTAAAATATTTCAGTAAATTTTATTCTTGACTTCCTTTTGCTATGAAATGCAAGATATTACTTTTTAAATTGAAATTGAATAGTGATTCTCTATTTAATTAACTGCCATCCATTATTAGATATCAGGAAGAGGCAAAATATTTTATTATTTTCACAATCTTTCCAAAATTTAGCACGAGACCAAGCAACATTTTACTTTTACTCCTTTGTTAGTTTTGAACAAATTGATGGAAGATGAAGTAATCTATGACAAGGCTACTAGTGAAAAAATATGGCATCTAAAAGTACACCTCAGACTTGTGCTTCTACTCTGCTTCATGCTTAAACTAACTCCACAAAATTAAGCAAAAACCATGGAAGCTATGATGCGAAGGAGTTCGGGGTAGATTTAATCATTCTTAATCTTTTAAATCTAATATATTTATTTAGCTCATGCAAGATAAAGGCAATTTCTTTACATACTTTTAAGTCACAATGCATTGCTTCCATCTGTAAAATCAGAGGTTTTCTATGAATAAACATTAGTAAAACATTATTTTAAGAATTTTGAAATGTACAAGGAAGATTTCACTAAGAGTTTAGATTGGTTGTTGTTGAAGTTGCAACTTTCTAGAGTGAGTTGAAGTTCCCCATACTTCTTCTGGAGTGCTTTCTCTCTTTCTGTTTGATGGTTAACATCTTCTGTCAGTGACTGTAAAAGAAAATATTGCAATCATAAAACTATTGAATTGAATTAAAAGAAAAAGGTGGATGGACCAAAATAATTCTATTTCCATCTTTAAAACAAGCATCTAAAACATTACAATCGAAATGACACTATTTTTTCAAGAAAATGTGACAAATACCTCCATTCTCCTTGGAATAGCAGCCATTTCTTGTTGCTGCAGGAACTTAAAGGTAGACAATTCCAGGTGTGATTGTTCAAGTTGTTCATACAAATCATGAAGTTGTTTAATCAGAGCTTGAGCACGTGACTGGAAACAAAAACAAGTCTTAAGAACTGTTTTATAAATTAACTATAAACTATGGAGTTCTTATCATATTGAACACCTATCCATCAGGCATTTTCAGGTGATGTCTACAAATGCTTTGAACATACCTGGTATCCTCCAGTAAGGATTTTCAGCTTCTTCTCCATCTTTGCAGCCCTTTTAGCTTCTCTTGTCATGTGTCCTCTGTTTTGTTCAAGTCTCTTTTCAAGAGACTCAAGCCTATCCTTTTTGCTGGCAAGATTTGCTCGAGTGTAACGGTTTTGATTCGGTAAAAATAAAACCTATTACGAAGAACAGATTTTAATTATGATTTCAAATGGAGACAACTCCATGAAAAATTGAATAATTCTGAGTTCTCATCAGTCACTTCAAATGGTTTTTAATGTCTCCTCATTGACATTGAAGCCCCCCACCCCAACTGAATTATTCAAAAAAACAACAACACTGGAATCATGTAAAATGTTAACATAACTCACCCCCAAAAAAATTGATAAATATAAGTTGGTACCAATGGGATTACATGGGAAGAACCCAATATTTTCAGTGTATGTATATAATTGCATCAAATGCATTTTACCTGAGCAAGACATTCTTCCCACACTTGGGTGTAGGATTCTAGTGACAACTCCCCATGACCCATTCCTTGTTTCACTACTTCCATTTCTTGTTTCAGAAGTTCTCGAGACTGTAACCAATAAATTTACTCTTACCATCACACATGAATACAGTTGGAATTGTTATAAGACGTGCTTAACCCTCGGATGCTTAAGGGAGTACATTTTGTAACTCTTAACATGTTATTTAAATCATAAACAATTTGTGTTGCTATATGTAAGACAGGTTTTTTTCTCTTTTCTTTCCAGCTTAATATTTTTCCTTAATGAACTCCCCTCCAAGATCACAACCACAAATGGAGTAGCTATTCTTGCTAAAAATATTTTTTTCCCTTTGGGTTTCAATGTGGGGAGAGCACTAAGCACCTCCACAACCTGTTTCCTATTTGTTCAAAAATTGCTATCATAGGCTTACCAGTTTGTAAAGAATATTGAAGGTTTTAATTATAGGTCACAACACTGTCTACCATTATCCTTAACTTAATAGTAAATATTGAAAAAAATGTTTTAGAATTCATTTGCAGTGAAAATATTCTTTGGAAATGTTATTCATTTATTTCAGGGGGGAGTCCAAAATGTCTGTCTGCACTCTCAAGGTAAAATTTTGCTTAGGCCTCCGAGTGTTAACTTCCAAGGCTAGGAAACATACCTGATCCAACTGCTCCTGCGTGAACGTCATGTATGGATGTTGCTCAAGGTAAGCTAAATGCTGGGCTTGAGTTGCAGCTTGTGTTCGTCTTTTACCCTCTGGGGGCTCAACAGGTGAATAAACAGAATCATAATGTAACATTGTTATCATTTCACTCTTAATAAGCTCCTCAGCCTGAACACAAAAGGAAAGAAAAATAAAATAACATTTATGTACTTGCTGAAAACGGGTACAAAGAAACAACTATAGATACTAACTATAGAGAGAAATATGTTTGTTATTTGTATTAATATTTATCTATTACTTCTTGTTCCATTTATTAAATCCAAAGCATCTAAGAATCGTGCAACAATACAGGCTTTACTTAGTTTGATTCTCCAGACCTAGTGCTCTCTGCCTAATTTTATCTGCATCCACGAAAATATTAATCAAGTTCCTCATAATACTCCCACCTAAATGTCTGACTCTCTCCACATCCATCTACCAATTTCACTAACAGACCTTCTGAAGTTCAGTGAGAGGAGGATCTGTGTGTGGAGGACGTAAAACAGCCATGTTAATATCCACTGGTCGAGGAAGCTCTCTCTGGACAACTTGGGATCGGCTGCGAAGTTCTTGTTCCTCTGCAATTAAAGAATTGATATTGAAGGCCTAATGAACTAAAATATATGCAATTTGATTGTAGAATTCACTTACTTTTGGCACGAAGTTCAGCAGCAAACCTGGCGTCCACATCTGCTTGGTCTTCAACAGAATTCCCGGCTTCAGGAACTGGCTCAGATTCCTCCTCTTCAGGAACAACTATTTCATAGTCATTCCTTGGAGCTGGCAAACTACTCAGCCCTTGACGCAGCTGCTCCTTCAACTGTTTCAATTGATTCTTTTAAGATATGATGAGAGGTCTAATTTCAAGATTTAAAAAAAGGTAAATTGTCTACCTGACGTTGATAATTGTTGAAAGCTTGTGGTGTATCTCCAACATCCAAGCCCTCTTCAGGATTAATGCTCAGCTTGTCTCTGATAGGGGTGGGGTTATGTCTACTACTTGTGGTACACATAGAATTACACTATACTCCAAACTCAATAAAATAATCAATAAATGTTTTCGTTTAGAACAATAAACTCAAATTCCTCTCAAATAACAAAACATAATCATCATAAATATAAAATATGTAAACATAAGTTTTAATAGTTTAAAATCAAACATTGGTCTTGTAAACCAAAATTAAGAACATCTTTTAAAACTTCAGAGAAAGAATACAATTACTCCATCACTAATCCCCAAAATTAATATTTTAATTAAACTATTCTCTGATATTTTTCTATTAATATCAACATTCATTATTATAATTATTAACATAATATTCATCATAATAAATCATCCTTTAGCCATCACTATATTAATTATTATACAAACAATAATAATTTGTTTAACTACAGGATCAATTTCATATTCTTGTTGATTTTCATATATCCTATTCATAATCTTCTTAGGAGGAATACTAGTATTGTTCATCTACATTACAAGATTAGCATCCAATGAAATATTTCAATTACCCATTAAAACTTTATTAACATTCATAATTATTCTATCCTCATTAATAATATTATTATTCAATTACTTTAATAATTTATTACTAAATTTATTCAAAAACGAATCCTTATTAAATAATAACATCAATATAATATTAGAAAATAAAATTAAATAACTTTATAATTCCCAATTTTTTTAATTACCTTAATCATTATTGTAAAAATTACTTCTTTTCAAGAAGGACCCTTACGACATTCAAACTAATGAATAAACCTTTACGATCAAGACACCCTTTAATTAAAATCATCAATAACTCTCTAATTGATCTACCAACTCCATCAAATATTTCAACTTGATGAAATTTTGAATCTCTATTAGGATTATGTCTAATTATCCAACTTATAACAGGAATTTTTCTAGCCATACATTATACCGCCGATATTAACATAGCATTTAATAGAGTAACACACATTTGCCGAGATGTAAACTTTGGATGATTATTACGGACTGTACATGCCAACGGAGCATCCTTTTTCTTCATCTGTCTTTATATACATGTAGGGCGGGGTATATATTATGGATCTTATAATTTGATATATACCTGAATAGTAGGAGTTATTATTCTATTTTTAGTCATAGCTGCGCTTTCATAGATATGTATTACCATGAGGTCAAATATCATTTTGAGGAGCCACTGTAATTACTAATCTATATCAGCAATTCCTTATTTAGGAACGATTTAGTTCAATGAGTATGAGGAGGATTTGCAGTTGACAATGCTACCTTAACTCGATTTTTTACCTTCCATTTCATAATTCCATTTATTGTAGCTGCATTCGTAATAATTCATTTACTATTTCTTCATCAAACAGGATCAAATAATCCTATAGGAATTAATAGAAATTTAGACAAAATTCCATTCCATCCATACTTCACCTTTAAAGATATTGTAGGATTTTTATTCATATTAATAACATTAATTATTTTATCATTAACAAATCCCTATTTACTAGGAGACCCTGATAACTTCACCCCAGCTAATCCATTAGTTACCCCTGTACATATCCAACCTGAATGATATTTTCTATTCGCATATGCAATTTTACGATCAATCCCTAATAAATTAGGTGGAGTTATAGCTCTTGTAGCCTCCATTGCTATTCTATTCAAAAGTTTCGTAGAATACAATTCTACCCAATTAATCAATTTTTAAATTCCGGCCCGACCAGTTGAAGAACCTTATATCTTAACAGGTCAAATCTTAACCACTATATACTTTATATATTTTCTAATTAACCCCATAATATCTAAATTATGAGACCACTTAACAAACTAAGTTAATAAGCTTAAAGCATTTGTTTTGAAAACAAAAGATAGAACTTATTATTCTATTAAAAAAAAAAAAAAAAAAATAAAAAAAAATAAAATAAAATAATAAAGAAAATAAATCACCCCCCAAAAAAACCAAAATAGTTAATATTCTCATAAACAAAATTCTCGAATATTCAGCCATAAAAATTAATGCAAACCCCCCTCTTCTATATTCAATATTAAAATCAGATACCAACTCAGATTCTCCTTCCAAAAATCAAAAGGAGTACGATTAGTCTCAGCTAAACAAGAAGAAAATCAACAAAAAAATAAAGGAATACAAAGAAAAAAAAATCATACATATAACTGATGAAAATTAAATTCATTCTAAATCCACCAACCAACACAATATATCTTAAGAAAATCAATGCCATTCTTACTTCATAAGAAATTGTTTGAGCTACAGCACGAAGTCCTCCCAATAAAGCATAATTAGAATTAGAAGATCAACCAGCCAACATTATAGAATAAACCCCTATACCAGTACAACAAAAAAAAAATAATAATGCCAAATCAAATGAAATCAATTCACAGCCCAAAGGATAAATTAATCAAATCAATAAAGATAAAAATAATCTAACCACTGGAGAAAAAAATATATTAAATAATTAGACATTATAGGATAAGTTTGTTCCTTACAAAATAATTTAATGGCATCAGCAAAAGGCTGAGGAATTCCTATAATACCTACCTTATTAGGACCTTTACGAATCTGAATATAACCCAAAACCTTACATTCTAATAAAGTTAAAAAAGCCACACCAATTAAGACAAAAACAACCAATACAATATAATTAATCAAACCCATTATATAATTTAACAATACTATATGTAATATTATTACATTCATGAATTCTAAATTCATAGCACTTAATTCTGCCAAAATAGTAATTAATATTATTCCTTATAATAAATCATTTAATATATTTAATCCTTTCGTACTAAAATATATATAAATAAATAGAGATAGAAACCAACCTGGCTCACCCCGGTCTGAACTCAGATCATGTAAGAATTTAATGGTCGAACAGACCAATAAATTAAGCTTCTGCACCTAATAATTTTCTTAATCCAATCTTTATTATCAATAAGAACTCTCCAATAACATTACGCTGTTATCCCTAAGGTATCTTCATCTTTATTCCATAATATAGGTTCAATTAACCAATCATCATAGTTAAATAATATGAAGTTATTATATTCTCTTGTCACCCCAACCAAATACAATACACTAAAAATAATTAAATACAATCTGAACAAAAAAATTAGTATATATTATCAAGATCTATTAGGGTCTTCTGTCCCCTATTATCATTTGAGCCTTTTGACTCAAAAGTAAAATTCAAATCATTATTACGAGACAGTAATTACTTCGTCAAACCATTCATTCCAGCCTCCAATTAAGAGACTAATGATTATGCTACCTTTGCACGGTCAATATACCGCGGCCATTTAAAAACTCATTGGGCAAGTACGACTTCATATTAAATCAAGAAGACATGTTTTTGATAAACAGGCGAACAATTATTTTGCCTTACTCCTTAAAATAAATAAACATTAATATAAAATAAACAACAAAATCATTTACTAATTACATCATTATTACATAAAAACACAAATTAATTTTAACAAATACAACCTTAATACAAAACATAAAATAATTAAAGAAAATGATTTATAACAAACTCATAAATAATAACTAACTAAAAACCCATATTACACAACAATGTACATTAATATTTAAATTTATAATCCAAGCTTATCCCCAGAATAATAATATTTTAAATAAAAACTAAAATTAAATTTTCATCTTGAGAAACTAGATATCTTAAAAAACGAATAACATTTCATTACCATATGTCTATTCAATATATTTATACAACAATATAAATCATAAACAAATACTATATTATCAAAATTAGATTTGCACAAAACCTCTCCAATGTAAATGGAATGCTCACTATCCAAGCTCTACTTTGTCATTCCAGATACACCTTCCGGTACATCTACTATGTTACGGCTTATCTGAAGACGTCATGACGCACCTTTTCCGCGTGCGGGATGACGTTCTGAGACGGTGTGGCCGTTTCTTTCCTCGGCGAGGAGGCCGAGCGGATGCAACCTCATTCCCAAAGGTTTTGGCAAAGGAAGTTTCCCTTCATGTAGTGGACCTGCCAGGGCAGCTGTTCTAATGCTGAGGCGGAAGTGTTTTAGAACGAAAGAGGAAAATTTTCAAGCACAGGGCGCTTAGCATATGAGTGAGGAACTCATTTACCAAAAACTACTCTCTACGTCAAGGTACTGACCGGGGAAACCATAGAAAATTATCGTTCAGAAAACCCGACCTCTAGAATTCTTTCCCAGTCAACGGCAGAACTCGACCTAGCAAGAATCCGTCGAAAATCCGCCAACCTCGGGACTCGAACCCTAAGACCTCCCGGTCAGAACCTCTGCCGTGAATATTTGTTTCCTCTGAGCCATCTCAGCGGAAAAAATCACAATGAATTTCCCCCAAATATCTGTATGATTCTACTGAAATACCGGTATTTTCTTATGAAAATACCGATATTTTGATCAGAGAATACCGGTGTAATACCTTTAAATACAGGTATTTTACCGGTATAGACATTGGATAAAGGTAAAATATCTCTAAAAATACCGGTATAAATACCTTTACCGCTATTATTTCAGGTATTCGGTCCCTGCACACAGCACTTTCCCTACTAAAAGCTTTAAGAAAAAAATGGAGCCATTTTCGACAAAATCATGTTTAGTTATTTTTACTTTCTCGTATACCTACGAATATACGGAGTAATATACATAGTATACAGAAAGTTATATAATGCTGCCCGAAAAAACGGTGGTTTTTCGGCTTAAAAAATTCATTGTCGAGATCTGGCAAAGAAAAAGTGGATAAATCCAATTGCTAAACTAAGGGGAAAATTTCTCTAACACGTGGTGTAGCCAGAATTCTTGTTTGGTGGGTCCTTGATGCCGAAACAATTGAAAGCAAAACGTCCGGCCGGCCGTCTGTGAAAATTACTAGTGCGTAAACCGTGAGTATGATTTTTTTTTCAAATTGAAGTAACTCCTGTCCATTTGGCTCTAGTTAAGGCTTTGAGATTTTAAAAAACATTCTTTAAAATTTGGGGGTACTTTACAACAAGAGCCCCGGACATTTCCAAAATTTTCTCAAAAACGGTTCCAAGTTTTTTCTTTAAATTTCTTGTAAGTACGAGTTTATTCCCCTCATAAAGGTGGCATAGAGCCGTGTTTCACAATTGAATCTGAATTTTCGAGAATTGCAAAAGTTTTTTCGGTGTCTTCTTGCAACTCCAAAATTAAAGATAGAGGTTTTCCCTTCAAATTTCTTGCTCATAATTAGTTCTTTTAATAAGATCATGTAGATTTGTTTTGAAATTTTAGTAGTTTTCGTGCAATATTGCGTGCAACATTTGCAATTTTAAAAACGTACAAAAACAAGATTTTCTCAAAAACGGCCCCAAATGTTTCCTTTAACTTATTGGTAGGGATAGTGCTAAATGCCCTGTATCAAGCGACATAATCAACAAGTTACTCTATTCTTTTGTTTTTTGTCTCGTAATTTTAAAATGTAATTTTTTTGACTAGTTATATTTACATTACTGAAAATTTGTTTTCATTATGGCATTTATGAGTAGATGCAATAATGGCACAATTTCTGGAAAACTCCACAGTTTTCTGTGAAAATGAACTCAAAGTTCCGCAATTTCAGAAACGGTCAAAAGCCATTTTCTCAAAAATTGTTCCAACTTTTTTCTCCAAACTTTTCCAACAAATAGTACTAATTAGACTGATTTATATGACGTAAAGTTCATTTTGGTGTATTCTTTTGTTTTTTCTAAAATTACACTAATGTATTTTTTTTAATATCTCTCACGCCGTTAGTATGCAGATTTCCATTGATTTGTTAAAATTATTGATTTTTAGTGAAAGTGCTTTAAATGTCTTCGAACATTTTCAAAAAATACGAAAACTCAGTTTCAAACAAAAAACTCAAACAATTTTCTTAAAAACGGCTCCAAATTTTTCAAAGAAAATAGCAATATAAAACGAGGATTTACTCTTTTTTAATATTCTTAAAGTATTTTTTCAGTTCTACTATTAGGAAACCGAAAAGTTCAGATAATGCAAATTAGAGGTGCTACAGAATGGCACAGACTTTCTCGCTTTTCTAAAATCCTTGGTGCGAACGGGCTTTACGGTGTTGCCCCATCCTCTTGCCAGCTGCCATCTATCGTCGCCCAAAGAACATTTTTTTAAAAACATTTTCTCAACTTTTCGACTTAAAATTTACCTACAATAATATTTAAGAAGAGTAAAACCTCGTCGTAAATAGAAATTTCCGTCGAAAATTTAGACGCCGTTTTTTAGAAAATGGCAATTATTTCAGGATTAAGGATTATTTCGAATTAGAAATTTGAAGTTCCTTTTCACAGGAATCTACTGAGTTTTCGAAAAACTTCATTCAAAGTCATTTGAAGCATTTCCCCTCACAAATGTAATAATGTATACAAATCGATGGAAATATGCATATTAACGGCGTGAGACATATTTAAAAAAATACATTTGTGTAATTTTTTTTAAAAAAAGAGGATTACACCAAAATGAACGTAAAGTCATAATAAACAGTGTCATTACCACTATCCGTTGGAAACGCTTGAAGAAAAAATTGTATCAATTTTTGAGAAAATGGCGTTTGAGCGTTTCTGAAAATGCGGAATTTTGAGTTCATTTTCACAAAACACTGTTTTCCGAGAATATTTAAATGACATTATTTAAATTACATGTACTCGTAAATATAATAATGTGAAGAAATCGCCTAAAAAGTGAGGTTTTTGTATTTTTTGAAAAAAATAAAAGAATAGAGCAATGTTATCCTATAGTGTTTGTTTGGAAATAACCCTATCAAATATTTAAAGAAAAAATTTGGATCCAATTTTGAGAAAATCTTGTGTTTGTTATTTTTTTTAATTGCAAATATTGCACGATCTATTATACGAAAGCTACTAAACTTAAAAATTTTATTTCTAGGAAAAATCTTATTTTAATTTTTTTATTTGAAAATCATTAACTGAATAACAATATTTTCTTTAAATTTCTTGTAAGACCAGAGTAAAATACACTTACAGAAGTGGCATAGGTTCGATGTGGCAACCAAAGAAATTAGAAAATTATACTACGAGTCTGTTCCATTCTGTAGCACCTACGTAGTCCATTCTGTAGCATTATACGTACAATAGAAAAATTTATGTATTGCTGCGGAAAATCGATTTCGACATTTCAACGGAAATACATGTTTTGGAGTCCCCTGATCCCGAAAAAGTAGTTGTTTTTTTTTCAAAACGTCCGTCCGTCCGTTTGTCGGTCCATTTGTCCGTCTGTGAACACTGCTAGCTGCTGAACACTCTAAACCACATGTACGATATTTTCCAAATTGAAGAAACCCCTATCGGTCTGGCCCTAGTTGAAGCTTTGAAAACATTCTTAGAAATTTGGGGGTGCTTTACATGAAGTACACCAATATTTTCGAAATTTTTTCAAAAACGTTTCCAATTTTTTTTCTTTAAATTTCTTGAAAGAATAGAGTACAATAAACTTATAATGGTGGCATATGTCTGATTTCCAAAGTTAACTCTAAAGTTTCAAAAATTGCAAAAGTTTATTTTTTTTCCAGCGTCTTTCTGCAACTACAAAATTGAAGACAGAGATGTTTCCTTCAAATGAAATTTGTTTTCCATAAATAGTTCTTTCATTATGATCATGTACATTTTTTTAGTAGTTTTCGTGCAATAGAGCATGTGATGTTTGTAATTTTAAATAATGACAAAAACAAGATTTTCTCAAAAACGGCTCCAAATTGTTTCTCTAAATTTCAAGAGAGAATTCTTTGGGCCGCAATAGATGGAAGCAGACAGGAGGAGGGACAAGACTGTACAGTAGCAGAAGAGGTACAGTAGCAGTCCATATAAAGGAAATTAGAAAACTTTACTACGAGAAAGACTGCACATTCTGTAGCACCTCTAGTTACATTCTTGTATACATACGTACACTACTGTTTGTGGAAATTGCAACACCGCGAAGGAGCGGCATTGAACGCATCGCATTTCGTGGATAAGTTTGTGACATTGAGATCGCCAGATGATTACATTTACAACGCCGCCAGTCACGTGGTTGCGACGAAGGGACGGCTTATCGTACCATGTTCGGGTATAAATAGAGACGCCTTGGAGAGGCTACAAACAGTGACAGGTCGACCCTTGGCTCGCACAAGTTGTCTGTAAGTCACACCATGCCTCATCGCCGACAGCGAGTGCAGTACGAACACTTGACGGACTTCGACCGGGGCAGGGTCGTTGGGATGCGAGAAGCTGGGTTGTCCTACCGCCAGATTGCGACACGTCTGAGACGAGCCGCCAGTACCATCATGCGAACATGGCGTCAGTGGTCTGCGGAAGGTCGTACCCGCCGCCAGCGTGGGACAGGGCCTCGCTATCACACTACGGCGAGGGAAGATCGACACCTCTACCGTATGGCCATCACCGATCGCACAGCGACATCCACCACGTTAACGCAGCAGTGGAATACAGTGACAAGTCACAGCATGTCCGCCAGCAGTGTTCGGCGCCGTCTTGTGCAAAGGGGCTTGATTGCTCGCCGCCCCTTGTTGCGCCTTCCACTGACTCTCGACAACAGACGCCTCCGACATCTGTGGGGCGTCGAACATCGACATTGTCGGGCTGAGTGGCAGCAAGTCATCTTTTCCGACGAGTCCCGCTTCAATTTGTCCAATAACGACGGTCGTATACGTGTTCGACGACATCGCGGTGAACGCAATCTGGAGGGATGCATTCGCCAGCGTCATACCGGCCTAACACCCGGTGTAATGGTATGGGGTGCCATTGGCTACCACTCACGGACCCGCCTACTCCGCATTGAGGGAAATCTCAACGCCCACCGGTACATCGAGGAAGTCGTGAGGGCGGAGGTCGTGCCCTTCGTACAACGCTCGCCTGGAGTAATATTCCAGAAAGACAATGCGCGACCCCATATCGCTCGCATCGTGCAACGTGTGTTCAATGAACACCAGATACAGCTCTTTCTGTGGCCGGCTCGTTCACCTGACATGTCGCCAATTGAACATGTGTGGAGCATGCTTTCCCAGAGGCTGGTCTGCCAGGCACCTCCGCCAGCTTCCACCGCCGAACTGTGGACGCGGCTTGAAGGAGCATGGCAGGACCTGTCACAAGAAGCGATACAGACTTTTATTAGCTCAATGCCGCGCCGTGTACAGGCTCTTGTGGATGCGCGTGGTGGCTTCACAACTTACTGACTTGGCATGTATCCATGTATTTGATGGTACTGCAAATGAAATAACGTAGTGCCTGTGGCGTGGGTGCACAGTACATTGAATATCATTTCCCTAGATACATTCCTTCTTGGTGTTGCAATTTCCACAAACAGTAGTGTATATACGGAGTAATATACGTAGTATAGAGAAAGTTAAGTAATGCTGCGCGAGAAAATGGTGAATTTGCGACAAAAAAATTCATTGTCGGGTCCTGAATACATGTGAGTAAATCCAGTTGCTAAATTAAGAAAGAAAGAAAGAAAAAAACTCTAACACGTGGTGTAGAGAATCCCAGGTTTGTGGATCCTTGATGCCGAAAAACCAATTGAAAGCAAAACCCCCGTCCGTCCGTCTGTGAACACATACCTAGGGGCTAGTACCATCGGTCCGATCTTTTCAGTCTTTAAAATTTGGGGGTACTTTACATTAAGCACCCAGGAATAGACAAAGTTTTCTCAAAAACGGATCCAATTTTTTTTCTTTAAATTTCTGGTAGGATAAGAGTTAAATACCATTATAAAGGTGCCATATGCCCGATTATTACGGTTAAGTGTGAATTCTCGATAATTCAAAAGTTTGATTTTTTCGGCATCTCCCTACAACTATAAAATTGAAGACTCAGATTTTTCCTTCAAATGAAATTTGTTGTCCATAAGTGGTTCTTTCATTAAGATCAGGTAGATGTTTTTGAAATTTTTAGTAGTTTACGTACAATAGAATACGTGAAATATTGACAATTTTAAAAAATTGCAAAAACAAGATTTTCTCAAAAGCGGCTGCAAATGTTTTCCTTAAATAATACTATGAAAGCGTTTCTTCGCACCATTTACAAGCAAAATATTAGAAATCTGTTAGAACAAGTGATAATTCCAATTCTAGTTGGAATGGTTACTGTACCGTTTACCCTGTAGTAAATGACTTCCTCTAAGTTGGGAGGGGGTCCATGTGGTCGATGTGACTGTCCGCCACGAGGATGGGTCTAACCTTCTAAAAGCAGGGGAGGAAAAAGTGGTAAAGTACCAACCAGTCATTCCCCTGACAGCCCAACTTCATGGAGTGCCCAACGCTAGAATCCTGCCTGTGGTGGCTGGAACCTCTGGGGCTATGCCACGATCAACAGTCAGTGCTCTCAAGACGTTGGGAATCATGTCTCGAGGCGATTTACTGATTATCTCGTTAATTGCTGTCAGATGATTAAGATCTACACACAATTTGTAAATTGCGATGGAGCAATTTAGCATTGCTGGCAGTAAATGCAGAAAATGAACTTCTTGGTCCCGTGGGGAAGTCTAGGGAACCCAGGGGATCTGACAATGCCTAGAACATACTTAGTTACCGCGACTTTAAGTGGGAAGTGTATGCTATTTAATGTAGCATATAGAAAATTGTCGAATCAGAATCTATGTTTGATGTCCTTGATACCTAAAAATCTATTGACTGCAAAACGTCTCGTCCGTCTGTTTGTGAAGAACGTTAGTGACTAAACCATCAGCAGGATGGTCACAAAAATTGATATTCCTACATCGATCTGGGAGATGTCGCGGCCCCTTGAATTTGAAACCGGTATTTTAACTTTTGAAACCGGTACTTTACATGAAGCCCCTGGTACAGCTTCAAAATTTTCAACAGAAAGGATTCAAATATTTCGATTAAATTTTCTCCTCGGATAGCATAAAAGACGCTTAAGAGAATGGTGCCAAACGCATTTTCATTAAACTCCCTAGTTTTTCGAAAATTAACACTTTTCAAGATGACACAAGAAAAAGTTCACTTTTTGTCATCTTCCTATAAGTACAGTTATGAAAATATTTTTCCCTTAGTGAAATATGTTTATCAGGAACAGATCTTTAAATAAGGTGTGTGAATAAGGTTAAATAAGAAACCGGTTTAACCAATTATTGACCGGTAAGTCTCACGTCAGTTGTATGTTAGCTAATGGAACAATTGGGAAAGAATTGGGAAAGAACACGCTACATTGGGAAAGAAAAAAGGGCTATTTCAGGTACAGCATGGTTTTAGGAATGGTTTATCTAACGAGAGTCAAATAGTATCATTGTTTCAGGATATAGTAGATGAAGTTGATAAATAGTGGGAGGGTGGACGCCATAATAATAGATTTTGCGAAGGCATTTCATGTTGTCCCACACGATAAACTGGTTCATAAATTAATCCAATCGGGTATTGACACGAGAGTTGTGGCGTGGATTGATGAACTTCTTCGAGACATGAAAGAGAAAGTCCGAGTTGAACAACAATTTTGAACTCTAGCAAAAGTAATTTCAGGGATCCCTCAAAGAAGCGTTAATGCCGTTACCCGTTTTAATACTTTAAAATAACTGTGAAAGTCAGCCATAAAATATAGTTAATGCTATTATTGTTACTATTGCTCTTATTGTTACAATTTTATCATCATCATCATCAAATTATTATTATTATTATTATTATTATTATTATTATTATTATTATTATTATTATTATTATTATTATTATTATTATTATGTCTTAAAATAATTTAAAGTTACAGTGTGTTAATATTCCTAATTGTTAATATGTAAATTGTAGTATTCTGCCACCAGGTTGTATAAACCTTCCTGCAGAAATAATAAATATATATGGTCATGTTCAAATTTTCCAAAACATGAGTATTTTTGCGTAATTTTGCATGAAACATAGTCTTTTTAAATTTTTAAATTTTTTCTCAAAAACGATTCCAATTTTTTTCTTTATTTTTTACGTATGTAGAAAAGAACGCAAAAGAAAGTGATGCAGGTCCCACTTTCGGCGCTCTCTCTGTATTTTTGAAAATTGGCACAGTATCGAATTGGTAAATTAGAATATCCTGCGCTTCGTTTGGTTCGGTGTCAATTAACAAAACGGCAACACGGCAGTTCAAATTATATTCGAATGCTTTTCATGGACGTCAGTCGTGATGATAGTATGTTATACATGGATAAAATTCTTACGAAAGGAAATAAATTTAAAAAAGGTAATATAGCAAACGTAAAACTAACAAATTAATTTCTTCTTAAATAAAAGGTTTTGATCGCTAATTATGATATTCAGAAATTCTTAACTCACTTTGATGTAATCAAGGCAAGCTTGTGTGTTATTCTTTCTTTTCTGTATAATGTGCTGCAAATAATGTAACAATGAAATTTATTCATGTTTGTTTCGATTGTAAAAGTTAGAAATGACTTCTGTATATATTTTGATATTACGTAACAGTGTCCAATAATGCGAGAAAGTATGTGCAGTTTCAGCGCCTCTAGTTGAAAAAGTGTTTGCAGTTTCTGGGACTGAATTCAAAATTTGATGGTAGAATATCAATATTCAAGTCACGTGTTTAAAATATTACTTATGCCTAATGATTCTCCTCATATTGTCACTCTCATGTGTGTTTCAAACAGTTTAGGTTGCCGGGCAGCTCAGGGGGATACTTCGAAGGAAGTGCGATATCAACAAAGAATACACACACATTGATGAACAAAAAACATAAATTTAATGATCTTAAAAAAGAAAATCGTGAGAATTCAAAAGGATTATTTTTCGAGAAATTATCTTTTACCAGGATTATAATTGATAATTTTCTTAAGCTAAAAATACAAAGTGGCACAAGCGCGGCTACGCAGATGATGCAACTGGCAATCATAGAATCATCTTTGGATGATCAACGGTCTTTCTTTGATTCTATCTTTGAATTGGCTAAAAATAACCATTTCTCAGTTAAAAAAGCTATGTCACCGGCCTTCGCAGGTCAATTTGCGGCGTTGGGCAGGAGAGACCTCCTTGAAGTTTGCCGAAAAAATCTGGGACTTCAACCAAACTTGGTATATCATTTGCCCATCGTTTACCCACCAAATATTTTCGTTTGCTCAACCTCAGAAAAAAGTTACAGGAAAACAAATTTTCGGGCTAACTTCACGTTGGCCGGAAAAATCTGAGACTTCAACCAAACTTGGTATATCGTTTGCCCACCAAATATTTTCGTTTGCTCACCCTCAGAAAAAAGTTACATGGAAAACAAATTTTCGGGCTAACATCACGCTGGCCGAAAAAATTGGGATTTCAACCAATCTATGTACATTGTTTGCTCATCGTTTGCCCAGGTTGACCCACCAAACATTTTCGTTTGCCCACCCACACAAAAAAGTTACACGCAAAAAAACAAACAAAACTTTGTGACAAATCCATGTTGAACAAAAAAAGTTCAGGTATTTTGCATAAGTTCGTAAATAGTTTGCTCAGGTTTACCCACCAAAAAAATTTGTTTGCCCAACACTAGATAAAAAATTAGACGCGAAAAAAATTTCGAATCAACTTCAGGATACGTCGGTACTGCCATTTGACAAATGGAGCCATTTGACAGCAGTACGCTCTGAGGAAGGCCACAATATGTTGGCCGAAACGTCAGCGACGATCAAACTGACGCGGCTTGTCCCGGACAGCCAAGAGACATATTATTAATATTCTGCCATGCAAATTTCAGCGTCGTAGGGCTAATAGTTTAGGAGATACAGCCGTTTAAAGATTCTGTAAGGATCCACATGTTAAAAAGTTCTGAGAAGCTCCTTCCTACCTAGAAATTCCATAGCGATTACAATAGTATTGATTATTTTTTCATCTTAGGCTTTGAATTTTACAAAATCATGAAAAATTCTTCAAAAATAAGTTTGAAACTTCGAAAATAGAGCAGATTATTAATATTCTGCATTGCAAACTTCAGCGTCGTAGGGCTAATAGTTTAGGAGATACAGCCGTTTAAAGATTCCAGAAGGATCCACATTTTAAAAAGTTCTGAAAAGCTCCTTCCTAACTAAAAATTTCATATCGATTATAATAGCATTGATTATTTTTCTATCTAAGGCTTTGAATTTTACAAAATCATGAAAAATTCTTCAAAAATAAGTTTGAAACTTCGAAAATAGAGCAGATTATTAATATTCTGCCATGCAAATTTCAGCGTCGTAGGGCTAATAGTTTAGGAGATACAGCCGTTTAAAGATTCTGGAAGGATCCACATGTTAAAAAGTTCGAAAAGCTCCTTCCTACCTAGAAATTTCATAGCGATTACTATAGTATTGATTATTATTCCATCTTAGTCTTTGCATTTTACAAGATCATGAAAAATTCTTCAAAAATAAGTTTGAAACTTCGAAAATAGAGCAGATTATTAATATTCTGCATTGCAAACTTCAGCGTCGTAGGGCTAATAGTTTAGGAGATACAGCCGTTTAAATATTCGAAGGATCCACATGTTAAAAAGTTCGAGAAGCTCCTTCCTACCTAGAAATTTCATAGCGATTACAATAGTATTGATTATTATTCCATCTTAGACTTTGAATTTTACAAAATCATGAAAAATTCTTCAAAAATAAGTTTGAAACTTCGAAAATAGAGCAGATTATTAATATTCTGCCATGCAAATTTCAGCGTCGTAGGGCTAATAGTTTAGGAGATACAGCCGTTAAAATTTCCAGAAGGATCCACATGTTAAAATGTTCTGAAAAGCTCCTTCCTAACTGGAAATTTCATATCTATTGCAATAGTATTGATTATTTTTCCATCTAAGGCTTTGAATTTTACAAAATCATGAAAAATTCTTCAAAAATAAGTTTGAAACTTCGAAAATAGAGCAGATTTTAATATTCTACCATGTAAATGTAAGCGTCGTAGGGCTAATAGATTAGGAGATACAGCCATTTAATGATTACAATTTCGTTTACAAAGTAAAAAATAATCAAAACTACCGTCGTTACTAAAAATTGGAAAATTAAAAAGAGACGATTCCCCTTTATTTGCTATGGAAATTTCAGCCTCGTACGGCTAATACTTTAGGAGATACAACCATTTAAAGATTTCAATTTCGTTTACATAGTAAAAAATAATTAAAACCACCGTCCAAACTAAAAATACGATTGTAATTAAAATTTTGAATGTGGTCTTCCATTTTAAGTATTTTTTCGTAAATTCAGCAAAAAAATAGAAAATCCTAGGTCAAAACTTCGAAAAAAGAGACGATTTCCCTTTATCTGCTCTGGAAATTTCAGCCTCGTAGGCTAATAGTTTGGAGATACAGTCATTTAAAGATTTCAATTTCGTTTACATTGTAAAAAATAATCACAACTACCGTCGTTACTAAAAATACGACCATAATTAAAGTTTTGAATGAGAGCTCTTCTATTTAAAGCATTTTTTTCGTAAATTCAGCAAAAAATGAGAAAATCCTAAGTCAAAACTTCGAAAAAAGAGACTATTCCCCTTTATCTGCTATGGAAATTTCAGCCTCGTAGGGCTAATAGTTTAGGAGATACAGCCATTTATAGATTTTAATTTCGTTTACATAGTAAAAAATAATAAAAACGACCGTCGTTACTAAAAACACGATTGTAATTAAAATTTTTAATGAAAACTCTTCTATTTAAAGCATTTTTTCGTATATTCAGCAAAAAAATAGAAAATCGTAGGTCAAAACTTCGAAAAAAGAGACGTTCCCCTCTATTTACTTTGGAAATTTCATTTCGTAGTAAATTTGGGAGAAGTCATTTGTTTCAAGTTTACATTAAAAATAATAACAATGAGTCGTTCTAATATTGACGAAATTAAAATTTTGAAAGAAAATCTCACCATTTAAAGATTTTTTTGTAAATTTCAGAGAAATCCTTTGGTCAAAATTTCGAAAAATTGAACATCCTGAAGTGGTGAACTTTTCCGATTTGGCCAAGGAAATCAGGATCGACTTTCAACGATCATATCTCCTACATAAATGCGAATTTTTGCATTCTGAAGCTACGGGCGTGTTCCCCAGATTCTGGGCTTCAGAATATGTGGTCGTTTGTTAAATCTGACGCAACTAGGGTTTTCCCAGAGGCTATTAGTTAAAAATTGTCGTATTTAATGCAGTTTTCGCGAATTGCACGAAACCAAGCCTTAAACAGAAAAATGACCTACACCACTGAAATCGCCGTTAAATTTCGAGTCAGGTGGCTAACTTTCAGAAAACCGTGTCGGTCGAAATTTGAAAAATTCAACAGGTTGGGGTACGTTGAACTTTTCCGATTTGGCCAAGAAATCAGGATCGACTTTAAACGATCATATCTCTACTAAAATGCGAATTTTGGCAATCTGAAGTTACGGGCGTGTTCCCCAGATTCTGGGCTTTCGGAATATGTGGTCGTTTGTTAAATTCGGACGCAACTACAGTTTCCAGAGGCTATTAGTTAAAAAATGTCGTATTTAATGAGTTTCAGCAAATTGCACGAAAACGAAGCCTTACACAGAAAAATGACCTGCACCACTGAAATCGCCTGTTAAATTTCGAGTCAGGGTGCTGACTTTCAGAAAATCCGTGTCCGGTCGAAATTTGAAAAATTCAACAGGTTGGGGGTACGTTGAACTTTTCCGATTTGGCCAAGGAAATCAGTATTGATTTTAAACGATCATATCTCCTACTAAAATGCGAATTTTTGCATTCTGAAGCTACGGGCGTGTTCCCCAGATTCTGGGCTTTCAGAATATGTGGTCGTTTGTTATATTCGGACGCAAACTACGGTTTCCAGAGGCTTTTAGTTAAAAAAAGTCGTATTTAAAGAGTTTTCGCGAATTGCACGAAAACGAAGCCATAAACAGAAAAATGACCTGCACCACTGAAATCGCCGTTAAATTTCGAGTCAGGGTGCTGACTTTCAGAAAAATCCGTGTCCGGTCGAAATTTGAAAAATTCAACAGGTGGGGGTACATTGAACTTTTCCGATTTGGCCAAGGAAATCAGGATCGACTTTAAACGACCATATCTCCTACAAAAATGCGATTTTATGCATTCTGAAGCAACGGGCGTGTTCCCCAGATACTAGACTTCCAGAATATGTGGTCATTTGTTAAAGTCTGATGCAGAGTACGGTTTCCAGAGGCTTTTAGTTAAAAAATGTCGTCTTATATGAGTTTTCGCAATTTGCACGAAAACAAAATTTTAACAGAAAAATGACCTGCACCACTGAAATCGCCGTTAAATTTCGAGTCAGGGTGCTTTCAGAAAACCGGTCGTCGAAATTGAAAATTCAACAGGTGGGGTACGTTGAACTTTCCGGGAAGAAATCAGGATCAATTTAAACGATCATATCTCCTACTAAAATGCAATTTTGCATTCAGTACGTGTTCCCCAATCTGGGCTTTCAGAATGGTCGTTGTTAAATTCGACGCAATCTACGGTTTCGACCTTAGTTAAAATGTCGATTTAAAGTTTCGCAATTGCAAAAACAAGCCTTACCAGAAAAATGACCTGCACCACTGAAATCGCCGTTATATTTCGAGTCAAGGTGCTGCTTCAAAATCCGTCGGTCGTAATTTGAAAATTCAACAGGTGGGTCGTGAACTTTTCGATTGGGAAATCAGGATCGACTTTAAACGATATATCTAAAAATGCAATTTATGCATTCTAGCTGGGCGTTCCCAGATTCTGGGCTTTCAGAATATGTGGTCATTGTTAAATTGACGCAAACTACGGTTTCAGAGCTTAGTTAAAAAGTCGTATTTTAAGAGTTCATTGCAAAAACAAGCCAAACAGAAAATGACCGCACCAGAATCGCTAATCTCAGTCAGTGCTGCTTTCAAACTGGGTCGGTAATTGAAATTCAACAGTGGTAGTTGAACTTTCTATTGGCCAAGAAATCAGATCGATTTAAACGATCATATTCCTAAAAATGCGATTCATTCTGATACGGCGTTCCCAGATTCTGGCCAGAATATGTGGTCGTTTGTTAAATTCGACGCAACTAGTTTAGAGCTTTAGTTAAAAGTCGTTAAGAGTTTTCGAATTGAAAACGAAGCCTGAAAATGACATGCACCACTGAAATGCGTTATATTTAGTCAGTGCTGATTCAGAAAATCCGGTCGTCGAAATTAAAATTCAAGGGGGGGTACGTTGAACTTTCCGTTGCCAAGGAAATCAGATTGACTTAAGATCCTCCTACTAAATGGAATTTTGCATTCTGGCTGGTGTTCCCAATTCGCTTTCAAATTGTTATTTGTAAATTGACGAAGTACGTTTCAGAGGCTTTGAGTTAAAATGTCGTCTTATGAGTTTTCGCAATTGCACGAACAAAATTTTAACGAAAATGACTCACCACTGAAATCGCTTAAATTTAGTCAGGTGCTGAATTTCAGAGAAACTGTCGTCAATTTGAAAATTAACAGGTGGGGTACGTTAACTTCCGTTGGAAACGATCGACTTTAAACGATCATATCTCCTACAAAATGCAATTTTGCATTCTGAAACGGCGTGTTCCCCAGATTCTGGGCTATCAGATATGTGGTCGTTTGTTAAATTCGACGCAAACTACAGTTTAGGCTTTTAGTTAAAATGTCGATTAAAGTTTCGTGCACGAAAACGAAAAAACAGAAAATATCTACCACTGAAATCCCGTTAAACTCGAGTCAGGGTGATTTAAAATCCGGTCCGGTCGAAATTTGAAAAATTCAACAGGTGGGGGTACGTTGAACTATTCGTCAACAAATCGGATCGATTTAAACATCATATCTCCTCAAAAATGCATTTGCATCTAACTACGGCGTTCCCCGATTCTGGGCCGAATGTGGTCGTTGTTAAATCGGACAAACTATTTCAGAGGCTATTAGTTAAAAGTTTAAGAGTTTAGCAATGCACGAAAACGAACCTTACACGAAATGACATACCACTGAAATCGCCGTTAAATTTCAGTCGGTTCTACTTCAGAAATCCGTGTCGGTCGAAATTAAAAATCAACAGGTGGTACGTTGAACTTCGATTTGCCAGAAATCAGATCATTTAAACGACCATATCTCCTACAAATGATATATGCATTCTGAAGCAACGGCGTGTTCCCAGATACTGGGCTATCAGAATGGTCATTTTTAAGTCTATGCAGTACGGTTACAGAGGCTTTAGTTAAAATGTCGTCTTATATGAGTTTTCGAATTTGCAAAACAAAATTTAACAGAAAATGACTCACCACTAATCGTAAATTTCGAGTCAGAATTTCAGAAAACCGTGTCCTCGAAATTTGAAAATTGAACAGGTGGTACGTTGAACCTTCCGATTTGGCAAAGAAATCAGGATCGACTTTAAACGTCATATCTCCTACAAAATGGAATTTTGCATTCTGAAGTACGGCGTGTTCCTAGATTCTGGCCTTTCACAATATGTTATTTGTAAATTTACCAAATACTTAGAGCTTTATTAAAATGCTCTATAGAGTTTCGCAATTGCACGAAAACAAAATTTAACAAAAATTACTCACCACTGAAATCGCTGTTAAATTTCGAGTCAGGTGCTGAATTTCAGAAATCGTGTCCGTCGAAATTTGAAAAATTGAACGTGGGGGTACTGAACTCTTCCGATTTGGGAAATCAGGATCGACTTAAAGATCATATTCTACAAAAATGCGAATTTTGCATTCTGAAGCTGGGCGTTCCCAGATTCTGGGCTTTCAAATATGTCATTGTTAAATCTGACGAGACGTTTCAGGGCTTTAGTTAAAATTGTCTTTATGAGTTTCAATGCACAAACAAAACCTTAACAGAAAAATGACCTACACCACTGAAATCGTAATTGAGTCAGGTGCTAATTTCAGAAACCGTGTCGGTCAAATTTAAAATTCAACAGGGGGGTACGTTAATTTTCCGTGAGGAAATCAGGATCGACTTTAAACGATTATTCTACAAAATAATTTTGCATTCTGGCTACGGCGTTCCCAGATTCTGGGCCAGAATATGTGGTCGTTTGTTAAACGGACGCAACTACGTTTAGAGGCTATTAGTTAAAAAGTCGAATTTAAAAGTTTCGAATGCGAAAACGAAGCCTAAAAAATACCTGCACCACGAAATCCCGTTAAATTTTGAGTCAGGGTGCTGACTTTCAGAAAATCCGTCCGTCGAAATTTGAAAAATTCAACAGGTGGGGTACGTTGAACTTTTCGTTGGCCAGAAACAGTATTGATTTTAAACGTTCATATCTCCTACTAAAATGCGATTTGCATTCTGGTACGCGTTCCCAGATTCTGGCTTTAATGTGGTCGTTTGTTAAATTCGACGCAAACTACAGTTCCAGGGCTATTAGTTAAAATGTCGTATTAATGAGTTTTCAATTACGAAAACAAGCCTTACACAAAAAAATGACATGCACCACAATCCGTTATTTCAGTCAAGTGCTGATTTAGAAAATCGTGCCGTCGAAATTTGAAAAATCAACAGGTGGGGTACGTTGAACTTTTCGATTGCAAGGAATCGTATTGACTTTAAACATCATATCCCACTAAAAGGGAATTTTGCATTCTGAAGCTGGCGTGTTCCTAGATTCTGGCCTTTCACAATATGTGTTCATTTGTGAAATTTACAGCGGTTTCCAGAGCTTTGAGTTAAAAATGTGTCTTATATGAGTTTCGCAATTGCAAAACAATTTAACAGAAAAATGACCTGCACCACTGAATGCCGTTAAATTTCAGTCAGGTGCTGAATTTAGAAATCCGTGTCCGTCGAAATTTGAAAATTGAACAGGTGGGGTACTTGAACTCCGATTTGCCAAGAAATCAGATGTTTAACGATCATTCTACGCATTTTGCATTCTGAAGCTACGGGCGTGTCCCAGATTCGGCTATCAGAATATGTGGTCGTTTTTAAATCGACGCAACTACAGTTTTGAGGCTTTAGTTAAAAATGTCGTATTTAAAGGTTTGTTGCACGAAACGAACATAAACAGAAAGATTCCCTGAAACGCCGTTAAATCTCTCAGGTGTGACTTTCAGAAAATCGTCCGTCGAAATTGAAAAATTAACAGGGTACGTGAACTATTCCATTTGGCCAACGAAATCAGGATGACTTTAAACGATCATATCTCCTCAAAAATGCAATTTTGCATTCTGTAGGGCGTGTTCCAGATTCGGCTTTCAGAATATGTGGTCGTTTTTAAATGAGCAAACTACAGTTTCCAGAGGCTATAGTTAAAATGTTTTATTTAATAGTTTACGAATTGCAAAAAAAGCCTTACACAAAAATGACTGCACCATGAAATCGCGTTAATTTGAGTCAGGTTTGACTTTAGAAAAATCCGTGTCGGTCGAAATTTGAAAATTAAAGGTGAATCTTGAACTTTCGATTGCCAAGGAAATCAGGTCACTTTAAACGACTATTCCTACAAAAATGGAATTATGCATCTGAAGCAACGGGTTTCAGATACTGGCTATCAGAATATGTGGTCATTTGTTAAAGTCTATCAGAGTACGTTACCAAGCTTTTAGTTAAAAATGTCTTTAAGATTTTCGCAATTTCACAAAAAAATTTTAAAAAAAGACCTGCACCATGAAATCGCGTTAAATTTGGGGTGTGATTTCAAGAAATCGTTCGGTCGAAATTTAAAAATTACAGGTGGTACTTGAACCCCGATTTAAAAAAATCAGGATCGACTTTAAAGATCATATTCACAAAATGCGAATTTTGCATTCGAAGAGGCGTTCCTATTGTTAATTTCATTTGGAAATTTGAGCCGTTAGGGCTTTGAGTTAAAAGCTCTTAAGATTTTCGCAATTTGCACGAAAAAAATTTTAACAGAAAAAATACGACTGAAATTGTAAATTTCGAGTCAGTGCTGAATTTCAGAAAATGTGTCCGTCGAAATTTGAAAAAGAACGTGGTATGTTGAACTCTTCGATTTGGCCAAAATCAGGATCGACTTTAACGATCATATCTCCTACAAAAATGCGAATTTTGATTCTGAAGCTACGGCGTGTCCCAGATTCTGGCTTTCAGAATATTGGTCTTTGTTAAAGTCTGACGCAGTACGGTTTCAGAGGCTTTAGTTAAAATGTCCTTAATGAGCCGAATTGCACGAAACAAACCAAACAGAAAATGACCTCACCACTGAAATCGCTTTAAATTTCGAGTCAGGGTGCACTTTCAGAAAACGTCGGTCGAAATTTGAAAAATCAACAGGTGGGTATTGAACTTTTCCGATTGGAGAAATCAGGATCGACTTTAAACGATTATATCTCCTACAAAATGCGAATTTTGCATTCTAGTTACGGGCGTGTTCCCAGATTCTGGGCTTCAGAATATGTGGTCGTTTGTTAAATTGACCAACTACAGTTTGCAGAGGCTATTAGTTAAAAATGTCGAATTTAATAAGTTTCAGCGAATTGCGCGAAAACGAAGCCTTACACAGAAAATGACTGCACCACTGAAATGCCGTTAAATTTGAGTCAGGTGCTGACTTTCAGAAAATCCGGTCCGGTCGAAATTTGAAAATTAACAGGTGGTACGTTGAACTTTTCCGATTGGCCAAGAAATCAGATTGATTTTAAACGATCATATCTCCTACTAAAATGCGAATTTTTGCATTCTGAAGCTAGGCGTGTTCCCAGATTCTGGGCAGAATATGTGGTCGTTTGTTAATTCGGACGCAAACTACGGTTTCAGAGGCTTTAGTTAAAAAGTCAGATTTAAGAGTTTTCGGAATTGCACGAAAACGAAGCCATAAACAGAAAATGACATGCACCACTGAAATCGCCGTTAAATTTCGAGTCAGGGTTCTGACTTCAGAAAATCCGTGTCCGGTCGAAATTTGAAAATTCAACAGGTGGGGTACGTTGAACTTTCGATTGGCCAAGAAATCAGATCGACTTTAAACACCATATCTCCTACAAAATGCGATATTATGCATTCTAAGCAACGGCGGTTCCCAGATTCTGGGCTTCAGAATATGTGGTCATTTGTTAAAGTCTGATGCAGGTACGGTTTCAGGCTTTAGTTAAAAATGTCGTCTTATATGAGTTTTCGCAATTTGCACGAAAACAAAATTTAACAGAAAATGACCTGCACCACTGAAATGCGTTAAATTCGAGTAGGTGCTGATTCAGAAAATCGTCCGGTCGAAATTTGAAATTAACAGGTGGGTACGTTGAACTTCCGTTTGCAAATCAGGATCGATTACGATCATATTCTACTAATGAATTTCCTGAATTACCCAGATTTGGCAGAATATGTGGTCGTTTTTAAATGAGCAACACGTTGAGCTTAGTTAAATGTCGATAAGAGTTTTCATTAGAAACGAAGCCTAACAGAAATGATACCATGAAATCGTAATCGAGTCAGTGACTTTGAAATCCTCGTCGATTTGAAATTCAACGGTGGGTCGTGAATTCCGATTTGGCCAGAAATCAGGACGATTAAACGATCATATTCCAAAAATGAATTTTATTCGAAGTGGTGTTCCCATTCTGGCTTAGAATATGTGGTCTTTTTAAATTCAGCACACGGTTTCCAGAGGCTTAGTTAAAGTCGTTAAAGAGTTTCGAATTGCAGAAAACGAAGCCTACAGAAATGACTCACCACTGAAATGCGTAATCGAGTCATTGACTTCAAATCCGTCCGGTCATTTGAAATTCAACGGTGGGTACGGAATTCGATTTAAAGATGATTAAGATCATATCTCCTACAAAATGCAATTTTGCATTCAGCGGTTTCCCGATCTGCTTTCAGAATATGTCGTGTAAATGACGCAAACTGTTCAGGCTTTAGTTAAAAGTCGATAAGAGTTTTCGAATTGCACGAAAACAAGCCTACAGAAATGACTGCACCACAAATCGCGTATCGATCAGTGCGACTTTCAGAAATCCGCGTGAAATAAAAATTCAAATGGGGTCGTTAACTTCGATTGGCCAAGGAAATCAGATACTTTAAACGATCATATTCCACAAAATGAATTTTGTTAAGTACGGCGTGTTCCGTTCTGCTAAATAGTCATTTGAAATTGGCAGATACGGTTTCGAGTTAGTTAAAATGCGTCTTATATGAGTTTCATAGAAAACAAAATTAAGAAATGACCTGCACCATGAACGAAATTTGACAGTGCTGATTAAACGTGTCGTCGAAATTAAATAACAGGTGGGTACGTTGAACTTATGGAAATGGATCGACTTTAAACGATATATCTCCTAAACGAATTGCATTCTGGTAGGCGTGTTCAGATTCTGCCAGAATATGTTTTAATTCCAACTAGTCACTTTAAAATGTATTAATTTTCGAATTGCGAACAAGCAAACAGAAAATGACTGCCCACTGAAATCGCGTTAAATTTCGTCAGTGGTGACTTTAGAAAATCCGTGTCTCAAATTTGAAAATTCAAAGGTGGTATTGAACTTCATTTGCAAGAAATCAGATGATTTAAACGATATATTCCTAAATGCGATTTTGATCTTGGTGCCGATTCTCGAATAGTGGCGTTTTTAAATGACGCAAACTAGTAGAGTTTAAAAAGTTATTAAAGAGTTGCGAATTAGAAACGAAGCCTAACAGAAAAGACATGCACACTGAAATGCCGTTAAATTAGTCAGGGCACTTTAAAAATCGTCTCGAAATTTAAATTAACGGTGGTACGTTGAATTTTCGATTTGGTAATCTCGATTTAAGACCATATTCCAAATATTATGCATTGAACGGGCGTTCCCAGATCTGGTATCAGAATATGCTTTATCTGATGCAGAGTAGTTTCAAGGCTTTATAAAAATGTCATAGTTTTAATTTAAAAACAATTAAAGAAACTGCAAGAATGCCGTAATTCGTTGTGAATTTCAGAAATGTCCGGTCAATTAAAAAGAACAGGTGGGATTGAATCTTCGATTTGCCAAGGAAATCAGGATCGACTTTAAACGATCATATTCCTACAAAATGAATTTGCATTCAACGGCGTGTTCCCAGATTCGGCTTCAAATATGTGGTCATTTAATCGACGCAAATAGTTAGCTTGTTAAAAATGTCGTTTAAATTTTGCAATGCAGAAACAATTACAGAAATACTGCACCACTAAATCGCGTTAAATTCGAGTCAGTGCTGATTTCAGAAAACGGTCCGGTCAAATTTGAAAATTAACAGGTGGGGTACGTTGAATTCGATTTGGAAACAGATCATTTAAGATCTTCTCCAATGAATTTTGATCTTTAGCTGTTCAGTCTGCTTTCAGAATATGGTCTTTGTTAAATCGACGCAATACGTTTCCAGAGGCTTATTAAAATGTCGTTTAATGAGTTCGCAATGCACGAAACAACTAACAGAAATACCTCACCACTAAACGCCTTAAATTTCGTCGTGCTACTTTCAGAAAACCGTCGGTCGAAATTCAACAGGGTGTGAACTTTTCCAGCCAAGAAATCAGATGATTTTAAACGATATATCTCCTACAAATGCGAATTTGCATCACTACGGGCGGTTCCGATTCGGGTTTCAGATATGTGGGTTGTAAATCGACAAACACGGTTTCCAGGGCTTTAGTTAAAAAGTCGATTTAAAGTTTCGGAATTGCAAAAGAAGCCTAACAGAAAAATGACTGCCCACTAAATCGCCGTTAAATTAGTCAGGTGCTGACTTCAGAAATCGGTCGTCGAAATTTGAATTCCGGTGGGGTACGTAACTTTCGTTGGAAAGGATGATTAAACGTCAATCTCCTACAAAATGCGATTTTGTCAGTCGGGCGTGTTCCCAGATTCTGCAATATGTTCGTTTGTTAAACGACGCAAATACGTTGAGCTTTAAAATGTCGAAATGAGTTTCGCAATGCACGAAAATACACAGAAATACATGCACATAAATGCGTATTTCGAGTCAGGCGTTAGAAATCCGTGTCGCAAATTTAAAACAGGTGGGGCTAACTTTCCGATTGCAAATCAGTATTGATTTAACGATCATATTCTACAAATAATTTATTTGAAGCTACGGGCGTTCCCAGATTCTGGCTTTCACAATATGTTTGTAAATTTACGAATGTCGAGGCTTAGTTAAAAATGTCTTTAGAGTTTTCATTTGAAAACAAAATTTAAAATGACTCACCACTGAATGCGTTAAATTTCGGTCAGTGCTGAATTTCAGAAATCTGTCGGTCGAAATTTGAAAAATTAACGGTGGGTACGTTGAACTTTCCGATTTGGCCAAGGAAATCAGGATCACTTTAAACGTCATATTCCTACAAAATGCGATTTTGCATTTAAGTAGGGCGTGTTCCCAGATTCTGGGCTTCAAATATGTGGCTTGTTAAATTCGACAACTACTTTAGAGGTTTAGTTAAATGGTATTAAGAGTTTCGCGAATTAGAAAACGAAGCATAACAAATGATTCACACTGAATCGCCAAATCTCATAGGGTGGTGACTTTCAGAAAATCCGGTCGAAATTTGAAAATTCAACAGGTGGTCTGAACTATTCGTTGGCGAAATCAGGATCGATTAAACGATCATATCTCCTACAAAATCGAATTTGCTTCTGTACGGTTTCCAGATTCTGGCTTCAGAATATGTCGTTTTAAATCGACAAACTAGTTTCCAGAGGCTATTAGTTAAATGTTTTATTTAATGAGTTTAGATTCACCGAATTACACAGAAAATGACATGCACCACTGAAATCGCCGTTAAATTTCGAGTCAGGTTCTGCTTTCAGAAAATCCGTGTCCGTAGAAATTTGAAAAATTCAACAGGTGGGTACGTTGAACTTTTCGATGGCCAAGGAAATCAGGATCGACTTTAAACGACCATATCTCCTACAAAATGGATATTATGCATTCTGAGCAACGGGCGGTTCAGATCGGGCTATCAGAATATGTGTCTTGTAAATCTGATGCAGAGTACGGTTCCAGAGGCTTTTAGTTAAAAATGTCGTCTTATAGTTTCGAATTTGCACAAAACAAAATTTTAACAGAAAATGACCTCACCACTGAATCGCCGTTAAATTTCGAGTCAGGGTGCTGAATTTCAGAAAATCGTGTCCGGTCGAAATTTGAAAATGACGGTGGGGTACGTTGAACTCTTCCGATTTGGCCAAGAAATCGGATCGACTTAAACGATCATATCTCCACAAATGCGAATTTTCATCTAAGCTACGGGCGTTTCTAGATTCTGGCCTTAAATATGTGTTCATTTGTGAAATTCTGACCAATACGGTTTCAGAGGCTTTGAGTTAAAAATGTCGTTTATTGAGTTTTCGAATTGCACGAAAACAAAATTTTAACAGAAAAATTACTGCACCACTGAAATCGCGTTAAATTCGAGTCAGTGCTGAATTTCAGAAAATCCGTGTCCAGTCGAAATTTGAAAATTGAACAGGTGGGGTACGTTGAACTCTTCCGATTTGCCAAGGAAATCAGGATCGACTTTAAACGATCATATCTCCTACAAAAATGCGAATTTATGCATTCTAGTACGGGCGTGTTCCCCAGATTCTGGCTTCAGAATATGTGGTCATTTGTTAAGTCTGACGAGAGTACGGTTTCCAGAGGCTTTAGTTAAAATTGTCGATTAATGAGTTTTCGCAATTCAGAAAACAAAACCTAACAGAAAAATGACTCACCACTGAAATCGCTTAAATTCGAGTCAGGTGCTACTTTCAGAAAACCGTGTCGGTCGAAATTTGAAAATTCAACAGGTGGGGTACGTTGAACTCTTCCGATTTGGCCAAGAAATCGGATCGACTTTAAACGATCATTCTCTACAAAATGCGAATTTTGCATTTGAAGCTCGGGTTTCCCAGATTCTGGGCTTCAGAATATGTGGTCGTTTGTTAAATCGACGCAAATACGTTTAGAGGTTTAGTTAAAAATGTCGTATATGAGTTTTCGAATTGCACGAAAACGAAGCCTTAAACAGAAAATGACTGCACCACTGAAATCGCCTTAAATTTCGAGTCAGGTGCTATTTCAGAAAACCGTGTCGTCGAAATTTGAAAATTCAAGTGGGGTACTTCTTCGATTTGGCCAAGGAAATCGTATTAAAATCAATCTCTACAAAATGCATTTGATTACGGGCGTGTTCCCAGATTCTGGGCCAGAATATGTGGTCGTTGTAAATTCGACGCAAACTACGTTAGAGGCTTTTAGTTAAAAAGTCGTTTAAAGTTTCGAATTGCACAAAACGAAGCCTAAACAGAAAATGACTGACCCTGAAATCGTAAATTGAGTCGGGTGCTTTCAGAAAACGCCGGTCGAATTTGAAAATTCAACAGGTGGGGCGTTGAACTTTCCGATTTGGCCAAGGAAATCCGGATCTGTTTTAAACGATCATATCTGCTACAAAATCGCGAATTTTTGCATTCTGCAGCTACGGGCGTGTTCCCCAGATTCTGGGCTTCAGAATATGTGGTCGTTTGTTAAATTCGGACGCAAACTACGGTTTTCAGAGGCTTTTAGTTAAAAAATGTCGTATTTAATGGGTTTTCGCGAATTGCACGAAAACGAAGCCTTACAACAGAAAAATGACATGCACCACTGAAATCGCCGTTAAATCTCGAGTCAGGTGCTGACTTTCAGAAAATCCGTGTCCGGTCGAAATTTGAAAAATTCAACAGGTGGGTACGTTGAACTTTTCCGGATTTGCCACGGAAATCAGGATCGACTTTAAACGACATATCTCCTACAAAATGCGATATTATGCATTTTGAAGCAGGGCGTGTTCCCCAGATTCTGGGCTATCAGAATATGTGGTCGTTTGTGTAAATTCTGACGCAAATACAGTTTCTGAGGCTTAGTTAAAAATATCGTATTTAAGAGTTTTCGCGAATTGCACGAAAAACGAAGCCATAAACAGAAAAATGACTGCACCACTGAAATCGCCGTTAAATTTCGAGTCAGGTTCTGACTTTCAGAAAAATCCGTCCGGTCGAAATTTGAAAATTCAACAGGTGGGGTACGTTGAACTTTTCCGATTTGGCCACGGAAATCAGGATCGACTTTAAACGACCATATCTCCTACAAAATGCGATATTATGCATTTGAAGCTACGGGCGTGTTCCCAGATTCTGGGCTTTCAGAATATGTGGTCGTTTGTTATATTCGGACGCAAACTACGGTTTCCATAGGCTTTTAGTTAAAAAAAGTCGTATTTAAAGAGTTTTCGCGAATTGCACGAAAACGAAGCCATAAACAGAAAAATGACCTGCACCACTGAAATCGCCGTTAAATTCCCGAGTCAGGGTGCTGACTTTCAGAAAATCCGGTCCGGTCGAAATTTGAAAATTCAACAGGTGGGGTCCGTTGAACTTTTCCGATTTGGCCAAGGAATTCAGGATCGACTTTAAACGATCATATCTCCTACAAAATGCGAATTTTGGCATTCTGAAGCTACGGGCGTGTTCCCCAGATTCTGGCTTTCAGAATATATGGTCATTTGTTAAATTCGGACGCAAACTAAAATTTCCAGAGGCTATTAGTTAAAAAATGTCGTAATTAATGAGTTTTCGCGAATTGCACCAAAACGAAGCCTTACACAGAAAAATTAACTGCACCACTGAAATCGCCGTTAAATTTCGAGTAAAGGGCCACTTTCAGAAAATCCGGTCGTAAAATTTTAAAATTAACAGGTGGGGTACGTTGAACTTTTCCAGGCCCGGGGAAATACGATCGACTTTAAACATCATATCCCTCAAAATGCGAATTTTGCTTCGAAGCAAAAGTTTTCCCCTTGATTTGTTTTAAATAGGTTCATTTGTAAATTTGAGCAAACTTTCTGAGGCTTTTAAAAAATGTCGTCAATTGATTTTTTCAATTGCAGAAAACGAACCCTTTCAAAAAAAGACTGCCCACTAAAATGCAAATTTTGATCGGGGTGCATTTAAAAAAAAACCGTGTCCTTTAAAAATTTGAAAATTAACAGGTGGGGAGGAATTTTTTGATTTGGCCGGAATGAAAAAATTTAAACGATCATTTTCCCCCTAAAAAAACAAATTTGTTCTGAAGCTGGGGCGGCCCCCAGACTTGGCTTTAGAATTTTGGTCTTTGTTAAATCGAGCAAACTCTTTAAAGAGGCTTTAGTTAAAAATGTCGATAGGGTTTTCGCAAATAAAAACGAAGCCTACACAAAAAAATGACCTGCAATTTTGAAATCCCCTTTAAATTTCGAGTCAGGGTGATTTTCAGAAAACCGTGTCCGGTCAAAATTTTAAAAATTTTTTAACGGTTGGAACTTTTCCGTTTTGGGCAAAGAAACACGATCGATTTAAACGATCATTTTCCCCTTTAAAAAATGAAAATTTTGGGATTCTGAAGCTAGGGGGTTCCCGTTTCCCCAGAATATATTTAGAAATTGGGACGCAAAAAAAATTTCCAGGGTTTAAGTTAAAAATGTCGTTTAATGTTTTTTCGCAATTGCCCCAAAACGGTTTCAAAAAATGCCCTCCCACGAAATCGGTTAAATTTCGAGCGGGGTGTGATTTTCAGAAAATCCGTGCCCGGCAAAATTTAAAAAATTAAAGGGGGGGGAGTTGAATTTTTCCGTTTTGGGCCCAAGAAATACGATCGACTTTAAACGATCATATTCCTAAAAATGCGAATTTTCCCTGAAGGGCTTTCCCATTTTTGGGGCTTAGAATATGTGGTCTTTTTTAAAACCCCGGGAAGAAAACCAGTTTTAGAGGTTTTTTAGTTAAAAAGTTTTAAGAGTTTTCGCAATTGCACGAAAACGAACCCAAAACCCAAAAAAATGACTCACCACTAAAATCCCCTTAAATTCGAGCCGGTCATTTCAGAAAACCCGTTCGGGTCGAAATTTGAAAATCAAGGGGGGGCTTGAACTTTTCGATTTGGAAGGAATGATCGAATTTAAACGATCATTTTCTCCAAAAATGCGAATTTTTTGCATTCGAAGCATGGGGTTTTGATTCTGGGTTTTCGAATATGTTTTTTTTGAAATTCTGACGCAATACTTTTCCCAGGGGCTTTAAGTAAAAATGTCGTTTATATGATTTTTTGCAATTGCAGGAAAACGAAGCCTTACAAAAAAAATGACCTGCACCACTAAAACCCGGTTAAATTCGAGTCGGGGGTGCTGACTTCGAAAATCGTGTCCGGTCGAAATTTGAAAATTAACAGGTGGGGGTACGTTGAACTTTTCGTTTTTGCCAAGGGAATTTGGGATAAACAAACGATCATATCTCCCAAAATGCAAATTTTTTTGATTCAAGCTACATGTTCCCGATTCGGGGCTTTTCAAATTGGTTTTTTAAAAATTTTTGACGGGGTAGGTTTAGAGGCTTTGTTAAAAATGTCGCTATATGTTTTTTCCAATTGCACGAAAACGAAGCCTCAAGAAAATGACCTGCACCACTGAAATCGCCTTTAAAATTTTCGAGGGGGGGTTAAATTTCGAAAAAAATCCTTTTTCCGGGTGAAATTTGGGAAAAAATTTTTAACGGGTTTGAACTTTTTCCCGTTTTGGGGCCGAAATCAGACAATTTAAAGATCATTTCCTAAAAATGCAATTTTTCTTCAAGGGGGCGGTTCCCCGATTTGGCCAAAAATGGCTTTTTTAAAACGAGAAATCGTTTCAGATTTTGTAAAAATGGTTATTGATTTTCCCTTTTGCAGAAACAACCTTTTAAAGAAAATCCTAAACCTTTTTAAAAATCCCCTTTAAATTTTCCCAGTCGTTCAAAAATGTGCCCGTGAAATTTGAAAAATTCCAGGGGGTGTTAACTTTTTGATTTTGGCGGAATTCAGGACAATTTAAAAATTTTTCTCCACAAAAATTTTCAAATTTTAATCTTCGGTTTTAAAAAACGGGGTGTTCCCGATTTGGGCCTTCTAACCCTTTTTTTTATTTGTGGGGTTCCCCCCCGCCTTTTAGGAAATTCTGACGCAGATCGGTTTGAGGTTTTTATTTAAAAAATGTCGTTTATATGAGTTTTCGAATTGCACAAAACGAACCCTTAACAAAAAAAATGACCGCACCACTGAAATCCCCGTTAAATTTATCAGGGGCTGATTTTCAGAAAACCGTGTCGGTCGAAATTTGAAAAAGTCAAGTGAACTTTAGATTTCCCAAGGAAATCACGATCAAATTTAAAATCATATCTCCTACAAAATGCGAATTTTGCATCTGGTACGGCGTGCCCCCAGATTCGGGTTTGAATATGTGGTCATTTGTTAAATTGACGCAAACTGGGTTTCCCCGATTTTAATTAAAAAATGTCGTTTATATGATTTTTCCCAATTTGCACGAAAACGAACCCCAAGAAAAAAAATGACCTGCACCACTGAAATGGGTTTTTAAAATTTCGAGTCGGGGTGCTGATTTTCAGAAAAACCCCTGCCCGGTCGAAATTTGAAAAATCAACAGGGGGGGGTATTGAACTTTAGATTTGGCCAAGGGGAAATAATCGATTTAAACGATCATTTCTCCAAAAAAATGCGAATTTTGCATTCTAAGTACGGGCGTGTTCCCAGATTCGGGGCTTCCAAATGTGTTCTTTTTGGAAATTTAAGGGGCGGTTTCGGGGCTTTGAAAAAATGTCTTTTAAAAGGAGTTTTCGCAATTGCACGAAAACGAAGCCTTAAAGAAAATGACCTGCACCACTAAAAGGGTTTTTAAAATTTTCGAGTCAGGTGCTGACTTTAAAAAAACCCGTGTCCTCGAAATTTAAAAAATTCAACAGGGGGGTACGTTGAACCGTTTTGGGCCAAGGAAATCACGATCAAATTTAAACCATATATTTCCTACAAAATGCGAATTTTGCATTCTAAGCTACAGGCGTGTTCCCCAGATTGGTTTTTCGAATTTTTTTTTGAAAATTCTGACGCGAGTACTTTTTCGAGGTTTGGGGTTAAAAGTGTTATATGTTTTTTCGACGCACGAAACGAAGCCTTACAAAAAAATGACCTGCACCACTGAAATTGAAATTTGAGTCAGGGCTGATTTAGAAAAATTCGGTCCGGTAAAATTTGAAAATTCAACAGGTGGGGTACGTTGAACTTTTTTTTTTGGCCAAAGGAAATCAGGATCGATTTAAACGATCATTTCTCCTCAAAATGCAAATTTTTTGCATTCCTACGGCGTTTCCCAGTTTCCCCGGTTTTTCCAAATGTTCTTTTTGGAAATTCTGACGAGGGGCGGTTTGAGGCTTTGTTAAAAATGTCGTTTATATGAGTTTTGGGAATTGCACGAAAACGAAGCCTCAAAAAATGACCGACCATAAAATCGCTGTTAAATTTCGAGTCGGGTGCTGACTTTCAGAAAAATCCGTGCCCGGGCAAAATTTTAAAAAATTCAACAGGGGGGGGTACGTTGAATTTACGTTTTGGGGCCAAGGAAAAAAGATCAAATTTAAACCATCTTTTTCCACAAAAGGGAATTTTGCATTCTAATTTTCACGTTTCCCAGATTCTGGCTTTTAGTTTGTGGCTTTGTAAATTCGACAATACGGTTTCAGAGGCTTTGAAAAATTGTTATATGAGTTTTCGTAATTGCACAAAAAACGAAGTTTTAACAGAAAAACCGACCACTAAAATCCCCAAATTTCGAGTCGGGGGTGCTGACTTTCGAAAACGGTCGGCGAAATTTTGAAAATTAAAACGGGGGGGTTTGAATTTTTACGAGGCCGGAAATACGATCGATTTTAAAACCCATCATATCCTCAAAATGCGAATTTTGCATTTAAGCACGGGCGTTTTCCCCCGATTCGGGCCCTTTTTAGGATGGGTCATTTGTTAAATTAAGAAAACTAGGGTTTAGAGGCTTTATTTAAAAAATGTTGTTATAGATTTTTCCCAAGAAAAAACGAACCCTTTTACAAGAAAAACGCCCAATTGAAATCGCCGTAAATTTCGAGTCGGGGTGCATTTTCAAAAAATTTTGTGTGGTCGAAATTTAAAAATTAAACGGTGGGGGGTTTTTGATTTGGCCAAGGAAATACGATCGATTTAAACGATCATACCCTCCTACAAAATGCGAATTTTTGCTTTCTGGAGGCGTTTTCCCCCAGATTGGGGCCTTAGATATGTGGCATTTTTTAAATTCGAAGCAAACTAGGGTTTCCAGAGGCTTTTTAAAAATGTCGTTTATATGAGTTTTCGAAAATTGCACGAAAACGAACCCTTTACCAAAAAAAAATGACCGCACCACTGAAATGTGTTAAATTTCGAGTCGGGGTGCTGACTTTCAAAAAAAATCCCGGTCAAATTTTGAAAAATCAACGGGTTGAACTTTAGGTTTTGGGCCCAAGGGAAATCAGATCAAATTTAAACGATCAATTCCCAAAAAATGCAAATTTTTTGATCTAAGTTACGGGTTTTCCCCCAGATTCTGGCTTTTCAGAATTGTGGCTTTTTTAAATTTTGACGCAAATTGGTTTTGAGGTTTTGTTAAAAATGTCGGTTATTGATTTTTGCAATTGACAAAAAACGAAGTTAAGAAAAATCAACTGAAATGGGTTAAATTTTGAGTCAGGGTGCTGATTTTTAAAAAAACTGCCCGGTCAAAATTTGAAAATTAACGGGTGGGGGTACGTTGAACTTTTACGTTTTGGGCCCGGGGAAATCACGATCGACTTAAACATCATATTCCTAAAAAAATGCGAATTTTTGCATTCAGAAAGGGCGTTTTCCCCCGATTCTGGCCAGGTAGGGGTTTTTTTAAAATTTCCCAAACAAACTAGGGTTTTCCCAGAGGTTTTAGTTAAAAATGTCGTTTTTTGAGTTTTAAAAAGAAAACGAAGCCTTACAAAAAAATGCCCTGCCCCACTGAAATCGCTTTAAACTCGAGTCAGGTGTGACTTTCAGAAAATTCGTGCCCGGTCGAAATTTAAAAAAGTCAACGGGTTGAACTTTACGATTTGGCCAAGGAAACACGATCAATTTTAAAGATCATATTCCTAAAAAGGGAATTTTTGCATTTGAAGCTACGAGCGTGTTCCCCGATTCGGGGTTTTCGAAATGGGGTCATTTTTTCCCCCCGACGAAAACAGGTTTTCCCAGAGGCTTTTTTAAAATGTCTTTATATGATTTTTCCAATTAGGAAAACGGCCTTACAGAGAAAATGCCCGACCACTGAAACCCCGTTAAATTTCGATAGGTGCTGACCAAAAAAATTCGTGCCCCGGGTTTGAAAATTAACAGGGGGGGGTAGTTGAATTTTTTACGTTTTGGGCCCAAGGAAATCACGATCGATTTTAAACGATCATATCTCCACAAAATGCAAATTTTTTGCATTCTGAAGTACAGGCGTTTTCCCCCAGATTCTGGCTTTTGAATGTGGGTCATTTGTGAAATTCTGACGCAGAGAGGTTTCCAGAGGTTTTAGTTAAAAAATTTCGTGTTATATGATTTTTCGCAATTGCACAAAAAAGGGCCTTACACAGAAAATGACTCACCACTGAAACGCGTTAAATTTCGGTCAGGGGGACTTTCAGAAAACCCGTGCCCGGTCGAAATTTAAAAAAGTCAACTTGAACTTTCGTTTGGGGGCAAGGAAATCACGATCAAATTTTAAACGATCATATCTCCCAAAAAAATGCAATTTTGCATTCAGTTACAGCGTGCCCCCAGATTCGGGGTTTTAAAATATGTGGTCATTTTTTAAAATTTCGAGAAAAATAGGTTTCAGAGGCTTTGTTAAAAATGTCTTTTATATGAGCCAAATTAAAAACGAAGTATAGAGAAAAATGACCGCCCCACTGAAATTTCCCAAATTCTGAGCGGGCTGATTTTCAAAAAAATTTTGTCGGTCGAAATTTTAAAAAACTAAAGGTGGTACGTTGAACTTTGTTTTGGGCCAAAGGGGAAATCAGGACTTTTAAACGATCATTTCTCCTACAAAAATGCGAATTTTTGCATTCTGAAGCTAGGCGTGTTCCCAGATTCTGGGCTTTCAATATGTTTCATTTGTAAATTCTGACGCAGAGTACGGTTTCCAGAGGCTTAGTTAAAAATGTCGTCTTATAGAGCGGTTTTCGCGAATTGCACGAAAACGAAGCCTTACACAGAAAAATGACCTGCACCACTGAAATCGCCGTTAATTTCATCAGTGCTGACTTTCAGAAAAATCCGTGTCCGGTCGAAATTTGAAAATTCAACAGGTGGGGTACGTTGAACTTTTTCGATTTGGCCAAGGAAATCACGGATCGACTTTAAACGCTCATATCTCCTACAAAAATGCGAAATTTTTGCATTCTCAAGCTACGGGCGTGCTCCTCAGATTCTTGGCTTTAGAATATGTGGTCATTTGTTAAAATCGGACGCAGACGTACGGTTTTCAGAGGCTATTAGTTAAAAAATGTCGTCTTATATGAGTTTTCGCGAATTGCACGAATACGAAGCCTTATACAGAAAAAATGACCTGCACCACTGAAATCGCGTTAAATTTCGAGTCAGAGTGCTGACTTTCAGAAAAATCCGTGTCCGGTCGAAATTTGAAAATTCAACAGGTGGGGTCGTTGAACTTTTACGATTTGGCCAAGGAAATCACGATCGAATTTAAACGATCATATCTCCTACAAAAATGCGACTTTTTGCATTCTGAAGCTACGGGCGTGTTCCCCAGATTCTGGCCTTTCAGAATATGTGGTCATTTGTGAAATTCTGACGCAGAGTACGGTTTCCAGAGGCTTTAAGTTAAAAAATGTCGTCTTATTTGAGTTTTCGCGAATTGCACGAAAACGAAGCCTTACACAGAAAATGACCTGCACCACTGAAATCGCGTTAAATTTCCGAGTCAGGTGCTGACTTTGAGAAAATCCGTGTCCGGTCGAAATTTGAAAAATTCAACAGGTGGGGTACGTTGAACTTTTACGATTTGGCCAGAAATCACGGATCGATTTAAACGATCATATCTCCTACAAAAATGCGAATTTTGCATTCTGAAGCTCAGGCGTGTTCCCAGATTGGCCTTTCAGAATATAGGTCATTTTTAAATTCGACGCAATAGGTTTCCAGAGGCTTTAAGTTAAAAATGTCGTTTATATGAGTTTTCGCGAATTGCACGAAAACGAAGCCTTACACAGAAAAATGACTGCACCACTGAAATCGCTGTTAAATTTCGAGTCAGGTGCTATTTCAGAAAAATCCGTGTCCGGTCGAAATTTGAAAAATTCAACAGGTGGGGGTACGTTGAACTTTTACGATTTGGCCAAGGAAATCACGATCGACTTTAAACGATCATATCTCCTACAAAAATGCGAATATTTTGCATTCTGAAGCTACGGGCGTGTTCCTAGGTTCTGGGCTTTCTAGAATATGTGGTCATTTGTGAAATTCTGACGCAGAGTACGGTTTCCGAGGCTTTAGTTAAAAATGTCGTTTATATGAGTTTTCGAATTGCACGAAAAACGAAGCCTTACACAGAAAATGACCTGCACCACTGAAATCGCTGTGAAATTTCGAGTCAGGTGCTGACTTTCAGAAAATCCGTGTCCGGTCGAAATTTGAAAAATTCAACAGGTGGGGTACGTTGAACTTTTACGATTTGGCTGGCGAAATCACGATCGATTTAAACGATCATATCTCCTACAAAATGCGAATTTTTGCATTCTGAAGCTACAGGCGTGTTCCCAGATTCTGGCCTTTAGATATGTGGTCATTTGTTAAATTGACGCAAACTACGGTTTCAGAGGCTTTAGTTAAAAATGTCGTTTATAATGAGTTTTCGCGAATTGCACGAAAACGAAGCCTTAACAGAAAATGACCTGCACCACTGAAATCGCCGTTAAATTTCGAGTCAGGTGCTGACTTTCAGAAAAATCCGTGTCCGGTCGAAATTTGAAAATTCAACAGGTGGGGTAGTTGAACTTTTACGATTTGGCCAAGGAAATCACGATCGACTTTAAACGATCATATCTCCTACAAAAATGCGAATTTTGCATTCTGAAGCTACAGGCGTGCTCCCCAGATTCTTGGCTTTCAGAATATGTGGTCATTTGTTAAATCTGAAGCAAACTACGGTTCTCAGAGGCTTTAGTAAAAATGTCGTAGTTATATGAGTTTTCGCAATTGCACAAAACGAAGCCTTACACAGAAAATGACCTGCACCACTGAAATCGCCGTTAAATTTCGAGTCAGGTGCTGACTTTCAGAAAAATCCGTGTCCGGTCGAAATTTGAAAAAGTCAACGGGGTTGAACTTTTCGATTTGGCCAAGCGAAATCACGATCGAATTTAAACGATCATATCTCCAAAAATGCGAATTTTGCATTCTGAAGCTACTGAGCGTGTTCCCTAGATTCTGGGCTTCAGAATATGTGGTCTTTGTTAAATTGACGCAAACTACGGTTTCAGAGGCTTTAGTTAAAAATGTCGTGTTATATGAGTTTTCGCTAATTGCACGAAAACGAAGCCTACAGAGAAAATGACTGCACCACTGAAATCGCTGTTAAATTTCGAGTCAAGGTGCTGACTTTCAGAAAAATCCGTGTCCGGTCGAAATTTGAAAAATTCAACAGGTTGAACTTTTACGATTTGGCCAAGGAAATCACGATCGAATTTAAACGATCATATCTCCTACAAAAATGCGAATTTTTGCATTCTGAAGCTAGGGCGTGTTCCCAGATTCTGGTTTCAGAATGTGTCATTTGTGAAATCTGACCAGATGTTTCAGGCCAGTAAAAAGGGCATAGAGTGCACGAAAAACGAGTTTTACACAGAAAAGACTTGCACCACTGAAATCGTGTTAAATTTCGAGTCAGGTGCTGACTTTAGAAAAATCGTGTCTGGTCGAAATTTGAAAATTAACAGGTGGGTACGTTGAACTTTTCGATTTGCCAAGGAAATTCAGATACTTTAAACGATCATATCTCCTACAATGCGAATTTTTGCATTCAAGCTACGGCGTGTTCTCGATTCTGGCTTTAAATATGGGGTCATTTGAAATTCTGAAGCAATGCGTTTCCAGAGGCTTTAAGTTAAAAATGTCGTTATATGAGTTTCACTGCACGAAAACGAACCCTTTCACAGAAAATGCCCTGCACCACTGAAATCGCGTTAAATTTCGAGTGGGGGTGCTGACTTTCAGAAAACCCGTCCGGTCGAAATTTGAAAAATTTAACGGGGGGTTGAACTTTTCCGATTTCCCAAAGAAATCAGGACCCAATTTAAACGATCATATCTCCTACAAAATGCAATTTTGCATTTGAAGCTACGAGCGTGTTCCCAGATTCTGGGGCTTTCAGAATATTTTGGTCATTTGTTAAATCGGGACGCAACCAGGTTTCAGAGGCTTAGTTAAAAATGTCGTTTATATGAGTTTGCAATTGCACGAAAACGAAGCCTTACAAGAAAATGACCTGCACCACTGAAATCGCTTTTAAATTTTTCCCCGAGTCAGGTGCGACTTTCAGAAAATCCGTGCCCGTCAAAATTTTGGGAAAAATTAACAGGTGGGGGTACGTTGAATTTTCCGATTTGCCAAGGAAATTAGATCAACTTTAAACGATCATATCCCCTCAAAATGCGAATTTTTGCATTCTGAAGCTACGGCGTTTCCCAGATTCTGGCTTTCAAATTGTGCATTTGTGAAATTCTGACGCAGAGTACGGTTTCCAGAGGTTTTTAGTTAAAAATTCGTTTATATGAGTTTTCGGCAATTGCACGAAAACGAAGCCTTACACAGAAAAATGACTCGCACCACTGAAATCCCCGTTAAATTTCGAGTAGGGTGCTGACTTTCAAAAAAATCCGTGTCCGGTCGAAATTTGAAAATCAAGTGGGCTTGAACTTTTCCGATTTGCCAAGAAATCACGATCAAATTTAAACGATCATATCTCCTACAAAATGCAATTTTGCATTCTGAAGCTCGGGCGTGCCCCCCAGATTCTGGTTTTTAAAAATGTGGTCATTTTTTAAATTCTGACGCAATACGGTTTCCAGAGGCTTTAGTTAAAAATGTCGTGTTATATGAGTTTTCGCAATTGCACGAAAACGAAGCCTTGGAGAAAAGACCTGCACCACTGAAATCGCGTTAAATTTCGAGTCAGGGTGCTGACTTCAGAAAAATCCGTGTCCGGTCGAAATTTGAAAAATTCAACGGTTGGAACTTACGATTTGGCAAGGAAATCACGATCGATTTAAACGATCATATCTCCTACAAAAATGCGAATTTTTGCATTCTGAAGCTACGGGCGTGTTCCCCAGATTCTGGCTTTCAGAATTGTGGTCATTTTTTAAATTCGGACGCAAATACGGTTTTCAGAGGCTTTGTTAAAAATGTCGTGTTATATGAGTTTTCGAATTGCACGAAAAACGAAGCTCAAAAAAAATGACCTGCACCACTGAAATCCCCGTTAAATTTCGAGTCAGGGTGCTGACTTTCAGAAAATCCGTTCGGTCGAAATTTGAAAAATTCAACCGGTGGGGGTACGTTGAACTTTTACGAGTTGCCCAAGGAAATCAGGATCTATTTTAAACGATCATATCTCCTACAAAAATGCGAATTTTGGCATTCTGAAGCTACGGGCGTGTTCCCCAGATTCGGGGCTTCAATATGTGTCATTTTTTAAATTCTGACGCAAATCGGTTTCCAGAGGCTTTAGTTAAAAATGTCGTTTATATGAGTTTTCGCAATTGCACAAAAACGAACCCTAACGAAAATGACCTGCACCACTGAAATCGCTTTTAAATTTCGAGTCAGAGTGCTGACTTTCAAAAAATCCGTGTCCGGTCGAAATTTAAAAAAATTCAACAGGCTTGAACTTTACGATTGGCAGGAAATCACGATCGAATTTAAACATCATATTCCTACAAAAAGCAAATTTTTTGCATTCTGGTTACAGGCGTTTCCCAGATTCTGGTTTTTCAGAATGTGTGGTCATTTGTGAAATTCTGACGCAGAGTACGGTTTCCAGAGGCTTTGGGTTAACAATGTGTTATATGAGTTTTCGCTTGCACGAAACGAAGCCTTAAGAAAATGCCCTCCCAACGAAATCCCCGTTAAATTTCGAGTCAGGGTGCTGACTTTCAGAAAATTTGTCCGGTCAAATTTGAAAATTCAACAGGTGGGTACGTTGAATTTAGATTGCTAGGAAATCAGGATCGATTTAAACGATCATTTCCCCCAAAAAAATGCGAATTTTTGCATTCTGAAGACAGGCGTGTTCCCAGATTCTGGCCCAATATGGGGTTCATTTGTTAAATTCGGGACGCAAATAGGTTTCCAGAGGCTTTAAGTTAAAAATGTCGTTTATATGAGTTTTCGCAATTGCACGAAAACAAGCCTTACAGAAAATGCCCCTGCACCACTGAAATCCGTTAAATTTCGAGTCAGAGTGCTGACTTTCAAAAAATCCGTGTCTGGTCGAAATTTGAAAAATCAACAGGTTGGAACTTTTACGATTTGGCCAGGAAATCACGATCGAATTTAAACCATCATATTTCTAAAATGCAAAATTTTGCATTCTGAAGCTACAGGCTTTTCCCTCAGATTTTTGGTTTTTCAGAATTTGGTCATTTTTTAAATCTGACGCAAGTACGGTTTCCAGAGGTTTGGGGGTTAAAAATGTCGTATTAAATTAGTTTTCGAAATTGCACGAAAAAAAAGCCTTAAAGAAAAATGACCTGACCACTAAAATCCCCGTTAAATTTCGAGTCAGGTGCTGACTTTAAAAAAATCCGTGTCCGGTCGAAATTTAAAAAATCTAACAGGTGGGGTACTTTGAACTTTTACGATTTGGCCAAGGAAATCACGATCGACTTTAAACCATCATATCCCTCAAAATGCAATTTTGCATTCTGAAGTTACGGGCGTGTTCCCAGATTCTGGCCTTTAGATATGTGGTCATTTGTAAATTTTGGCAGCATGGTTTCAGAGGCTTTGTTAAAATGTCGTTTATAGGGGTTTTCGCAATTGAACAAAAACGAAGCCTTACAAAGTTCATCGAAAACGAAGCTACGAAAATGACCTGCACCACTGAAATCGCCAATTTCGAGTCGTGCTGACTTGAAATCGTGTCGTCGAATGAAAATTCAACAGGTGGGTAGTTGAACTTTTAGTTGAGAAATCACGATCGACTTAAACATCTATCTCTACAAATGCAATTGCATTCTGAGCTAGCGTTCAGATTCTGCCTTTCAGAAATTGTCTTTGTAAATTCTGACGCAGAGTACGGTTTCAGAGGCTTTGTTAAAAATTGTTTATAGAGTTTCGAATGCAGAAAGAAGCTTAACGAAAATGACGCCCACTGAAATGCCGTTAAATTTCGAGTCAGTGCTGACTTTCAGAAAAATCCGTGTCGGTCGAAATTTGAAAAATTCAACAGGTGGGTCGTTGAACTTTACGATTTGGAGGAAATCAGATCGACTTTAAACGATCATATCTCCTACAAAATGCGAATTTTGCATTCTGAAAGCTACGGCGTGTTACCCAGATTCTGCCTTCAGATAATGTGGTCATTTGTAGAATTCTGACGCAGAGTACGGTTTCCAGAGGCTTTAGTTAAAATATGTCGTAGTTATTAGTTTCAAAATTGCACGAAAACGAAGCTTCACAGAAAATAGACCTGCACCACTGAAATCGCCGTTAAATTTCAGTCAGGTGCTGACTTTCAGAAAATCCGTGTCGTCGAAATTTGAAAAATTCAACAGGTGGGTACGTTGAACTTTACGTTTGGCCAAGGAAATCACGATCGATTTAAACGATCATATCTCCTATAAAAATGCGATTTTGCATTCTGAAGCTACGGGCGTGTTCCCCAGATTCTGGCCGTTCAGATAATGTGGTCATTTGTGAAATTCTGACGCAGAATACGGTTTCCAGAGGCTTTTAGTTAAAATATGTCGTCTTATATGAGTTTTCGCGAATTGCACAAAAACGAAGCCTTACACAGAAAAAGACCTCACCACTGAAATCGCCGTTAAATTTCGAGTCAGGTGCTGACTTTCAGAAAATCCGTGTCGGTCGAAATTTGAAAAATTCAACAGGTGGGGTACGTTGAACTTACGATTTAAGAAATCAGATCGTTTAAACGATCATATCTCTAAAAATCGAATTTGCATTCTGAACTCGGCTTTCATAATTGGCTTTTCAGATAATGGTCATTTCAGAAATTTATAAAGGTTTCAGAGTTTTAGTTAATATGTCGTATTATAGAGTTTCAGAAATGCACCGACACCTAAACGCTTTAAAATATGACTCTCACGTCTGAAATCGCCATAAATCCGGTCAGGTGCGAACTTTAAAAATCCGTTTCGGTCGAAATTTGAAAATTAACGGGGGGATTGAACTTTTTACGTTGGGGGCGGGGAAATCACGATCAAATTTAAACTTTATATTTTTAAAAGGGTTTTGACTGAACTACGGCGTTTCCCAGATTCGGGGTTTTCAGAATATGTGGTCATTTATTTAGGGAAATACGGTTTAAGGTTTTGTTAAAAAAATGGTTTTTGAGTTTTCCTTTCCGAAAACGAAGCCTTACGAAAAATGACCTGCAAAAATCGCCGTTAAATTTGACAGGGTCATTTCAAAAAAATCCGTGCCCGCAAATTTGAAAATTCAACAGGTGGGGAGTTGAACTTTTGATTTGAAGGAAATCCGATCGTTTAAAGATCATATCCCCAAAAAAATCAAATTTTTGGCATTCGAACTACGGGCGTTTCCCAGTTTTTCTTTAGATATTTCTTTTTAAAATTTCGGCCCAAACTACTTTTTCGGGGTTTTTGTTAAAAATGTCGTTTTTTTTTTCGGGGGGGAAAAAAAGTTCACGAAAATGATGAACTGTGGGTTTTAAAATTTGGTGGGTGTGATTTTCAAAAAAACCTTTTCCCGTAAAATTTGAAAATTAACGGGGGGAGTTGAACTTTTACTTTTGGGCGGAAATCACGATCGAATTTAAACGATTATTTTAAAAATGCGGTTTTTGCATTCTAAACCGGGCGTTCCCGGGTTCTGGTTTGGGGATATGGGGTCATTTTTAAAATTGGACGAAACAAATTTCCCAGGGCTTTATTTAAAAAATGTCGTGTTATATGATTTTTCTAATTGCACAAAAAAAACCCTTTACCGAAAAAGACCTGCACCACAAATCCCCGTTAAATTTCGGTGGGTGCTGACTTTCAGAAAACCTGCCCGTCAAATTTGTTCAACAGGGGGGGGTACGTTGAACTTTTACGTTTTGGGGCAAGGAAATAGATCGATTTAAACCATCATACCCCCAAAAAGCGAATTTTGCATTCTAAGTACGGCGTGCCCCCGATTTTTTTCAAAATTTTGGGGTCATTTGTAACCCGCCCCAAATACGGTTTCGGGGCTTTTTAAAAATTCGTTTTAAAAATTTTCGCAATTTTGCACAAAACAAAACCCCACAAAAAAATACCTTTACCACAAATCGCCTTAAATTTGAAACAGGGGCGGGTTTAAAAAAACCCGTTCGTCAAATTTGAAAATTCAACGGGGGTTAGTTGAATTTTTACGTTTTGGGGAAAGGAAATCCGATCAATTTAAAAACGATCATATCTCCAAAAAATGCGAATTTTCCTGAAGCAGGGGTTTTCCCCCGGGTTCTCCCTTTTGGATATGTGGTCATTTGAAAATTTCCCGGCCCAAATAGGTTTTCCCAGGGTTTTTGTTAAAAATGTCTTTTTTGATTTTTCGCAATTGCAAAAAACAAGCCTTCAAAAAATGACCTGCCACTAAATCCCCGAAAATTTTTCGAGTCAGGTGCTGACTTTCAGAAAACCCGTCGGTCGAAATTTAAAAATTTAAAGGGGGGGGGTACGTTGAACTTTTCTTTTGGGGAAAGGGAAATCAGATCGAATTTAAACGATCTATCTCCTAAAAAAATGCGATTTTGCTTTTTGAACTACGGGGCGTGTTCCCAGATTCTGGGCTTTCAGAATATTGGTCATTTTTAAATTGGACGCTACGGTTTCAGATTTTAAGTTAAAAATTCTGTTTAAATTTTCAATTAAAAAAACGCTTAACAAAAAATACCACCACGAAATCCCCCAATTTAGTCAGGGTGCTGACTTTCAAAAAAACCGTGCCCGGTCGAAATTTAAAAAATTCAAGGGGGGGGGGTACGTTGAACTTTACGTTTTGGGGAAGGAAATTTACGATCAAATTTAAACGATCATATCTCCTAAAAATGCAATTTTTTGGCATTCTGAAGCTGGGTTTTAGTTTTTGGCTTTAGAATATTGGTCATTTGTTAAATTCGGACGCAAAAGGTTTCCAGAGGCTTTATTTAAAAAATGTCTTTTTTTAAATTTATTTTTCCAATTGCACAAAAAAAGCCTTACAAAAAATGACCTGACCACTGAAATCCCCGAAATTTTCCCAAAACAGTGCTGACTTTCAGAAAATCCGTTCCGGTCGAAATTTAAAAATTCAACGGGGGGGGTACGTTGAATTTTTTACATTTGGCCAAGGAAATCCATCGTTTTAAAATCTATCTCCTAAAAAACGTTTTTTGCATTCAACAAGGCTTTCCCCCCAATTCTGGTTTTCAGAATATGTTATTAAAATTCGAGGGGAAATAGGTTTCCAGGGCTTGTTAAAAATGTCGTTTTTTGAGTTTTCGAAATTCCCGAAAACAAAGCCAAACAAAAAAATGCCCGTGAAATCCCTTAAATTTCGAGTCAGGTGCTGACTTTCAGAAAATCCGTGCCCGGTAAAATTTGAAAATTCAACGGGGGGGGGTTTGAACTTTAGTTTTTAAAGGAAATCACGATCAATTTAAAGATCATATCTCCAAAAAAATGCAAATTTTTGGCATTTAAGCTACGGGCGTGCCCCCGTTTTTGGGTTTTAGAATATATGGTCATTTTTAAATTGGCCCCAAAACTAGGGTTTTCCCAGAGGCAAATTTATTTAAAAAATGTCGTATTAATTAGTTTCTGAATTGCAGAAAACAAACCTTTACACAGAAAAATGACCGCCCCCAAAATCCCCTTAAATTTCGAGTCAGGTGCTGACTTTCAAAAACCTTTCCGGTCAAATTTAAAAAATTCCAGGGGGGGTACTTGAATTTTTACGATTTGAAGGAAATCACATCGACTTTAAACGATCATATCTCCTAAAAAAATGCAAATTTTTGCATTTTTGAATACGGGCGTGTTCCCGGTTCTACTTTTGGGATTTGGTCATTTTTAATTGGCCCAAACTGGGTTTTCCCGGGTTTTTTAGTTAAAAAGTGTTATAGGGTTTTTCCTTTTGAAAACGAAGCCTTACAAAAAAAATGACCTGCACCACTGAAATCCCGTTAAATTTGAGTGGGGGTGCTGACTTTCAGAAAATCCTTTTCCCGGTAAAAATTGAAAATTCAACGGGGGGGGAGTTGAATTTTTGATTTGGGCGAAATACGATCGAATTTAAAACATCATATCTCCTAAAAAATGCGATTTTTCTTCATTACGGGCGTTTTCCCCGGTTGGGGGCTTTGGAATATGTGGTCATTTGTTAAATTGGGACGAAACTGGGTTTTCCGGGCTTTAGTTAAAAATGTGTTTTGGGTTTTTCGCTAATTGCACAAAAACGAATCCCAAAAAAAAATACCTGCACCACTGAAATTTTAAATTTTCGAGTCAGGGCTGACTTTCAGAAAATCCGTGCCCGGTCGAAATTTAAAAAATTCAACATGGGGGTACGTTGAACACAGGCCAAAAATACATCAATTTTAAACATAAACTCCTAAAAAATTTTCATTCTGAACAGGGGTTCCCAGATTCTTTTTCGAATATTGGTCATTTTTTAAAAGGGCCCAAAACTACGGTTTCAAAAATTTATTTAAAAATGTCGGTTTTAAATTAGTTTTCGCAATTGCACGAAAACAAAGCCTTACACAGAAAAATGACCGACCACTGAATCCCCTAAATTTTCCGAGCGGGTTGATTTTCAAAAAAAACCCTTCCCGGTCAAATTTAAAAAATTCAACAGGGGGGGGTACGTTAATTTTTACGATTTGGCCAAGGAAATCACGATCGATTTGATCATATCTCCTAAAAATGCGAATTTTTTCTGAAGCTACGGCGGTTCCCGTTCTATTTGGGATATTGGTCATTTGTTAAATTCGACGCAAACTACGGTTTCAGATTTTTAGTTAAAAATGTCGGAATAGTTTTCGAATTGCACGAAAACAAGCCTTACAAAAAAATGCCCTACCACTGAAATCCCCTTAAATTTCAGTGGGGGTGCTCCCTTTCAAAAAAAATCCTTTCCGGGTCAAAAATTGAAAATTAAACAGGTGGGGGAGTTGAACTTTTCGTTTGGCAGAAACACGATCAAATTTAAACGATCATACCCCCAAAAAGAATTTTTTGACTGAACCAAGGGCGTTTCCCCAGGTTCTAGCCTTTGGATATGTGGTCATTTGTTAAATTCGACGAAACCCCATTTTCCAGGGCTTTTATTTAAAAAAAGTGTTATATGATTTTTCGCAATTGCACAAAAAAACGAAGCCTTAAAAAATGACCTGCAACTGAAATCCCCTTAAATTTCGAGTCGGGGTGCTGACTTTCAAAAAAATCCTTTCCCGGTCAAAATTTTAAAAAAATTCCGGTGGGGTCTTGAATTTTTCGTTTGGGCGAAATCACGATCGAATTTAAACGATCATATCTCCTAAAAAAATCGATTTTTTGCATTCTAATCTACGGGCGTTTCCCCCAATTCTGGGCCAGAAATTGGTCATTTTTAAATTCGGCCCAAACTACTTTCCCAGACTTTAAGTAAAAAGTCGGATATGAGTTTTCGCAATTCCCGAAAACGAAAACAAAAAAAATGACCTGCACCAAAATCGCCGTTAAATTTCGAGTCAGGTGCTGACTTTCAAAAAAATCCGTTTCCGGTCGAATTTGAAAAATTCAACAGGTGGGGTACGTTGAATTTACGATTTGGCCAAGAAATCACGATCAATTTAAACGATCATATCTCCTAAAAATGCGAATTTTGGACAAGCTACGGGCTTTCCCCCCGTTTTTGCTTTAGAATATTGGTCATTTGTTAAATTGGGACGCAAAAGGTTTCAGAGGCTTTAGTTAAAAATGTCGTTTTAATTTTTTGTTTGCAGGGGAAACAAAGCCTTACACAAAAATGACTGTTGAAATGCCGAAATTTCGAGTCAGGGTGCTGACTTTCAGAAAAATCCGTTTTTTAAATTTGAAAATTCAACAGGGGGGGTACGTTGAACTTTATTTTTGGCCGGGAAATACGATCAAAACGATCATATCCCCCAAAAAAAATGCGAATTTTGCATTCTAAGTTCGGGCTTTTCCCCCAGTTTTTTCCTTTTGGGATATTGGTCATTTTTAAATTGGACGCAAACAAATTTCAGAGGCTTTTAGTAAAAAAACGTTTTATATTTTTCAATTGCACGAAAACAAGTTACCAAAAAAATGTGCCCAAAAACCCCGGTTAAATTTGGGTCAGGTGCTGTTTTTCAAAAAAATCCGTTTCCGTCAAATTTAAAAATTCAACAGGGGGGGGGTACGTTGAATTTTTACGAGGGCAAGAAATCGATCAAATTTAAAACGATCATCTCCCAAAAATGCGATTTTGCTTCAATTACGGCGTGTTCCCAGTTCGGGTTTTTAAAGGTATTTGTTAAATTCGGACAACACTTTCAACTTTATTAAAAGTCGGGTTATAGATTTTCGCATGCACAAAAAAAAAAACCTTTACAAAAAAAAAAATACCCCCACTAAATGGGTTAAAATTCTCAGGGTCTGCTTTCGAAAACCCTTCCCGGTCAAAATTTTAAAAATTCAACAGGTGGGGGCGTTGAATTTTGATTTGAAAAATCACGATCGATTTAAACGATCATATCCCCCCAAAAATGCGAATTTTTGCATTCTGAACTACGGGGGTTTTCCCCGGGGTTCTGTTTTTTAGATATTGGTCATTTTTAAATTACGAAACTACGGTTTCAGAGGCTTTATTTAAAAAATGTCGGTTATATGAGTTTTCGCTAATTGCACAAAAACGAAGCCTTCCCAAAAAATGACCTGCCCCACTGAAATCGCCGTTAAATTTCGAGTCAGGTGGCTGATTTTTAAAAAAATCCGTTTCCAGTCGAAATTTTAAAAAATTCAACGGGTGGGGGTCTTGAACTTTTACGTTTTGGGCCCAAGGGAAATCACGATCGAATTTAAAGATCATATCTCTAAAAATGCAAATTTTTGGGCATTCTGAAGTAGGCGTGCTCCCAGATTCTGGCTTTGAATATATTCATTTTTTAAAATTTCGGACGCAAACTACTTTTCCCAAGGCTTTTAGTTAAAATGTCGTATTTTTTTTTTCCAAATTGCACAAAACAAATTACACAAAAAAATGACGTGTACCACAAACCCCGGTTTTTCGGTGGGGGTTGACTTCAGAAAATCCTGTCCGATCGAAATTTGAAAAAATTCAACAGGGGGGGGTACGTTAACTTTTACGATTTGGGCAAAAACCCGATCGATTTTTAAACGATCATTTCCCCTCAAAATGCGAATTTTTGCTTCTGAACTACGGGCGTTTTCCCGGTTCTAGCGTTTTGGGATATGTGGTCATTTGTTAAATTGGCGCAACTAGGGTTTTCCCAGAGGCTTTTTTTTGCAAAGGGAGCCCACCAGAAAAGACCTGCACCACTAAATCGCTTTAAATTTCAGTCAGGGTCTGACCGTTAAATTTCAGTCAGGGTGCTGACTTTCAGAAAAATCGTGTCGATCGAAATTGAAAAATTCAACAGGTGGGTACGTTGAATTTTTACGATTTGGGCAAGAAATCACGATCAATTTAAACGATCATATCTCCTACAAAAATGCGAATTTTGCATTCTAAAACTACGGGCGTTTTCCCCCGGGTTCTGGTTTGGGAATATGTGGTCATTTGTTAAATTCGGACGCAAACTAGGGTTTTCCCAGAGGCTTTAGTTAAAAAATTCGTGTTAATGATTTTTCCTAATTGCACAAAACGAAGCCTTACACAGAAAAAATGACCTGCACCACTGAAATCGCCGTTAAATTTCGAGTCAAGTGCTGACTTTCAGAAAATCCGTGTCGGTCGAAATTTGAAAAATTCAACGGTGGGGTACGTTGAACTTTTACGATTTGGGCAAGGAAATCACGATCAAATTTAAAACCCATCATATCTCCACAAAAATGCAAATTTTGCATTCTGAAAGCTACGGGCGTTTTCCCAGATTCTGGCTTTCAGATATGTGGTCATTTGTGAAATTCGACGCAAACACGGTTTCAGAGGCTATTAGTTAAAAATGTCGTATTTATGAGTTTCGCGATTGCACGAAAACAAGCCTTACACAGAAAAATGACGTGTCCACTGAATCGCCGTTAAATTTCGAGTCAGGTGCTGACTTTCAGAAAAATCCGTGTCGATCGAAATTTGAAAAATTCAACAGGTGGGGTACGTTGAACTTTTACGATTTGGCAAGAAATCACGATCGACTTTAAACGATCATATCTCCTACAAAAATCGTTTGCATTCGGGAGCTCGGCGTGTTCCCAGGTTCTAGCGTTTTAGGATATGTGGTCTTTTGTTAAATTCGGACGCAAACTACGTTTCAACTTATTTAAAAAAAATTTTCGTGTTTTTGAGTTTTCGCTAATTGCGAAAACGAAGTTTAACGAAAATACCTGCCCCAACAAATCGGTTAAATTTGGGAGTCAGGTGCTGTTTTTCAGAAATCCGTGTCGTCGAAATTAGATTCAACAGGGATACGTTGAACTTTTACGATTTGGGCAAGAAATAGTCGAATTTAAACATCATATCTCCACAAAAATCGAATTTTGCATTCTGAATTCGGCGTTTTCCCAGATTCTGGCCTTTCAGAATATGTGGTCATTTGTAAATTCGACGGAGTACGGTTTCTAGATTTTAAGTTAAAAATGTCGTGTTTATGGTTTCCATTGCACAAAAGAATTACAGAAAATGACCTGCACCACTGATATCGCCGTTAAATTTCGAAACAGGTGCTGACTTTCAAAAATCCGTGTCGGTCATTGAAAAATTAAACGGTAATCGTTGAACTTTCAATTGTGCCAAGAAATCGATAATTTAACGATCATATCCCCACAAAAATGCGATTTGCATTCTGAAACTATGGCGTGTTCCCAGATTCTGGCTTTCAGAATATGGTCTTTTGTAAATTCTGACGATACGGTTTCCAGAGGCTCAAAGTTAAAAATGTCGTCTTAATTGAGTTTTCGCTTTGCCGAAAACAAACCTTTGAAAATGCTGCATAAATCGCGTAAATTTCGAGTCAGGGTGCTGACTCAGAAAAATCGTGTCGTCGAATTTGAAAAATTCACAGGTGGGGTACTTGAACTTTACGATTGGCCAAAATCCCCGTCAATTTAAACGATCATATCTCCTAAAAATGCGAATTTTGGCATTCTGAACTACGGGCGTGCCCCAAAATTCTTGGCTTTGGGAATATAGGGTAAATTGTTAAATTCGGACCAAATATCGTTTCAGGGCTTGGTTAAAATGTCGTATTTAATTAGTTTTCGCAATTGCAAAACAAATTCACGAAAAAATGACGGCCACGGGAAATCCGTTAATTTCAGTCAGAGTGCTGACTTCGAAAAATCCGTTCGATCAGAATTTGAAAAATTAAACGGTGGGGTACGTTGAACTTTTACGATTTGGGAAAGGGAAATCACGATCGATTTAAGATATATCTCCACAAAATCGACTTTTGCATTCTGAACTAGGCGTTTCCCCGGGTTCTAAGTTTTTAGAATATGGGTCATTTTTGAAATTCGGACGCAAATCCCCGGTTTCAGGGGCTTTAGTTAAAATGTCGTTAATGGGGTTTTCGTTTGCCAAAACGAGCCTTACCAGAAAAATGCCCTGCACACGAAATCGCCTTTAAAATTTTCCCGACAGTTGACTTTCAAAAACCCGTGTCGTCGAAATTTGAAAAATTCAACGGGTGGGTACGTTGAACTTTTAGGGTTGGGCAAGGAAATCACGATCGATTTAAACGATCATATCTCTACAAAATGCAATTTTGCATTCTGAAACTGGGCGTGTTCCCAGTTCTGGCTTTGGGATATTGGTCATTTTTTAAAATTCGGCCCATTTAATCGGAAGAGGCTTTAAGTTAAAAATTAAATTGTTATATGAGTTTTCGCTAATTGCACGAAAGAAGCCTACACGAAAATGACCTGCCCCACTGAAATCGCCGTTAAATTTCGAGTCAGTGTGACTTCAAAAATCCGTGTCGGTCGTTTGAAAAATTCAACGGGGGTACGTTGAACTTTACGTTTTGGGCAAGAAATCACGATCAATTTAAACATATATCTAAAAAATGGAATTTGGCTATTCTGTAGGCGTGCTCCCAGATTCTTGGCTTTCAGAATATATGGTCATTTGTTAAATTCGGCCCAAATTACGTTTCAGAGCTAGTTAAAAATGTCGATTTAATTAGTTTCTGATGCACGAAACAAAGCCTTACACAGAAAAAATGACTTACCACTGAAATCGCCGTTAAATTTCGAGTCAGGGTGCTGACTTTCAGAAAATCCGTGTCCGATCGAAATTTGGAAAATTCTACAGGTGGGAGTACGTTGAACTTTTACGATTTGGGCAAGGAAATCACGATCGACTTTAAACGATCATATCTCCTACAAAAATCGACTTTTTGCATTCTGAACTGGGCGTGTTCCCCAGGTTCTAGCGTTTTAGGATATGTGGTCATTTGTTAAATTCGACGCAAACTACGTTTCCAGAGGCTTTTAGTTAAAAATGTCGTTTATATGAGTTTTCCTAATTGCACGAAAACGAAGCCTTACCAGAAAAATGACCTGCACCACTGAAATCGCCGTTAAATTTCGAGTCAGGGTGCTGACTTTCAGAAAACTCCGTTTCCGGTCGAAATTTGAAAAATTCAACAGGTGGGGTACGTTGAACTTTTACGATTTGGCCAAGGAAATCACGATCGAATTTAAACGATCATATCTCCTACAAAAATGCGATTTTGCATTCTGAAGCTACGGGCGTGTTCCCAGATTCTGGGCTTTCAGAATATGTGGTCATTTGTTAAATTCGACGAAACTACGGTTTCCAGAGCTTTAAGTTAAAAATGTCGTGTTATATGAGTTTTCGCTAATTGCACGAAAACGAAGCCTTACACTGAAAAATGACCTGCACCACTGAAATCGCCGTTAAATTTCGAGTCAGGGTGCTGACTTTCAGAAAAATCCGTGTCCGATCGAAATTTGAAAAATTCAACAGGTGGGGTACGTTGAACTTTACGATTTGGGCAAGAAATCACGATCGACTTTAAACGATCATATCTCCTACAAAAATGCGAATTTTTGCATTCTGAACTACGGGCGTGTTCCCCAGGTTCTAGCGTTTTAGGATATGTGTCATTTGTTAAATTCGACGCAAACTACGGTTCCCAGAGGCTTTTAGTTAAAAAATTCGTGTTATATGAGTTTTCGCTAATTGCACGAAAACGAGTACACAGAAAAATGACCTGCACCACTGAAATCGCCGTTAAATTTCGAGTCAGGGTGCTGACTTTCAGAAAAATCCGTGTCCGGTCGAAATTTGAAAAATTCAACAGGTGGGGGTACGTTGAACTTTTACGATTTGGCCAAGAAATCACGATCGATTTAAACGATCATATCTCCCTAAAAAATGCGAATTTTGGCATTCTGAAGCTACGGCGTTTTCCCAGATTCTGGCCTTTCAGAATATGTGGTCATTTGTGAAATTCTGACGCGCAGTACGGTTTCTAGAGGCTTTAAGTTAACAAATGTCGTGTTATATGAGTTTCGCGAATTGCACGAAAACGAAAGCTTCCCAGAAAAATGACCTGCACCACTGATATCGCCGTTAAATTTCGAAACAGGGTGCTGACTTTCAAAAAATCCGTGTCCGGTCGAAATTTGAAAAAATTCAACAGGTGGGGGTACGTTGAACTTTTACGATTTGGCCAAGGAAATCACGATCGACTTTAAACGATCATATCTCCTACAAAAATGCGAATTTTTGCATTCTGAAGCTACGGGCGTGTTCCCCAGATTCTGGCCTTTCAGAATATGTGGTCATTTGTGAAATTCTGACGCAGAGTACGGTTTCCAGAGGCTTTAAGTTAAAAAATGTCGTCTTATATGAGTTTTCGCGAATTGCACGAAAACGAAGCCTTACACAGAAAAATGACCTGCACCACTGAAATCGCCGTTAAATTTCGAGTCAGGTGCTGACTTTCAGAAAAATCCGTGTCGGTCGAAATTTGAAAATTCAACAGGTGGGGTACGTTGAACTTTACGATTTGCCAGAAATCACGATCGAATTTAAACGATCATATTCAAAAATGCGAATTTTGGCATTCTGAAGCTACGGGCGTTCCCCAGATTCTGGCTTTCAGAATATATGGTCATTTGTTAAATTCGAGCAAATCGGTTTCAGAGGCTTTAGTTAAAAATGTCGTATTTAATTAGTTTTCGCAATTGCACGAAAACAAAGCCTTACAAGAAAAATGACTGTACCACTGAAATCGCCGTTAAATTTCGAGTCAGGTGCTGACTTTCAGAAAAATCCGTGTCCGGTCGAAATTTGAAAAATTCAACAGGTGGGGGTACGTTGAACTTTACGATTGGGCAAGGAAATCACGATCGACTTTAAACGATCATATCTCCTAAAAAATTCGACTTTTTGTATTCTGAAGCTACGGGCGTGTTCCCAGGTTCTAGCGTTTTAGGATATTGGTCATTTGTTAAATTCGGACGCAAACTACGGTTTCAGAGGCTATTAGTTAAAAATGTCGTATTTAATTAGTTTTCGCGAATTGCACGAAAACAAAGCCTTACTCAGAAAATGACGTGTACCACTGAAATCGCGTTAAATTTCGAGTCAGGTGCTGACTTTCAGAAAATCCGTGTCCGATCGAAATTGAAAATTCAACAGGTGGGGTACGTTGAACTTTACGATTTGGGCAAGGAAATCACGATCGACTTTAAACGATCATATCTCCTACAAAAATGCGAATTTTTGCATTCTAAGCTAGGGCGTGTTCCCAGGTTCAAAGCGTTTTAGGATATGGGTCATTTGTTAAATTCGACGCAAACTACGGTTTCAGAGGCTTTAGTTAAAAAATTTCGTGTTATATGAGTTTTCGCTAATTGCACGAAAACGAGCCTTAACAGAAAAATGACCTGCACCACTGAAATCGCCGTTAAATTCGAGTCAGGGTGCTGACTTTCAGAAAAATCCGTGTCGGTCGAAATTTGAAAATTCAACAGGTGGTACGTTGAACTTTACGATTTGGGCAAGGAAATCACGATCGAATTTAAACCACATATCTCCACAAAAATGCAATTTTTGCATTCTGAAGCTACGGGCGTGTTCCCAGATTCTGGCCTTTCAGAATATGTGGTCATTTGTGAAATTCTGACGCGCAGTACGGTTTCTAGAGGCTTTAAGTTAACAAATGTCGTCTTATATGAGTTTTCGCTACTTGCACGAAAACGAAGCCTTACAAAGAAAAATGACCTGCACCACTGAAATCGCCGTTAAATTTCGAGTCAGGATGCTGACTTTCAGAAAAATCCGTGTCCGGTCGAAATTTGAAAAATTCAACAGGTGGACGTTGAACTTTACGATTTGGCCAGAAATCAGGATCGACTTTAAACGATCATATCTCCTACAAAAATGCGAATTTTGGCATTCTGAAGCTACGGGCGTGCTCCCCAGATTCTTGGCTTTCAGAATATATGGTCATTTGTTAAATTCGGACGCAAACTACGGTTTCCAGAGGCTATTAGTTAAAAATGTCGTATTTAATGAGTTTTCGCTGCACGAAACAAAGCCTTACAAGAAAAATGACCTGCACCACTGAAATCCGTTAAATTTCGAGTCAGGGTGCTGACTTCAGAAAAATCCGTTTCCGGTCGAAATTTGAAAATTCAACAGGTGGGGGTACTTGAACTTTAGATTTGGCAAGAAATTACGATCGTATTTAAACGATCATATCTCCTACAAAAATGCGAATTTTGGCATTCTGAAGCTACGGGCGTGTTTCCCAGATTCTGGGCTTTCAGAATATGTGGTCATTTGTGAAATTCGGACGAAAACTACGGTTTCCGGAGGCTTTAAGTTAAAAATGTCAGTTATATGAGTTTTCGCTAATTCAGAAAACGAAGCCTTACAGAAAAATGACCGCACCACTGAAATCGCTGTTAAATTTCGAGCAGGGCGACTTTCGAAAATCCGTGTCCGGTCGAAACTTGGAAAAATTCAACAGGTGGGTACGTTGAACTTTACGATTTGGCCAGAAATCACGATCGAATTTAAACGATCATATCTCCAAAAATGCGATTTGGCATTCAAGTTACGGGTCGTGCTCTGATTCTGGCTCAGAATATATAGGTCATTTGTTAAATTGGGCAACAGGGTTTTTAGAGGCTAGTAAAAATCTCAGATTTAATAGTTTCGCAATTACAAAAAACAAAGCCTTAACAGAAAATGACGTGTACCACTGAAATCGCCGTTAATTTGAGTCAGTGCTGACTTCAGAGAAATCCGTTTCCGATCGAAATTAAAATCTAACAGGTGGGGGTACGTTGAACTTTACGATTTGGGCAAGGAAATCACGACGACTTTAAACGATCATACTTCAAAAATCGATTTTGCATTCTGAAGCTAAGGCTTCCAGGTTCTACGTTTTAGGATATGTGGTCATTTGTTAAATTCGACGCAAACTACGTTTCAGAGGCTAGTTAAAAATGTCGTAATTATAGGGTTTTCGCAATTCATGAAACAGCTTACAGAAACGACTGTACCACTGAAATCGCTGTTAAATTCGAGTCAGGTGCTGACTTTCAGAAATCGTTTCCGGTCGAAATTCTGAAAAATTCAACAGGTGGGGGTACGTTGAACTTTTACGATTTGGGTCAAGGAAATCACGATCGAATTTAACGATCATATCTCCACAAAATGGAGTTTTTGCATTCTGAACAGGGCGTGCCTTGATTCGGCTTTAGAATAGTGGTCATTTGTTAATTCGACGAAAACACGGTTTCAGAGGCTTTAAGTTAAAAATGTCGTGTTATATGAGCTTTCAATTGCACGAAAACGAAGCTACACAGAAATACCTGCCCACTGAAATCGCTGTTAAATTTCGAGTCAGGGTGCTGACTTTCAGAAAATCCGTGTCCGGTCGAACTTGAAAATTCCAACAGGTGGTAGTTGAACTTTTAGATTTGCCAAGAAATCACGATCGAATTTAAAACGATCATACTCCTAAAAAGGGAATTTGCATTCGAGCTACGACGTTCTAGATTCTGGGCTTTCAGAAATATGGCTCATTTGTAAATCTGACAAACACGGTTTCAGAGTGTCATTAGTTAAAAATTCGTATTTAATAGTTTTCGAATTGCACGAAAACAAGCCTTACTAGAAAATGACGTTACCACGGGAAATCGCGTTAAATTTCGAGTCAGTGCTGACTTTCAGGAAAATCCGTGTCCGATCGAATTTGAAAAATTCAACAGGTGGGTACGTTGAACTTTTACGATTTGGGCAAGGAAATCACGATCGACTTAAACGATCATATCTCCTACAAAAATGCGAATTTTGCATTCTGAAACTATGGGCGTGTTCCCCAGATTCTTTTCAGAATATGTGGTCATTTTGAATTCTGACGCAGATACGGTTTTCCCAGAGGCTCTGTTAAAAATGTCGTCTTATATGAGTTTCGCTAATTGCACGAAACAAAGCCTTACCGAAAAATGACCTGCACCACTGAAATCGCCTTAAATTTCAGTAAAGGTGCTGACTTTCAGAAAATCCGTGTCCGGTCGAAATTTGAAAAATTAAACAGGTGGGGTACGTTGAACTTTTACGTTTTGGGGAAAGGAAAATCACATCAATTTAAACGATCATATCTCCTAAAAAAATGCTTTTTGCATTCAATTACGGGCGTGTTCCCAGATTCGGGGGTTTCAGAATATTGGTCATTTGTTAAATTCGGACAAAAAGGTTTAGAGGCTTTAATTTAAAAAAAATTTGTGTTATATGATTTTTCGCTTTGGAAAACGAAGCCAACAAAAAAATGACCTGCACCACTGAAATGGTTTAAATTTCGAGTCGGTGCTGATTTTCAAAAAAACCCGGGCCCGGTCGAAAAAAAAATTCAACAGGGGGGGGTCGTTGAACTTTACATTTGGGGGAAAAACCCGATCGAATTTAAACGCTATCTCCAAAAAATCGAATTTTGGCTTCGAACTACGGGCGTGCCCCCGATTCTTGGTTTTCAGAATATATGGTCATTTTTTAAAATTGGACGCAAACTACGGTTTCCAGGGGCTATTTTTAAAAAAAATTCGATTTAATTATTTTTCAATGAAAAACAAAGCCTAAAAAAAAATGCTTACCCTGAAATCCCGTTAAATTTCGAGTCAGGGTGCTACTTTCAGAAAAACCCGTGTCCGTCAAATTTTGAAAAATTCAACAGGGGGGGGTACGTTGAACTTTACGTTTTGGGGGAAAAGGAAATCACGATCGACTTTAAAAATCATATCCCCCAAAAATCAAATTTTTTGATTCTGAAGCTAGGGCGGTTCCCCGGTTCTGCTTTTAGGTATGTGGTCATTTGAAATTCGACGCAAATACGGTTTCAGACTTTAGTTAAAAATGGTGTTATGGGTTTCGCTACGAAAACGAACCCACAAAAAATGACCGCCCCACTAAAATCGCCGTTAAATTTCACAGGTGCTGACTTTCAAAAAAATCCGTGTCGGTCAAAATTTTAAAAAAATTCAACAGGTGGGGGAGTTGAACTTTACGTTTTGGGGCAAAAATACGTCGATTTTAAAACCCATCATATCCCCCACAAAAATGCAAATTTTTTTGCATTCTAAAAACTAGGGCGTTTCCCCAGTTTCCCCTTTTCGAATATGTGGTCATTTGTGAAATTCTGACGCAGGGGTTTTTCGGGTTTAAGTTAAAAATGTCGTTTATATGGGGTTTCGAATTGCACGAAAACAACCCGCCAAAAAAATGCCTGCACCACTGAATCGCCTTTAAATTTTTAAAACAGGGTGTGATTTTCAAAAAATCCGTGTCCGGTCGAAATTTAAAAAATTAAACGGGGGGGGGTACGTTGACCTTTTCCCGATTTGGCCAAAAGGAAATCAGTTTTGTTTTTTAAACGATCATTTTCCCCCTAAAAATGCGGAAGCATTCGAAGTCGTGTTCCCCAGATTCGGGGCTTTAGAATATTGGTTTTTTGTTAAATTCGGACGCAAACAACGTTTAGACTTTGTTAAAAAAATTTTTTTAAAAGATTTTTCGCGAATTGCACAAAAACAAGCCTAAACGAAAAATGACTGCCCACTGAAATGCTTTTTAAAATTTTCGAGTCGGGTCTGACTTTCAAAAAAATCCGTGCCCGGTCGAAAAAAAAAATTCAAAGGGGGGGGAGTGAATTTTTACGATTTGGGCAGGAAATACGATCAAATTTAAAACGATCATATCTCCAAAAAATGCGATTTTGCATTCTGAATTCGGGCGGTTCCCCGTTCGGGAGAATTGTGGTTTTTTTAAATTGGAAAAATTCGGTTTCCAAGGCTTTAAGAAAATTCGTTTTATGAGTTAATTGCACAAAAACGAAGCCTTACCGAAAATGACCTGCACACTGAAATTTAAATTTCGGTCAGGTGCTGACTTTCAAAAAAACCCGTTTGGTCGAATTTAAAAATTAAACAGGTGGGGTACGTTAAATTTACGATTTGGCAAGAAATCACAATCAAAAACGATCATTTTCCCCCAAAAAATGAATTTTGGGCATTCTGAACTACGGGCGTGTCCCAGATTTTTGGTTTTCAGAAATTGGTCATTTGAAAATTTCGGACCCCGTTTTTAGAGGCTTTATTTAAAAAAAATTCGTTTTTTTTTGGTTTTAATTGCAGAAAAAAAAACCACACAAAAAAAATGCCCTTTAACACAAATGCTTTAAAATTTTTAGTCGGGGTGCTGATTTTCAAAAAAATCCGTGCCCGGCGAATTTGAAAATTCAACAGGTGGGGGCCGTTGAACTTTAGTTTGGCCCAAAGGGAAATCACGATCGATTTAAACATCAATCCCCCAAAAATGCAATTTTGCATTCAAATTTTGGCGTGTTCCCCAGATTTCCCTTTCAGAATATTGGTCATTTTAAAATGGACCCCAAGGTTTCAGAGGCTTTGTTAAAAATGTCGTGATTAGTTTCGCGAATTGCACAAAAACAAGCCTTCCCGAAAATGCCCCGCCCACTGAATCGCCGTTAAATTTTCAAAACGGGGTGCTGACTTTCAAAAAAATGTGCCCGGTCGAAATTTGAAAAATTAAACAGGTGGGGTACGTTGAATTTTTACGTTTGGGGGCCAAAAACCCGATCGACTTTAACGATCATATTCCTAAAAAAAGCAAATTTTTTGCATTCGGGCTTGGGCGTTTCCCGTTCGGTTTTTGGGATATGTGGTCATTTGAAAATTCGACGCAATAGGTTTCCAGAGGCTTAAGTTAAAAATGTCGTTTATATGAGTTTTCAATTACAAAAACGAAAGCCTTAAAAGAAAAATGCGCCCCACTAAAATCCCTTTTAATTTGAGTCAGGGTGCTGACTTTCAAAAAAACCGTGTCCGGTCGAAATTTGAAAAATTCAACATGGGGAGTTGAATTTTTGATTTGGCCAAAAATACGATCAATTTAAACATCATATCTCCAAAAAAATGCGAATTTGGCATTTGAACTCGGGCGTTCCCAGATTCTGGCTTTCGAATTTTGGGTCATTTTTTTAAATTTCGGACGCCTAGGGTTTTCCCAGGGGCTTTAGTTAAAAATGTCTTTAATTATTTTTCGCATGAGAAACAACCCACAGAAAAATGACCTGACCACGAAATCGCCGTTAATTTCGTCAGGGTGCTGACTTTCCAGAAAAATCCGTGTCGGTCGAAATTTGAAAAATTCAACAGGTGGGGGTACGTTGAACTTTTACGATTTGTAGAAATCACGATCGATTTTAAACGATCATATCTCCTACAAAAATGCAAATTTTGCATTCACAACTACAGGCGTGTTCCCAGGTTCTAGCTTTTGGATATGTGGTCATTTGTTAAATTCGGACGCAAACTACGGTTTTCCAGAGGCTTTAGTTAAAAAAATGTCTTGTTATATGAGTTTTCGTAACTGCAAAGCAGAAGCCTTACTATGAAAAAATGACCTGCACCTACTGAAATCGCCGTTAAATTTCGAGTCGGTGCTGACTTTCAGAAAAATCCGTTTCAGTCGAAATTTGAAAAATTCAACAGGTGGGAGTACGTTGAACTTACGATTTGGGCAAGGAAATCACGATCGAATTTAAACGATCATATCTCCTACAAAATGCAGTTTTGCATTCTGAATCTACAGGCGTGTTTCCAGATTCTAGGCTTTCAGGATATGTGGTCATTTGTGAAATTCGGACGAAAACTACAGTTTCAGAGGCTTTAAGTTAAAAAAATGTCGTGTTATATGAGTTTCGCTAATTGCACGAAAACGAAGTATACAGAAAATTGACCTGCACCACTGAAATTTTCGTTAAATTTCGAGAGTCCAAGTGCTGACTTTCAGAAAATCCGTGTCCAGTCGAAATTTGAAAAATTCAACAGGTGAGGCGTTGAACTTTTACGGTTGGCCAAAGGAAATCACGATCAATTTAAACGATCATATCTCCTAAAAATGCGAATTTTGGCATTCTGGAAGCTACGGGCGTGCTCCCGGATTCTTGGCTTTCCAGAATATGGTCATTTGATAAATTCGGACGCAAACTACGGTTTCCAAAGCTATAAATTAAAAATATCGTATTAATTAGTTTCGCAGATTGCACGAAAACAAAGCCACACAGAAAAATGTACTGTACCACACAAATCGCCGTTAAATTTCGGAGTCAGAGTGCGACTTTCAAGAAAAATCCGTGTCAGTCGAATTTGAAAAATTCAACAGGTGGGGGTACGTTGAACTTTACGATTTGGCCAAGGAAATCACGATCGACTTTAAACGATCATATCTCCTACAAAAATGCGAATTTTGCATTCTGAAAACTACGGGCGTGTTCCCAGGTTCTAGCCTTTTAGGATATGTAGTCATTTATTAAATTCGGACGCAAACTACAGTTTCCAGAGGCTTTTAGTTAAAATGTCGTGTTATATGAGTTTCGCTAATTGCACGAAAGCAGAAGCCTTACACAGAAAAATGACCTGCACCACTGAAATCGCCGTTAAATTTCAGTCAAGTGCTGACTTTCAGAAAATCCGTGTCCAGTCGAAATTTGAAAAATTCAACAGGTGAAATTACGTTGAACTTTGATTTGGGCAGATCACGATCAAATTTAACAATCATATCTACAAAAAATACGATTTTGCATTCTGAATCTACAGGCGTATTCCCCAGATTCTAGGCTTTCAGAATATGTGGTCATTTGTTAAATTCAGACGCAAACTACAGTTTTCAAGGCTTTAAAGTAAAAAAATGTCGTATTATATGAGTTTTCGCTAATTGCACAAAACGAAGCCTTACAGAAAGAATGACCTGCACCACTGAGAATCGCCGTTAAATTTCGAGTCAGAGTGCTGACTTTCCAGAAAAATCCGTTTCCGGTCGAAATTTGAAAAATTCAACAGGTGGGGGTAGTGATTTACGATTTGGCCAAAATCACGATCGAATTTAAACAGTCATATCTCTAAGAAATGCAATTTTGGCATTCACCGGAAGCTACAGGCGTGCTCCCATATTGGCTTTCAGAATATATGGTCATTTGTTAAATTCGGACGCAAACTAAAATTTCCAGAGGCTATTAGTTAAAAAATGTCGTATTTAATAAGTTTTCGCGGGTGCTGAAAAACAAAGCCTAGAAAAATAACCCTACTAAATCCGCCATTAAATTTTGAGTCGGTGCTGGCTTTCAAGAAAAATCAGTGTCCGGTCAGAATTTGAAATTCAACAGGTGGGGGTACGTTGAACTTTTACGATTTGGCCAAGGAAATCACGATCGACTTTAAACCATCATATCTCCCACAAAAAGTAAATTTTTGCATTCTGAAGCTTCTGACGTGTTCTAGATTCTGGCCTTTCAAGATATGGCAATTGTTCGCTAATCTTTGACGCGCAGTACGGTTTCTAGAGGCTTTAAGTTAACAAATGTCGTGTTATGAGGTTTCGCGGAATTGCACGAAAGTGAAGCCTTACACAGAAAAATGACCTGCACCACTGATATCGCCGTTAAATTTCGAAACAGGGTGCTGACTCAGAAAAATCCGTGTCAGTCGAAATTTGAAAAATTCAACGGAGTGGGGGTACGTTGAACTTTACGATTTGGCCAAAGAAATCACGATCGACTTTAAACGATCATATCTCCTACAAAAATGCGAATTTTGCATTCTGAAGCTATGGGCGTGTTCCCAGATTGGCCTTTCAGAATATGTGGTCATTTGCTTGAAATTCTGACGCAGAGTACGGTTCCGAGGCTCTAAGTTGCAAAAATGTCGTCTTATATGAGTTTTCGCTAATTGCGCGAAAACGAAGCGCACACAGAATAATGACCTGCACCACTGAAATCGCCGTTTAATTTCGAGTCCAAGTGCTGACTTTCAAGAAAAATCCGTGTCCGGTGGAAATTTGAAAAAATTCAACGGGTAGGTACGTTGAACTTTACGGTTGTAAAATCACGATCAATTTAAACGATCATATCTCCTACAAAAATGCGAATTTTGGCATTTTGAGCTACAGGCGTACTCCCCCCAGATTCTTGGCTTTCAGAATATGGTCATTTGGTATTTAGAAATTCGGACGCAAACTACAGTTAGAGGCTATTAGTTAAAAAAATGTCGTATTTAATTAGTTTCGCAGTGCACGAAAACAAAGCCTTACACAAGAAAAATGGCCTGTACCACTGAAATCCTCATTAAATTTCGAGTCAAGGGTGCTGACTTTCAGAAAAATCCGTGTCAGTCGAAATTTGAAAAATTCAACAGGTAGAGTACGTTGAACACGATTTGTGCAAAGAAATCACGATCGACTTTAAACGATCATATCTCCTACAAAATGCGAATTTTTTGCATTCTGAAAACTACAGGCGTGTTCCCCAGGTTCTAGCCTTTTTAGGATGTGGTCATTTATTAAATTCGGATGCAAACTACGGTTTCAGAGGCTTTTAGTTAAAAATGTCGTGTTATATGAGTTTTCGCTAATTGCACGAAAACGAAGCGCCTGAAAAATGACCTGCACCACAGAATCGCCGTTAAATTTCGAGTCAGGTGCTGACTTTCAGAAAAATCCGTGTCAGTCGAAATTGCAGAAAAATTCAACGGAATTGAAATTACGTTGAACTTTTTTACGATTTGGGCAAGGAAATCACGATCGAATTTAAACGATCATATCTCCTACAAAAATGCAGTTTTGCATTCTGAATCTACGGGCGTGTTCCCAGATTCTGGGCTTTCAGAATATGTAGTCATTTATTAAATTCGGACCTGAAACCACAGTTTCAGAGGCTTAGAGTAAAAAATGTCGTGTTATATGAGTTTTCGCTAATTGCACGAAACGAAGCCTTACACAGAAAAATGACCTGCACCACAAATCGCCATTAAATTTCAGTCAAGTGCTGACTTTCAGAAAAAATCCGTTTCAGTCGAAATTTGAAATTCAACAGAGTAAGTGCGATGGAATTTACGATTTGGCCAGAAATCACGATCAATTTAAACGATCATATCTCCTAAAAATGCAATTTTGGCATTCACGAGCTGCGGGCGTGCTCCCGGATTCTTGGCTTTCGGGAATATGGTCATTTGTTAAATTCGGACATAAGCTACAGTTTCAGAGGCTATTAGTTAAAATGTCGTATTTAATTAGTTTTCTTGGTGCGAAAACAAAGCCTTACAGAGAAAAATGACCTATACCACTGAAATCGCCGTTAAATTTTGAGTCAGGGTGCTGACTTTCAGAAAAAATCCGTGTCCAGTCGAAATTTGAAAAATTCAACAGGTGGGGGTACGTTGAACTTTTTACGATTTGGCCAGGAAATCACGATCGACTTTAAACCATGCTATCTCCACAAAATGCGAATTTTGCATTCTGAAGCTTCTGAGCGTGTTCCCAGATTCTGGCCTTTCAGAATATGTGGTCATTTGTGAAATATGACGCACGCAAGTACGGTTTCTACGAAAACTTAAGTGCTAAATATCATGTTATATGAGTTCCTGAATTACTGAAAGAAGCAAGCCGCCCCCAGAAAAAATGACCTGCACCACTGATATCGCCGTTAAATTTCAGAGAGCAGGGTGCTGAAACTTTCAGAAAATCGTGTCCGGTCGAATTTGAAAAATTCAACAGGTGGGGGTACGTTGAACTTTTACGTTTGTAGGGAAATCACGATCGACTTTAAACGATCATATCTCCTACAAAAATGCGAATTTTTGCATTCTGAAACTATGGGCGTGTTCCCAGATTCTGGCCTTTCAGAATGTGGTCATTTAATGAAATTCTGACGCAGAAGTACGGTTTCCAGAGGCTCTAAGTTAAAAATGTCGTCTTATGAGTTTTCGCTAATTGCACGAAAACGAAGCCTTACACAGAATAATGACCTGCACCACTGGAAATCGCCGTTTAATTTCGAGTCAGGGTGCTGACTTTCAGAAAAATCCGTGTCCGGTGAAATTTAGAAAAATTCAACAGGTGGGGGTACGTTGAACTTTACGATTTGTAGAAATCGATCGAATTTAAACGATCATATCTCACAAATGCGAATTTTGGCATTTTGACTACGAACGTGCTCCCAGATTCTTAGCTTTCAGAATATATGGTCATTTGTTAAATTCGGACGCAAACTACGGTTAGAGGCTATTAGTTAAAATGTCGTATTTAGTGGTTTTGAATTGCACGAAAACAAAGCCTTACACAAATGACCTGTACCACTGAAATCGCCGTTAAATTTCGAGTCAGGAGTTTGACTTGCAGAAAATCCGTGTCCGGTCGAAATTTGAAAAATTCCAACAGGTGGGGTACGTTGAACTTTTACGATTTGTAGGAAATCACGATCGACTAAACGATCATATCTCCTACAAAATGCGAATTTTGCATTCTGAGAAACTACGGGCGTGTTCCCCAGGTTCTAGCCTTTTTAGGATATGTGGTCATTTGTTAAATTCGGACGCAAACTACGGTTTCAGGCTTTTGGATTAAAAATGTCGTGATTACTCATAAGAGTTTTTCCGCTCAAATTTACACAAAAGCAAGCCTTACACAGAAAAATAGCCTACCACTGAAATCGCCGTTGTTTCGAGTCAGAGTGCTGACTTTCCAGAAAAATCCGTGTCCGGTCGAAATTTGAAAAATTCAACGAATTATGAAGTAGTTGAACTTTTTACGATTTGGGCAAGGAAATCACGATCGAATTTAACCGATCATATCTCCTACATAAATGCGGATTTTTGTATTCTGAATCTACGGGCGTGTTCGACCGATTCTGGGCTTTCAGAATATGTGGTCATTTGTTAAATTCGGACACAAACTGGTTTTCAGAGGCTTTAAGTAAAAAAAATATAGGTGTTATATGAGTTTCGCTAATTGCACGAAAGCGAAATATACACAGAAAAATGACCTGCACCACTGAAATCGCCGTTAAATTTCGAGTCAGTGCTGACTTTCAGAAAAATCCGTTTCGGTCGAAATTTGAAAAATTCAACAGGTGAATTACGTTGAATTTTACGATTTGTAAAAATCACGATCAATTTAAACGATCATATCTCTAAAAAATGCGAATTTTGGCATTCTACGACTACAGGCGTGCTCCCCAGATTCTTGGCTTTCAGAATATATGGTCATTTATTGATAGAAATTCGGACGCAAACTACAGTTTCCAGAGCTATTAGTTAAAAAATGTCGTGTTATATGGTTTCGCTAATTGCACGAAAACGAAGCCTTACACAGAAAATGACCTGCACCACTGCGTCGCCGTTACATTTCAGTCAGGGTGCGACTTTCAGAAAAATCCGTGTCAGTCGAGAGTTGAAAGATTCAGCAGGTGGAAATTTACGTTGAACTTTTACGATTTGGCCAAGAAATCACGATCGAATTTAAACGATCATATCTCCTACAAAAATGCGAATTTTTGTTCTGAAAGCTTCTGTTGTTTACAGATTCTGGGCTTTCAGAATATGTGGTGCATTTGATAGAAATTCGGACGAAAACTACGGTTTCCAGGGCTTTAAGTTAAAAATGTCTATGTTATAAGTTTTCGCTAATTACACGAAAGCAAGCCTTACAAAAATAGCCTGCTACTAATTACCATTAAATTTCGGAAGTCAAGTGCTGACTTTCAAAAAATCCGTATCCGTCGGAATTTGAAAAAATTCAACAGGTAGGTGCGTTGAACTTTTGCGATTTGTTAAGGAAATCACGATCAATTTAAACGATCATTTCTCCTAAAATGCGAATTTTGGCATTCTGGAAGCTACGGGCGTGCTCCCCCAGTTCTGGCTTTCAGAATATATGGTCATTTGTTAAATTCGGACGCAAACTACAGTTTCAGAGGCTATTAGTTAAAAATGTCGTATTTAATTAGTTTCACGAATTGCTGAAAACAAAGCCTTACAGAAAAAATGACCTGTACCACTGGAAATCGCCGTTAAATTTCGAGTCAGGGTGCTGACTTTCAGAAAAATCCGTGTCCGGTCAGGAATTTGAAAAAATTCAACAGGTGGGAATGCGTTGAACTTTTACAATTAGCCAAAAAATCAATCCTTTAAACGATCATATCTCCTACAAAAATGCAGTTTTGCATTCCTGAATCTACAGGCGTATTCCCCAGATTCTGGGCTTTCAGAATATGTGGTCATTTGTTAAATTCGGACGAAAACTACGGTTTTCAGAAACTTTAAGTAAAAAAATGTCGTATTATATGAGTTTCGCTAATTGCACGAAAACGAAGCCTTACACAGAAAAATGACCTTGCACCGCACAAATCGCCGTTAAATTTCGGTGGGTGCTGACTTTCAGAAAAATCCGTCCGGTCAGAAATTTGAAAAATTCAGCAATTTGGGGGTACGTTGAATTTACGATTTATTAAAGGAAATCACGATCGAATTTAAACGATCATATCTAAAAATGCGAATTTTGGCATTCTGAAGCTACGGGCGTGCTCCCAGATTCTTGGCTTTCAGGAGATATATGGTCATTTGTTAAATTCGGACGCAACTACAGTTCCAAGAGCTATTAGTTAAAATGTCGTATTCGGTCGTTTCGCGAATTGCACGGAAACAAGCCTTACAGAAAAAATGACGTGTACCACACAGAATCGCCGTTAAATTTTGGTCGTGCTGACTTTCCAGAAAAATCCGTGTCGATCGAAATTTGAAAAAAAATTCAGCAGGTGGGGGTACGTTGAACTTTTTGATTTGGCCAGAAATCACGATCGACTTTAAACGATCATATCTCCTACAAAAATGCGAATTTTTGCATTCTGAGCTTCACAGGCGTGTTCCCCAGGTTCTAGCCTTTTTAGGATATGTGATGTTTGTTAAATTCGGACGCAAACTACGGTTTTCAGAGGCTTTTAGTTAAAAAATGTCGTGTTATATGAGTTTTCGCGAATTGCACGAAAACGAGGCCTTACACAGAAAAATGACCTGCACCACTGAAATCGCGTTAATTTCCCAATTGGGGTGCTGACTTTCAGAAAAATCCGTTTCAGTCGAAATTTGAAAAATTCAACAGGTGGGGTACGTTGAACTTTACGATTTGGCCAAGAAATCACGATCGACTTTAAACGATCATATCTCCTACCAAAAATGCGAATTTTTGCGTTCTGAAAACTAGGCGTATTACCCAGATTCTGGCCTTTCTAGGAAATATATAGTCATTGTAAAATCTGACGCAAGTACGGTTTCCGAAGCTTTAGTTAAAAAATGTCACGTATTATATAGTTTCGCTAATTGCACAAAAGCAGAAGCCTTACACCAGAAAAATGACCTGCACCACTGAAATCGCCATTAAATTTCAGAGTCAAGTGCTGACTTTGAGAAAAAACCGTGTCAGTCAGAAATTTGAAAAATTCAACAGGTGGGGTACGTTGAACTTTACGATTTGGCCAAGGAAATCACGATCGACTTTAAACCATCATATCGCGCCTTCAAAAATGCAGATTTTGGCATTCTGAATCTACGGGCGTGTTCCCCAGATTCTGGGCTTTCAGAATATGTAGTCATTTATTAAATTCGGACAGAAACTACAGTTTCCGGCTTTAAGTTAAAAAATATAAACATTATATGAGTTTCGCTAATTGCACGAAAACGAAGCATACTGAAAAATGACCTGTTTCCTGAAATCGCCGTTAAATTTCGAGTCAAGTGCTGACTTTCAGAAAAATCGTGTCAGTCGAAATTTGAAATTTAACAGGTGGCGAACACGTTGAACTTTACGATTTAGCCAAAAATCTGGTCGACTTTAAACGATCATATCTCCTACAAAAATGCGAATTTTGCATTCTGAAAACTACAGGCGTGTTCCCCAGATTCTTTCAGAATATGTGGTCATTTGTAAAATTCTGACGCAAAGTACGGTTTTTCAGAGCTTTAAAGTTGAAATGTCGTGTATATGTGGTTTTCGCGAAATCACGAAAACGAAGCCTTACAAAATGACCTGCACCGCAAGTCGCCGTTGGAATTTTGTTGTCAGGGTGCTGACTCAGAAAAATCCGTGTCGGTCGAAATTTGAAAAAATTCAACGGGTGGGGGTACGTTGAACCTTTACGATTTGGCCAAAAATCACAGTCGACTTTAGCTTGATCATATCTCCTACAAAAATGCGAATTTGGCATTCTGAAGCTACGGGCGTGTTCCCCAGATTCTGGCCTTTCAGAATATGTGGTCATTTGTGGAAAATTCTAGCGCAAACTACAGTTTCCAGAAGGCTTTAATTAAAATATGTTATAAATTTCACTAATTGCACGAAAACGAAGCCTGAAAAATGACCTGCACCACTGAAATCGCCGTTGGAGATTTCGAGTCAGGGTGCTGACTTTCCAGTAAAATCCGTGCGGTCGAAATTTGAAAAATTCAACCGGTGGGGGTACGTTGAACGTTTACGATTTGACCAAGAAATCACGATCGACTTTAAACGATCATATCTCCTACAAAAATGCGAATTTTGCATTCTGAAGCTTCACGAGCGTGCTCCAGATTCTGGCCTTTCAGAATATGGTCATTTGTGAAATTCGCGCAGAGTACTGTTTCCAGAGGCTTTAAGTTAAAATGTCGTCTTATATGATTTCTTGGAGTGCTGAAAACAGAAGCCTTATAGAAAAATGACCTGCAAATAGCGATTAAATTTCCAGTCAAGTGCTGACTTTCAGAAAAATCCGTGTCCGGTCGAAATTTAAAAAATTCAACAGGTGGAGGTACGTTGAACTTTTACGATTTGGCCAAAAATCACGATCGACTTCAAACGATCATATCTCCCACAAAAATGCGAATTTTTTCATTCACAATTGCTAGGCGTGTTTCTTAGATTCTGGATTTTCAGAATATGTAGTCATTGTGAAATTCTGACGCAGAGTACGGTTTCTAGAAACTAAGTTAACAAATGTCGTGTTATATGAGTTTTTCATGAATTGCACGAAAACGAAGCCACAGAAAAATGACCTGCACCACTGAAATCGCTGTTAAATTTCGAGTCAAGGGTGCTGTCTTTCAGAAAAATCCGTGTCCAGTCGAAATTTGAAAAATTCAACATGTGTAAGAAAGTACGTTGATCTTTGATTTGTAGAAATCACGATCGATTTTAAACGATCATATCCTACAAAATGCAATTTTGGCATTCTGAAGCTACAGGCGTGCTCTTCCAGATTCCTGGATTTTCAGAATATGTGATGTTATGAAATTCTGACGCAGAGTACGGTTTCTAGAGACTTTAAGTTAACTAATGTCGTGTTATATGAGTTTTCGCAAATTGCACGAAAACGAAGCCTTACACAGAAAAATGATATGCACCGCACAAATCATGGGGTTCGAGTCCCGAGTTGCTTTTGACTTTCAGAAAATCCATGTCAGTCGAAATTTGAAATTCAACAGGTAGAGGGTACGTTGATCTTTTACGATTTGTAGGAAATCACGATCGATTTTAAACGATCATATCTCCTACAAAAATGCGAATTTTGCGTTCTGACTAGGGGCGTGCTCTTCAGATTCTGGATTTTCAGAATGTGGTCATTTGTGAAATTCTGACGCACGCAGTACGGTTTCTAGAGGCTTTAAAGTAACGCTCAAATGCCGTGTTATATGCGTTTCGCAAATTGCACGAAAACGAAGCACACAGAAAAATGACTTGCCACTGAAATCGCCGTTAAATTTCAGGTCGTGCTGACTTTGAAATCCGTGTCGGTCGAAATTTGAAAAATTCAACAGGTGAAAGTACGTTGAACTTTACGATTTGGCCGAAAATCACGATCGAATTTAAACGATCATATCTCACTAAAAATGCGAATTTTGGCATTCTGGAAGCTACGGGCGTGCTCCCAGATTCTGGATTTTCAGAATATGTGGTCATTTGAAATTCTGACGCAGTGTACGGTTTCTAGAGGCTTTAAGTTAACGATAATATTGTTATATGAGTTTCATAATTACTGCGAAAACGAAGCCTTACCTGAAAAATGACCTGCACCACTGAAATCGCCGTGAAATTTCGAAGTCAGGAGTGCTGACTTTCAGAAAAATCCGTGCCAGTCAGAAATTTAGAAAATTCAACAGGTGAAGTACGTTGATCTTTACGGTTTGGCCAAGAAGTCACGATCGATTTTAAACAGATATATCTTCTACAAAATGCGAATTTTGGCGTTCTGAAGCTACGGGCGTGCTCTTCAGATTCTGGATTTTTGCCAGATGTATGGTCATTTATGAAATTCTGACGCAGAGTACGGTTTCTAGAGACTTTAAGTTAACTAATGTCGTGTTATATGAGTTTCGCTAATTGCACGAAAACGAAGCCTTACCTGAAAAATGACCTGCACACTGAAATCGCCGTTAAATTTCGAGTCAAGTGCTGACTTTCAATAAATCCGTGCCCCAATCAAAGTGAAAAAATTCAACCAGTGAAGTACGTTAGACGTTGATTTGACCAAGAAATCACGATCGACTTTAAACGATCGCCATCTTATACGAATGCGTTTTGCGTTCTGGAAGCTACGGGCGTGTTCACGATTCTGGCCCCAGAATATGCTTGGTCATTTGTGAAATTCTGACGCAAACTACGGTTTCCAGAGGCTTTTAGTTAAAAATGTCGTGTTATGAGTTTTCGCTAATTGCATGAAAACGAAGCCTTACCTGAAAAATGACCTGCACTGAAATCGCCGTTAAATTTCCAGTCAGGTGCTGACTTTCCAGTAAATCCGTGCCCGATTGAAGTTGAAAAATTCCAACCGGTGAAATTACGTTGAACGTTTACGATTTGACCAAGGAAATCACGATCGACTTTAAGCGATCATATCTCCTACAAAAAATGCGAATTTTGCATTCAGCTTCACGATGGCCTCCCCAAATTCCTTTTAGAGCTGCGTCATTGTGAAATTCTGACGCAGAGTACTGTTTCCAGAGCTTTAAGTTAAAAATGTCGTCTTATATGATTTTTCGCGGTGCACGAAAACAAGCCTTATACAGAAAAATGGCCTGCACCACTGAAATCGCCGTTAAATTTCCAGTCAGGTGCTGACTTTCAGAAAAATCCGTGTCCGGTCGAAATTTAAAAAATTCAACAGGTGGAGGTACGTTGAACTTACGATTTGTGAAATCACGATCGACTTCAAACGATCATATCTCCCACAAAAATGCAGATTTTTCATTCTGATGCTACGGGCGTGTTTCTTGGAATTCTGGATTTTCCAGAATGTGGTCATTGTGAAATTCTGACGCAGAGTACAGATTTCCTAGAGGCTTTAAGTTAACAAATGTCGTGTTATGTAGTTTTCGCGGAGTGCACGAAAACGAAGCCTTACACAGAAAAATGACCTGCACCACTGAAATCGCTCTGTTAAATTTCGAGTCAGGTGCCTCTTCAGAAAAATCCGTGTCAGTCGAAATTTGAAAAAATTCAACATGTGGGGGGGTACGTTGATCTTTTACGATTTGGCCAAGGAAATCACGATCGATTTTAAACGATCATATCTCCTCTAAGAAAATGCGAATTTTGGCATTCTGAAGCCTAAGCGTATCTTAGATTCTGGATTTCAGAATATGTAGTCATTGTAAATTCCCTGACGCAGAGTACAGTTTCTAGAACTTTAAGTTAACTTAATGTCATGTTATATGAGTTTCGCAAATTGCACAAAACGAAGCCTTACAAGAAAAATGACCTGCACCACTGAAATCGCCGTGAAATTTCGAGTCAAGTGCTGACTTTCAGAAAAATCCGTGTCGGTCGAAATTTGAAAAATTCCAACAGGTAGAGGGGTACGTTGATCTTTACGATTTGGCCGAAATCACGATCGATTTTAAACGATCATATCTCCGCAAAATGCGAATTTACGGCATTCTGAAGCTAGGGGCGTGCTCTTGGATTCTGGATTTTCAGAATATGTGGTCATTTGTATGAAATTCTGACGCAAATGCAGTTTCTAGAAGACTTTAGTTAACTAATGTCGTGTTATATGAGTTTTCGCAAATTGCACGAAAACGAAGCCTTACCTGAAAAAATGGCTGCACCCACTGAAATCGCCGTGAAATTTCGAGTCAGAGTGCGCTTTCAGAAAAATCCGTCCGGTCGAAATTTGAAAAAAATTCAGCAGGTGGGGTACGTTGATCTTTTTTACGATTTGGCCAAGAAATCACGATCGTTTAAACGATCATATCTCCTACAAAAATGCGAATTTTGGCATTCTGAAGCTAGGGGCGTGCTCTTCCAGATTCTAGTTTTCCAGAATGTGGTCATTTGTGAAATTCTGACGCGAGTACGGTTTCTAGAGACTTTAAGTTAACAAATATAATGTTCATGAGTTTTCGCCAATTGCACGAGAAGCAGCCTTACCTGAAAAATGACCTGCACCACTGAAATCGCCGTGAAATTTCGAGTCAGGGTGCTGACTTTCAGAAAAATCCGTGTCCGGTCAGAGTTGAAAAATTCAACAGGTGGGGCAGTACGTTGATCTTTACGATTTGGCCAAGGAAATCACGATCCGATTTTAACGTGATCTATATCTTCTACAAAATGCCCGAATTTGGCATTCGAGCTACAGGCGTGCTCTTCAGTTGGATTTTCAGAATATGTGGTCATTTGTAGAATTCTGACGCAGAGTACAGTTTCTAGAACTTTAATTAACTAATGTCGTGTTATATGAGTTTTCGCTAATTGCACCAAAACGAAGCCTTACACGAAGAAATGGCTGCACCACTGAAATCGCCGTTAAATTTCGAGTCAGAATTAAGCTTTCAGTAAATCCGTGCTGATCGAAATTTGAAAAGGAATTCAACCAGTGGGGGTACGTTGAACGTTTACGATTTGACCAAAGGAAATCACGATCGACTTTAAACGATCATATCTCCTACAAAAATGCGAATTTTGCATTCTGAATCTACAGGCGTGCTCCCGATTGGCCTTTCAGAATATGTGGTCATTTATGAAATTCTGACGCAAGTGCTGTTTCCAGAGGCTTTAAGTTAAAAATGTCGTCTCTTGTAGTTTCTTGAATTGCACGAAAACAGAAGCCTTATAGAAAAATGACCTGTACCACTGAAATCGCCGTTAAATTTCCAGTCAAGTGCTGACTTTCAGAAAAATCCGTGTCAGTCAGAAATTTAAAAAATTCAACAGGTGGAAGTACGTTGAACTTTTACGATTTGGCCAAGAAATCACGATCGACTTTAAACGATCATATCTCCCACAAAATGCGAATTTCTTCATTCTGAAGCTACAGGCGTGTTTCTTAGATTCTGGATTTTTCCAGAATATGTAGTCATTTGTGAAATTCTGACGCGAAGTACGGTTTCTAGAATTTTAAAAGTTGAAAACAAATGTCGTGTTATATGAGTTTCGCGGTACTTTTTGAAAACGAAGCCTTACACCTGAAAAATGACCTGCACCACTGAAATCGCTGTTAAATTTCGAGTCAGGGTGCTGACTTTAGAAAAATCCGTGTCGGTCGAAATTTGAAAAATTCAACATGTGAGAGTACGTTGATCTTTTACGATTTGGCCAAGAAATCACGATCGATTTAAACGATCATATCTCCTACAAAAAATGCCGTTTTGGCATTCTGAAGCTACAGGCGTGCTCTTCAGATTCTGGATTTCAGAATATGTGGTCATTTGCAAATTCTGACGCAGAGTACGGTTTCTAGAAGACTTTAAGTTAACTAATGTCGTGTTATATGAGTTTTATAAATTGCACGAAAACGAAGCCTGAAAAATGACCTGCACCACTGAAATCATACCGTGAAATTTCGAGTCAAGTGCTGACTTTCAGAAAAATCCGTGTCAGTCGAAATTTGAAAAATTCAACAGGTGGGGGAGTACGTTGATCTTTTACGGTTGGCCAAAGGAAATCACGATCGATTTTAAACGATCATATCTCCTAAAAATGCGAATTTTGGCATTCTGAAGCTAAAGGGGCGTGCTCTTCCAGATTCTGGATTTTCAGAATATATGGTCATTTGTAATTCTGACACTGATATTTTGCAGTTTCTAGAGGCTTTAAAGTAACAAATGCCGTGTTATATGCGTTTTCGCAAATTGCACGAAAACGAAGCCACACAGAAAAATGACTTGCACCACTGAAATCGCCGTTAAATTTTAGGTGAAGTGCTGACTCAGAAAAATCCGTGTCGGTCAGAATTTGAAAAAATTCAACAGGTAGGGTGCGTTGAACTTTTTACGATTTGGCTGAGAAATCACGATCAATTTAAACGATCATATCTCCTACAAAATGCGAATTTTGGCATTCTGAAGCTACGGGCGTGCTCCCAGATTCTGGATTTTCAGAATATGTGGTCATTTGTGAAAATTCACAAGCGCAGTGTACGGTTTCTAGAGGCTTTAAGTTAACAAATGTCGTGTTATATGAGTTTCGCCAGTGCACGAAACAAGAAGCCCATACCACAGAAATATGACCTGCACCACTGAAATCGCCGTGAAATTTCGAGTCAGGTGCTGACTTTCAGAAAAATCCGTGTCGGTCGAAATTTGAAATTCAACAGGTAAGAAGTGGTGATCTTTTACGTTTGGCCAAGGAAATCACATTCGATTTTAAACGATCATATCTTCTACAAAAATGCGAATTTTGGCGTTCTGACTACGGGCGTGCTCTTCAGATTCTTGATTTTCAGAATATGTGGTCATTTTAATGAAATTCTGACGCAGAGTACGGTTTCTAGAGACTTTAAGTTAACTAATGTCGTGTTATATGGGTTTTTGCTAATTGCACGAAAACGAAGCCCTTACACAGAAAAATGACCTGCACCACTGAGAATCGCGCCGTTAAATTTCGAGTCAGGGTGCTGACTTTCAGTAAATCCGTGCCCGGTCGAAATTTGAAAAATTCAGCCGGTGGGGGGCCGCGATTGAACGTTTACGGTTGACCAAGGAAATCACGATCGACTTTAAACGATCCTTATCTCCTACAAAATGCAATTTTGCATTCTGAAAGCAGGCGTGCTCCCCCAATTCTGGCCTTTCAGAATATGGTCATTTATGAAATTCTGACGCAGAGTACTGTTTCAGAGCTTTAAAGTTAAAAAATGTCGTCTTATATGAGTTTTCGCGGTGCACGAAAACGAAGCCCTTAACTGAAAAAATGACCTGCACCCTTCAAATCTTGGTGAATTTCCAGTCAGGTGCTGACTTTCAGAAAAATCGTGTCCGATCATTTAAAATTCAACAGGTGGAGTACGTTGAACTTTTACGATTTGGCCAAAGGAAATCACGATCGACTTTAAACGATCATATCTCCACAAAAATGCGAATTTTTCATTCTGAAGCTACGGGCGTGTTTCTTAGATAGTTTTCAGAATATTATGTTGTTAATTGTGAAATTCTGACGCAGTGCGGTTTCTACGGCTTTAGTTAACAATCGTGTTATATGAGTTTCGCGGGTGCACGAAACGAAGCCTTACACAGAAAAATGGCCTGCACCACTGAAATCGCTGTTAGTTTCGAGTCAGGGTGCTGACTCCAGAAAAATCCGTGTCTGGTCAGAATTTGAAAAATTAACATGTGAAATTGCGTTGAAGTCTTTTGTTTAGCCGGAAATCACGATCGATTTTTAAACGATCATATCTCTACAAAATGCGAATTTTGGCATTCTGAAGCTAAGGCGTATCTTGATTGATTTCAGAATGTGGTCATTTGTGAAATTCTGACGCAGAGTACGGTTTCACAGAGACTTTAAGTTACCTAATGTCGTGTTATATGAGTTTTCATAAATTGCTGCGAAAACGAAGCCTTACACAGAAAAATGACCTGCACTACTGAAATCACGTGAAATTTCGGTCAAGTGCTGACTTTCAGAAAAATCCGTGTCCGGTCGAAATGAAAATTGTTCAACAGGTGAAATTGCGTTGGAAGTCTTTTACGGTTTGGCCAAAGGAAATCACGATCGATTTTAAACGATCATATACTCCTACAAAAATGCGATTTTGGCATTCTGAAGCTAGGGGCGTGCTCTTCAGATTCTGGATTTTCAGAATATGTGGTCATTTATGAAATTCTGACGCACAGTACGAACTAGAGGCTTTAAAGTAACAAATGCACGTGTTATATGCGTTTTATAAATTGCACGAAAACGAAATATACAGAAAAATAACGCACCACTGAAATCGCCGTTAAAATTTCGAGTCCAAGTGCTGACTTTCAGAAAAATCCGTGTCAGTCAGAAATTTGAAAAATTCAACGGTGAAGTACGTTGAACTTTACGATTTGGCAGAAATCACGATCGAATTTAAACGATCATATCTCCTACAAAATGCAGATTTTGGTATGAAGCTACAGGCGTGCTCCAGATTCTGGATTTTCAGAATATCATGGTCATTTGTGAAATTCTGACGCAGTGTGCAGTTTCTAGAGGCTTTAAGTTAACAAATGTCGTGTTATATGAGTTTTCGCTAATTGCACGAAACGGCCTCATGAAAAAATGACCTGCACCACTGAAATCGCGTTAAATTTTGAGTCAGTGCTGACTTTCAGAAAAATCCGTGTCGGTCGAAATTTGAAAAAAATTCAACGGAGTGCCGAGAATATGTTGAATATATCTTTTACGATTTATTGAGAAATCACGATCGATTTTAAACGATCATATCTCCTAAAATGAATTTTGGCATTCTGAAGCTAAAGGGCGTGCTCTTCAGATTCTGGATTTTCGAATATGTGATCATTTGTATTCTGACCTGTTTTACAGTTTCTAGAGGCTTTAAAGTAACAAATGCCGTATTATATGCGTTTCGCAAATTGCGAAGCAAGAGAAACCTTACACAATAACATAAATCGTTAAATTTCGAGTCAGGGTGCTGACTTTCAAAAATCCGTGTCAGTCGAAATTTGAAAAATTCAACAGGTGAAGTACGTTGAACTTTACGGTTGGCCAGGAAATCACGATCGAATTTAAACGATCATATCTCTACAAAAATGCGAATTTTGGCATTCTGAAGCTACGGGCGTGCTCCCCAGATTCTGGATTTTCCGGAATATGTGGTCATTTGTGAAATTCTGACGCAGTGTACGGTTTCTGTTTAAGTTAACAAATGTGTGCTATCATGATTTGTTAAATTACGAAAGCAGTATACAAATGACCTGCACCACTGAAATCGCTTGTGAGCCTGAGTCAGTTGTGGCTCAGAAAAATCAATGTCCAGTCGAAATTTGAAAAGTTAACAGTGAGGGGAGTACGTTGATCTTTTGATTTGGCCAAAGGAAATGCGATCGATTTAAAACGATATATCTTCTACAAAATGCGAATTTGGCATTCTGGAAACTACGGCGTGCTCTTCAGATTCTGGATTTTCAGAATATGTAGTCATTTGTGAAATTCAGCGCGAAGTGCAGTTTCTAGAGACTTTAAATTGCATGTGTATTGTTATATGAGTTTTCGCTAATTGCACGAAAACGAAGCCTTTGAAAATAGCCTGCACCATAATGCGTTGTTTCGGAGTCAGAATTTTTGACTTTCAGTAAATCGTGCCAGTCAGGGGTGAAGAATTGGCCGGTGGGGTACGTTGAACGTTTACGTTTGACCAGAAATCACGATCGACTAAGCGATCATATCTAAAAATGCAATTTACACATTCCAACTTGGGCGTATCACGATTCTAGCCTTTCAGAATATGATGTTTATGAAATTCTGACGCAGAGTACTGTTTCCAGAGGCTTTAAGTTAAAATGTCATCATACCATGAGTTTCCGCGATTGCACGAAAACGAAGCCTTATCTAGAGAAAATGACCTGCACCACTGAAATCGCCGTTAAATTTCAGTCGGGTGCGACTTTCGAAAAATCATGTCAGTCGAAATTTAAAAAATTCAACAGGTACGTTGAACTTTACGATTGGCCAAGGAAATCACGATCGACTTCAAACGATCATATCTCCACAAAAATGCAATTTTTCGTTCTGATGCTGGGCGTCTCCTTAGATTCTGAGTTTTTTTTTGCGAATGGTCATTGTGAAATTCTGGCGCAGTACGATTCTAGAGGCTTTAAGTTAACAAATGTCATTATTACTATGAGTTTCGCGAATTGCAGCAAAGTATACACAGAAAAATGACCTGCACCACTGAAATCGCTATTAAATTTCGAGTCAGTGCCCAGCTTTCCGCAGAAAAAATCGTGTCCGGTCGAAATTTAGAAAAATTCAACATGTGGAAATTATGTTGATCTTTTGATTTGGCCAAGAAATCACGATCGATTTTTAAACGATCATATCTCCTACAAAAATGCAAGATTTGGCATTCTGAAATAGGGGCGTGCTCATTCAGATTCTGGATTTCAGAATATGTGGTCATTGTGAAATTCTGACGCACCCAGTACGGTTTCTAGAGGAAGCTAGTAACCAAATGCCGTGTTATATGCGTTTTCGCAAATTGCACGAAAACGAAGCCTACAGAAAAATAGCTTTTCCTAAATCGCCGTTAAATTTCAGCGAGGTCAAGTGCTGACTTTCAGAAAAATCCGTGTCGATCGAAATTTGAAAAATTCAACAGGTGAAGTACGTTGAACTTTTACGATTTGGCCAAAGGAAATCACGATCGATTTTAAACGATCATATCTCCTGCAAAAATGCGAATTTTGGCATTCTGAAGCTACGGGCGTGCTCCCAGATTCTGGATTTCAGAATGTGGTCATTGTGAAATTCTGACGCAGTGTACGGTTTCCGAGGCTTCAGTGCTCAATGTCATGTTATATGAGTTTTCGCGAATTGCACGAAAACGAAACCTTACACAGAAAAATGACCTGCACCACAGAAATCGCCGTTAAATTTCGAGTCAGAATTGCTGACTTTCAGAAAAATCCGTGTCCGGTCGAAATTGAAAAAATTCAACGGGTGGGTACGTTGATCTTTTGGTGCGGCCGAAAATGCGATCGATTTTAAACGATCATATCTTCTACAAAAATACGAATTTTGGCATTCTGAAGCTACGAGCGTGCTCTTCAGATTGGATTTTCCAGAATATGTAGTCATTGTGAAATTCTGGCGCAGAAGTACGGTTTCTAGAGACTTTAAGTTAACTAATGTCGTGTTATATGAGTTTTCGCTAATTGCACGAAAACGAAGCCTTACACAGAAAAAATGACCTGCACCACTGAAATCGCCGTTAAATTTCGAATTGGTGCTGACTTTTAAGTAAATCATTGCCAGTCAGAAATTTGAAAAAATTCAGCCGGTGGGGGTACGAATTGAACGTTTTTACGATTTGACCAAAGGAAATCACGATCGACTTTAAACGATCATATCTCCTACAAATGCGAATTTTGCATTCTGAAACTACAGGCGTGCTCCCAGATTCTGGCCTTTCAGAATATATGGTCATTTGTATGATTCTGTTTGGTACTATTTCAGGCTGGTTAAAATGTCGTCTTATGGTTTCTGTTACGAAAGAAACGAAACCTTACTCTAGAAAAATAGCCTGCACCACTGAAATCGCCGTTAAATTTCCAGTCAGGGTGCTGACTTTCAGAAAATCCGTGTCGGTCAATTTAAAAATTACTTGGTAGAGGTACGTTGAACTTTACGATTTGGCCAAGGAAATCACGATCGACTTTAAACGATCATATACAAAAATGCGAATTTTTTCATTCTGGAAGCTACGGGCGTGTTTCTTAGATTCTGGATTTTCGAATATGTAGTCATTGTGAAATTCTGACGCAGAGTACGGTTTCTAGAGGCTTTAAGTTAACAAATGTCGTGTTATGAGTTTTCATGGTGCACGAAAACGAGCCTTACAGAAAATGACCTGCACCACTGAAATCATGTTAAATTCGAGTGAAGTTGCTGACTTTCAGAAAAATCCGTGTCGGTCGAAATTTGAAAAAATTCAACGTAATGTGAAATTACGTTGATCTTTTACGATTTGGCCAAGGAAATCACGATCGATTTTAAACGATCATATCTCCTACAAAAAATGCGAATTTTGGCATTCTGAAGCTACAGGCGTACTCTTCCAGATTCTGGTTGCAAATCTATGTGGTCATTTAATTCCTGACGCAGAGTACGGTTTCTAGAGACTTTAAGTTAACTAATGTCGTGTTATATGATTTTCGCTAATTGCACGAAAACGAAGCCTTGAAAAAATGACCTGCACCACTGAAATCGCCGTTAAATTTCAAATTGAGTGCGCTTTCATAATCGTGCCGGTCAAATTTGAAAATTCAACCGGTGAGGTATTGAACGTTTACGATTTGACCAAGAAATCACGATCGACTTTAAACAGTCCATATCTACCACCAAAAATGCGAATTTTGCATTCTGAAATACAGACGTGCTCTCCCCCAGATTCTGGCCTTTCAGAATATGTGGTCATTTACCAATAAATTCGGTATGATACTGTTTCCATTTAAGTTAAAAATATCGTCTTATATGAGTTTTCTGTAGTGCACGAAAAGCAAATATATACAGAAAAATGACCTGCACCACTGAAATCGCCGTTAAATTTCCAGTCAGAATTTGACTTTCAGAAAAATCCGTGTCCGATCAAATTTAAAATTCAACGGAGTGGAGGTGTTGAACTTTTACGATTGTAAGAAATCACGATCGACTTTAAACGATCATATCTCCCCACAAAAAATGCAATTTTTTCATTCTGAAACTACGGGCATTGTTTCTTAGATTCTGGATTTTCAGAATATGTGTTCGTTTGTGAAATTCTGACGCAGAGTGCAGTTTCTAGGGGCTTTAAGTTAACAAATGTCGTGTTCATGCGGGTTTTATAAATTTTTAACCAGTATACGAAAAATGACCTGCACCACTGAAATCGCTGCATTGAATTTCCGAGTCAGGTGCTGACTTTCCAGAAAAATCCGTGTCAGTCAGGAAATTTGAAAGAATTCAGCATGTGAAGTGCATGATCTTTTTGATTTAGCCAAGAAATCACGATCGATTTTAAACGATATATCTCCTACAAAAATGCGAATTTTGGCATTCTGAAGCTACGGGCGTGCTCTTCAGATTCTGGATTTTCAGAATATGTGGTCATTTACAGCCGAAATTCTGACGCAGAGTACAGTTTCTGAGGCTGGATTAACTAATATGTCATTATATGAGTTTTCGCAAATTGCACGAAAACGAAGCCTTACACAGAAAAATGACCTTACCACTGATGCCGTGAAATTTCGAGTCAGGGTGACTTTCAGAATAATCCGTGTCAGTCGGAAATTTGAAAGAGATTCAACGGGTGAAGTGCGTTAAGTCTTTACGATTTGGCCAAGAAATCACGATCGATTTTAAACGATCATATCTCCTACAAAAATGCGAATTTTGGCATTCTGAAGCTAGGGCGTGCTCTTCGATTGGTTTTAGAATACATGTGGTCATTTGTGAAATTCATGACGCACAGTACACGGTTTCTAGGCTTTAAAAGTAACCGTGCCGTGTTATATGCGTTTCAATTGCACAAAGCAAGAAGCCACACAGAAAAATGACTTGCACCACTGAAATCATACATTCAAATTTCGAGTCAGGGTGCTGACTTTCAGAAAAATCCGTGTCAGTCGTTTGAAAAATTCAACAGGTGAAATTACAGTTGAACTTTTGATTTGGCCAAGAGTACGTCCAATTTAAACGATCATATCTCCTAAAAATGCGAATTTTGGCATTCGACTACAACGACGTCCCAGATTCTTGGCTTTCAGAATATATGGTCATTTGTTAAATTCGGACGCAAACTACAGTTTCAGAGCTATTAGTTAAAATGTCGTATTTAATTAGTTTTTCATGAATTGCACGAAAACAAAGCCTTACACAGAAAAATGGCGTACCGTAATCGCCGTTAATTTCGAGTCAGGGTGCTGACTTTCAGAAAATCCGTGTCCGATCGAAATTTGAAAATTCAGGTGGTACGTTGAACTTTTACGATTTGGGCAAGAAATCACGATCGACTTTAAGCAATCCATCTACAAAAATGCGAATTTTTGCATTCTGAAGCTTCGGGCGTATTTCCCCAGGTTCTAGCGTTTTAGGATGTGGTCATTTGTTAAATTCGGACGCAAACTACGGTTTCAAGAGGCTTTTAGTTAAAAAATGTCGTGTTATATGAGTTTCGCTAATTGCACAGCGAAGCCTTACACGAAAAAGCCAAATATACCATAAATGTCATTAATTCGAGTCAAGTTGCTGACTTTGAAAAATCGTTTGATCATTTGAAAAATTCAACAGGTGAAGGTACGTTGAATTTACGGTTGCCATTGAAATCACAATCAATTTAAACGATCATATCTCCTACAAAAATGCGAGTTTTGCATTCTGAATCTACGGGCGTGTTCCCCAGATTCTGGGCTTTCAGAATATGTGGTCATTTGTTAAATTCGGACGAAAACTACGGTTTCAGAGGCTTTAAGTTAAAAAATGTCGTGTTATATGAGTTTTCGCTAATTGCACGAAAACGAAGCCTTACACAGAAAAATGACCTGCACCACTGAAATCGCCGTTAAATTTCGAGTCAGGGTGCTGACTTTCAGAAAAATCCGTGTCCGGTCGAAATTTGAAAAATTCAACAGGTGGGGGTACGTTGAACTTTTACGGTTGGCAAGGAAATCACGATCAATTTAAACGATCATATCTCTAAAAATGCGAATTTTGGCATTCTGAGCTACGGGCGTGCTCCCAGATTCTTGGCTTTCAGAATATATGGTCATTTGTTAAATTCGGACGCAAACTACGGTTTCCAGAGGCTATTAGTTAAAAATGTCGTATTTAATTAGTTTTCGCGAATTGCACGAAAACAAAGCCTTACACAGAAAAATGACCTGTACCACTGAAATCGCCGTTAAATTTCGAGTCAGGTGCTGACTTTCAGAAAAATCCGTGTCCGGTCGAAATTTGAAAAATTCAACAGGTGAAATACGTTGAACTTTACGATTGGCCAAGGAAATCACGATCGACTTTAAACGATCATATCTCCTACAAAAATGCGAATTTTTGCATTCTAAAACTACGGGCGTGTTCCCCAGGTTCTAGCCTTTTAGGATATGTGGTCATTTGTTAAATTCGGACGCAAACTACGGTTTCCAGAGGCTTTTAGTTAAAAAATGTCGTCTTATATGAGTTTTCGCGAATTGCACGAAAACGAAGCCTTACACAGAAAAATGACCTGCACCACTGAAATCGCCGTTAAATTTCGAGTCAGGGTGCTGACTTTCAGAAAAATCCGTGTCCGTCGAAATTGAAAAATTCAACGGTGGGGGTACGTTGAATTTTTACGATTTGGCCAAGGGAAATCACGATCGAATTTAAACGATCATATCTCCTACAAAAATGCGAATTTTTGCATTCTGAAGCTACGGGCGTGTTCCCCAGATTCTGGGCTTTCAGAATATGTGGTCATTTGTTAAATTCGGACGCAAACTACGGTTTCCAGAGGCTTTTAGTTAAAAAATGTCGTCTTATATGAGTTTTCGCGAATGCACGAAAACGAAGCCTTACACAGAAAAATGACCTGCACCACTGAAATCGCCGTTAAATTTCGAGTCAGGGTGCTGACTTTCAGAAAAATCCGTTTCCGGTCGAAATTTGAAAGATTCAACAGGTGGGGGTACGTTGAACTTTTACGATTTGGCCAAGGAAATCACGATCGATTTTAAACGATCATATCTCCTACAAAAATGCGAATTTTTGCATTCTGAAGCTACAGGCGTGTTCCCCAGATTCTGGCCTTTCAGAATATGTGGTCATTTGTTAAATTCGGACGCGCAGTCCCGGTTTCAGAGGCTTTAAGTTAAAAATGTCGTGTTATATGAGGTTTCGCGATTTGCACGAAAACGAAACCTTACACAGAAAATGACCTGCACCACTAAATATCGCCGTTAAATTTCCCGAACAAGTGCTGACTTTCAGAAAATCCGTGTCCGGTCGAAATTTGAAAAATTCAACAGGTGGGGTACGTTGAACTTTTACGATTTGGCAAGGAAATCACGATCGACTTTAAACGATCATATCCCCACAAAAATGCGAATTTTGCATTCTAAAACTATGGGCGTGTTTCCCAGATTCTGGCCTTTCAGAATATGTGGTCATTTGTTAAATTCTGACGCAGAGTACGGTTTCCAGAGGCTTTTAGTTAAAAAATGTCGTTTATATGAGTTTTCGCGAATTGCACGAAAACGAAGCCTTACACAGAATATTGACCTGCACCACTGAAATCGCCGTTTAATTTCGAGTCAGGGTGCTGACTTTCAGAAAAATCCGTGTCGGTGGAAATTTGAAAAATTCAACAGGTGGGGTACGTTGAACTTTACGATTGGCCCAAAGGAAATCACGATCGAATTAAACGATCATATCTCTAAAAAGCGAATTTCATTAGCTAGCGTTCCAGATTCTTGCTTTAGAATATATGGTCATTGTAAACGACGCAAACTACAGTTTCAGAGGCTATTAGTTAAAATGTCGATTTATGTTCGTGCACGAAAAAGTACAGAAAATGACCTTAACAAATCGTTAAATTTCGAGCGTGCTGACTTTCAGAAAAACTGTCTCGAAATTAAAATCAACAGGTGGGGTACGTTGAACTTTTACGAGGCCGGAAACACGATCGACTTAAACATCATATCTCCACAAAAATGCAATTTGCATTCAAAACAGTGTTCCCAGTTCTGCCTTAGATATGGTCATTTGTAAATCGACGCAACGGTTTCAAGTTGTTAAAATGTCGTGTTAGAGTTCCAATTGCACGAAAACGAAGCCTTACAGAAAAATGACCTGCACCTGAATCGCCGTTAAATTTCGACAGGTGCGACTTTCAGAAAATCCGTGTCGTCGAAATTTGAAAATTCAACAGGTGGGGTCTTGAACTTTAGATTTGGCGAAATCACGATCGATTTAAACGACATATCTCCACAAAAATGCATTTGCATTTGAACTAGGTGCCCCAGATTCTGGCTTTCAGAATATGTCAGAAATTCGACGCAAACGTTCAGATAGTAAAAATGTCGTTTATATGAGCTTGCACGAAAACTTACGAATCCCACGAATGCGTTATTTCGAGTCAGTGGACTTCGAAAAATCGTTCGGTGAAATTGAAACAACAGGGGGTACTGAATTACATTTAAATATTTAAATCATATCTCCTAAAATGCAATTTTGGCATTTGCTACGGTGCTCCGATTCTGGCTTTGATATATGGTCATTTGTTAAATCGGACGCAAACTACGTTTAGAGGCTTGTTAAAATGTCGTATTTAATTAGTTTTCAATGACGAAAACAAAGCCTACAGAAAATGACTACCACTGAAATGCCTTAATTTGAGTCAGGTGCGACTTTCAGAAAATCGTGTCGGTCGAAATTTGAAAATTCAACAGTGTACGTTGAACTTTACGATTTGGAAATCACGATCGACTTTAAACGACAATCTCCTAAAAACAATTTGCATTCTGTCTGGCGTGTTCCCAGGTTCTAGCCTTTTAGGATATGTGGTCATTTGTTAAATTCGACGCAAACTACGGTTTCCAGAGGCTTTTAGAAAAATGTCGTGTTATATGAGTTTCACATGCACGAAAACGAAGCCTTACCGAAAAATGACTGCACCACTGAAATCGCCGTTAATTTCGAGTCAAGTGCTGACTTTCAGAAAAATCGTGTCCGTCGAAATTGAAATTCAACAGGTGGGGGTTGAACTTTACGATTTGGAAGGAAATCACGATCGAATTTAAACGATCATATCTCCTAAAAAATGCGATTTTTGCATTCTGAACTAGGCGTGTTCCCAGATTCTGGGCTTTCAGAATATGTGTCTTGTTAAATCGGACGAAACTACGTTTCCAGAGGTTTAATTTAAAAATGTCTGTTATATGAGTTTTCGCAATTGCACGAAAACGAAGTCTACACAGAAAAATGACCTGCACCACTGAAATCGCCGTTATTCGAGTCAGGGTGCTGACTTTCAGAAAATCCGTGTCCGGTCGAAATTTGAAAATTCAACAGTGGGGTACGTTGAATTTACGTTGGCCAAGAAATCACGATCAATTTAAACGATCATTCTCCTAAAAATGCGAATTTTGGCATTCTGAAGCTACGGCGTGTCCCAGATTCTTGGCTTTCAGAATATAGGTCATTTGTTAAATTCGGACGCAAACTACGGTTTCCAGAGGCTATTAGTTAAAAAATGTATTTAATGAGTTTTCGCGAATTGCACGAAAACGAAGCCTTACACAGAAAAATGACCTGCACCACTGAAATCGCCGTTAAATTTCGAGTCAGGGTGCTGACTTTCAGAAAATCCGTTTCGGTCGAAATTTGAAAAATTCAACAGGTGGGGTACGTTGAATTTTACGATTTGCAAGGAAATCACGATCGAATTTAAACGATCATATCCCTAAAAAATGCGAATTTTTGGCATTCTGAAGCTACGGGCGTGCTCCCAGATTCTTGGCTTTCAGAATATATGGTCATTTGTTAAATTCGGACGCAAACTACGGTTTCCAGAGGCTATTAGTTAAAAAATGTCGTATTTAATGAGTTTTCGCGAATTGCACGAAAAAAGCCTTACACAGAAAATGCCCGTATACCACTGAAATCGCCGTTAAATTTGAGTCAGGGTGCTGACTTTCAGAAAAATCCGTGTCGATCGAAATTTAAAAAATTCAACAGGTGGGGGTACGTTGAACTTTTACGATTTGCCAAGAAATCACGATCGACTTTAAACGATCATATCTCCTAAAAAAATGCGAATTTTGCATTCTGATGCTACTGGGCGTGTTCCCAGGTTCTAGCCTTTAGGATATGTGGTCATTTGTTAAATTCGGACGCAAACTACGGTTTCAGAGGCTTTTAGTTAAAAATGTCTTGTTATAGAGTTTTCGCTAATTGCACGAAAACGAAGCCTTACCAGAAAAATGACCTGCACCACTGAAATCGCCTTTAAACATTTCGAGTCAGGTGCTGACTTTCAGAAAAATCCGTGTCCGGTCGAAATTTGAAAAATTCAACAGGTGGGGGACGTTGAACTTTACGATTTGGCCAAGGAAATCACGATCGAATTTAAAGGGGGGGGGGGGGGGGGGGGGGGGGGGGGGGGGGGGGTTTGTTTTTTTTTTTTTTTTTTTTTTTTTTTTTTTTTTTTTTTTTTTTTTTTTTTTTCGAAATTTGAAAAATTCAACAGGTGGGGTACGTTGAACTTTTCCGATTTGGCCAAGGAAATCACGATCGAATTTAAACGATCATATCTCCTACAAAAATGCGAATTTTGCATTCTGAAGCTACGGGCGTGCTCCCCAGATTCTTGGCTTTCAGAATATATGGTCATTTGTTAAATTCGACGCAAACTACGGTTTCCAGAGGCTTTAGTTAAAAATGTCGTATTTAATTAGTTTTCGCGAATTGCACGAAAACAAAGCTTCACAGAAAAATGACCTGTACCACTGAAATCGCCGTTAAATTTCGAGTCAGGTGCTGACTTTCAGAAAAATCCGTGTCCGGTCGAAATTTGAAAATTCAACAGGTGGGGTACGTTGAACTTTACGATTTGGCCAAGGAAATCACGATCGACTTTAAACGATCATATCTCCTACAAAAATGCGAATTTTGGCATTCTGAAGCTACGGGCGTGTTCCCCAGATTCTGGGCTTTCAGAATATGTGGTCATTTGTTAAATTCGGACGAAAACTACGGTTTCAGAAGGCTTTAAGTAAAAAATGTCGTGTTATATGAGTTTTCGCTAATTGCACGAAACGAAGCCTTACACAGAAAATGACCTGCACCACTGAAATCGCCGTTAAATTTCGAGTCAGGGTGCTGACTTTCAGAAAAATCCGTTTCCGGTCGAAATTTGAAAAATTCAACAGGTGGGGTACGTTAAATTTTTACGATTTGGCCAAGAAATCACGATCGAATTTAAACGATCATATCTCCTACAAAAATGCGAATTTTGGCATTCTGAAGCTACGGGCGTGCTCCCCAGATTCTTGGCTTTCAGAATATATGGTCATTTGTTAAATTCGGACGCAAACTACGGTTTCCAGAGGCTATTTAGTTAAAAAATGTCGTATTTAATGAGTTTCAGAATTGCACGAAAACAAAGCCTTACACAGAAAAATGACGTGTACCACTGAAATCGCCGTTAAATTTCGAGTCAGGGTGCTGACTTTCAGAAAAATCGTGTCCGGTCGAAATTTGAAAAATTCAACAGGTGGGGGTACGTTGAACTTTTACGATTTGGCCAAGGAAATCACGATCGACTTTAAACGATCATATCTCCTACAAAATGCGAATTTTGCATTCTGAAGCTCTGGGCGTGTTCCCAGGTTCTGCTTTTAGGATAGTGGTCATTTGTTAAATTCGGACGCAAACTACGGTTTTCCCAGAGGCTTTTAGTTAAAAAGTCGTGTTATACGAGTTTTCGCTAATTGCACGAAACAAGCCTTACACAGAAAATGACCTGACCACTGAAATCGCTTAAATTTCGAGTCAGGGTGCTGACTTTCAGAAAATCCGTTCCGGTCGAAATTTGAAAAATTCAACAGGTGGGGTACGTTGAACTTTACGATTTGGCCAAGGAAATCACGATCGACTTTAAACGATCATATCTCCTACAAAATGCGAATTTTGCATTCTGAACTACGGGCGTGTTACCCAGATTCTGGCTTTCAGAATATGTGGTCATTTGTTGAAATTCTGACGCAAGTACGGTTTCGAGGCTTTTAGTTAAAAATGTCGTGTATATGAGTTTTCCCTAATTGCACGAAAACGAAGCCTTACACAAAAATGACCTGCACCACTGAAATCGCCGTTAAATTTCGAGTCAGGGTGCTGACTTTGAAAATCCGTGTCCGGTCGAAATTTGAAAAATTCAACAGGTGGGGTACGTTGAACTTTACGATTTGGCCAGAAATCACGATCGACTTTAAACCATCATATCCTCAAAAATGCGAATTTTGGCATTCTGAATCTACGGGCGTGTTCCCAGATTCTGGCTTTCAGAATATTGGTCATTTGTTAAATTCGGACGAAAACTACGGTTTCAGAGGCTTTAAGTTAAAAATGTCGTGTTATATGAGTTTTCGCTAATTGCACGAAACAAGCCTTACACAGAAAATGACCTGCACCACTGAAATCGCCGTTAAATTTCGAGTCAGGGTGCTGACTTTCAGAAAATCCGTGTCCATCGAAATTTGAAAAATTAACAGGTGGGGTACGTTGAACTTTACGATTTGGCCAAGGAAATCACGATCGAATTTAAACGATTATATCTCCTACAAAAATGCGAATTTTTGCATTCTGAATCTACGGGCGTGTTCCCCAGATTCTGGCCTTTCAGAATATGTGGTCATTTGTTAAATTCGGACGCAAACTACGGTTTCCAGGGCTTTTAGTTAATAATTCGTGTTATATGAGTTTTCGCAATTGCACGAAAACAAGCCTTAACAGAAAATGACCTGCACCACTGAAATCGCCGTTAAATTTCGAGTCAGGGTGCTGACTTTCAGTAAATCCGTGCCCGGTCGAAATTTGAAAATTCAACAGGTGGGGGTACGTTGAACTTTACGATTTGACCAAGAAATCACATCGACTTTAAACGATCATATCTCCTACAAAATGCGAATTTTGCATTCTGAAGTAGGGCGTGTTCCCCAGATTCTGGCCTTTCAGAATATGTGGTCATTTGTGAAATTCTGACGCAGATACAGTTTCCAGGGGCTTTAAGTTAAAAAATGTCTTCTTATGAGTTTTCGCGAATTGCACGAAAACGAAGACTTATACAGAAAAATGACCTGCACCACTGAAATCGCCGTTAAATTTCAGTCAGGGTGCTGACTTTCAGAAAATCCGTGTCGGTCGAAATTTAAAAATTCAACGGTGGAGGTACGTTGAACTTTACGATTTGCCAAGAAATCACGATCGACTTTAAACATCGCCTTCAAATGCGAATTTTTCATTCTGATCTACGGGCTGTTACTCAGATTCTGGATTTTCAGAATATGTGGTCATTTGAAATTCTGACGCAGAGTACGGTTTCAGAGCTTTAGTTAAAAATGTCTGTTATATGAGTTTTCGCAGTGCACGAAAAGAAGCCTACACAGAAAAATGACCTGCACCACTGAAATCGCTGTTAAATTTCGAGTCAGGGTGCTGACTTTCAGAAAATCCGTGTCCGTCGAAATTTGAAAAATTCAACAGTGGGGTATGTTGATCTTTTACGATTTGGCAGGAAATCACGATCGAATTTAAACGATCATATCTCCTACAAAAATGCGAATTTTGGCATTCTGAAGCTACGGGCGTGCTCCCAGATTCTGGCCTTTCAGAATATGTGGTCATTTGTAAATTCTGACGCAGAGTACGGTTTCTAGAGGCTTTAAGTTAAAAATGTCGTGTTATATGAGTTTTCGCAATTGCACGAAAACGAAGCCTTACCAAAAATGACCTGCACCACTGAAATCGCTGAATTTCGAGTCAGGTGCTGACTTTCAGAAAATCCGTGTCGGTCGAAATTTAAAAATTCAACAGGTGGGTACGTTGATCTTTTACGATTTGGCCAGAAATCACGATCGATTTTAAACGATCATATCTCTACAAAAATGCGATTTTTGCATTCTGAAGCTACGGGCGTGTTCCCCAGATTCTGGGCTTTCAGAATATGTGGTCATTTGTGAAATTCTGACGCAGAGTACGGTTTCTAGAGGCTTTAAGTTAAAAATGTCGTCTATATGAGTTTTCGCAATTGCACGAAAACAAGCTATACAGAAAAATGACCTGACCACTGAAATCGCCGTTAAATTTCAGTCAGGGTGCTGACTTTCAGAAAATCCGTGTCCGGTCGAAATTTAAAAATTCAACAGGTGGGTACGTTGAACTTTTACGATTTGGCCAAGAAATCACGATCGACTTTAAACGATCATATCTCCACAAAAATGCGAATTTTTCATTCTGAAGCTACGGCGTGCAGATTCTGGATTTTCAGAATATGTGGTCATTTGTGAAATTCTGACGCAGAATACGGTTTCTAGAGGCTTTAAGTTAACAAATGTCGTGTTATATGAGTTTTCCAATTGCACGAAAACGAAGCCTTACACGAAAAATGACCTGCACCACTGAAATCGCGTTAAATTTCGAGTCAGGTGCTGACTTTCAGAAAAATCCGTGTCCGGTCGAAATTTGAAAAATTCAACATGTGGGGGTACGTTGAACTTTTACGATTTGGCCAAGGAAATCACGATCGACTTTAAACGATCATATCTCCTTAAAAAATGCAAATTTTGGCATTCTGAATCTACGGGCGTGCTCTTCAGATTCTGGCTTTTCAGAATATGTGGTCATTTGTGAAATTCTGACGCAGAGTACGGTTTCTAGAGGCTTTAAGTTAACTAATGTCGGTTATATGAGTTTTCAAATTGCACGAAAACGAAGCCTTACACGAAAAATGACCTGCACCACTGAAATCGCGTAAATTTCGAGTCAGGTGCTGACTTTCAGAAAAATCCGTGTCGGTCGAAATTTGAAAAATTCAACGGTGAGTACGTTGATCTTTACGATTTGGCCAAGGAAATCACGATCGATTTTAAACGATCATATCTCCTACAAAAATGCGAATTTTTGCATTCTGAAGCTACGGGCGTGCTCTTCAGATTCTGGATTTTCAGAATATGTGGTCATTTGTGAAATTCTGACGCAAGTACGGTTTCTAGAGGCTTTAAAGTAAAAATGCCGTGTTATATGCGTTTTCGCAATTGCACGAAAACGAAGCCTACACAGAAAAATGACTTGCACCACTGAAATCGCCGTTAAATTTCGAGTCAGGTGCTGACTTTCAGAAAAATCCGTGTCCGGTCGAAATTTGAAAATTCAACAGGTGGGGTACGTTGAACTTTTACGATTTGGCCAAGGAAATCACGATCGATTTTAAACGATCATATCTCCTACAAAAATGCGAATTTTGGCATTCTGAAGCTACGGGCGTGTTCCCCAGATTCTGGATTTTCAGAATATGTGGTCATTTGTGAAATTCTGACGCAGTGTACGGTTTCTAGAGGCTTTAAGTTAACAAATGTCGTGTTATATGAGTTTTCGCGAATTGCACGAAAACGAAGCCTTACACAGAAAAATGACCTGCACCACTGAAATCGCCGTTAAATTTCGAGTCAGGGTGCTGACTTTCAGAAAAATCCGTGTCCGGTCGAAATTTGAAAAATTCAACAGGTGGGGGTACGTTGAACTTTTACGATTTGGCCAAGGAAATCACGATCGATTTTAAACGATCTTATCTTCTACAAAAATGCGAATTTTGGCATTCTGAAGCTACGGGCGTCTCTTCAGATTCTGATTTTCAGAATATGTGGTCATTTGTGAAATTCTGACGCAGGTACGGTTTCTAGAGACTTTAAGTTAACTAATGTCAGGTTATATGAGTTTCGCTAATTGCACGAAAACGAAGCCTTACACAGAAAAATGACCTGCACCACTGAAATCGCCGTTAAATTTCGAGTCAGGGTGCTGACTTTCGGAAATCCGTGCCAGGTCGAAATTTGAAAAATTCAACAGGTGGGGGTACGTTGAACGTTTACGATTTGCCCAAGGAAATCACGATCGACTTTAAACGATCATATCTCCTACAAAATGCGAATTTTTGCATTCTGAAGGCTAGGGCGTGTTCTCAGATTCTGGCTTTCAGAATATGTGGTCATTTGTTAAATTCTGACGCAGAGTACGGTTTCCAGAGGCTTTAAGTTAAAAATGTCGTGCTTATGAGTTTTCGCAGAATTGCACGAAAACGAAGCCTTACTACAGAAAATGACCTGCACCACTGAAATCGCCGTTAAATTTCCAGTCAGGGTGCTGACTTTCAGAAAATCCGTGTCCGGTCGAAATTTGAAAATTCAACAGGTGGAATCGTTGAACTTTTACGATTTGGCCAAGGAAATCACGATCGATTTTAAACGATCATATCTCCTACAAAAATGCGAACTTTGGCATTCTGAAGCTACGGGCGTGCTCTTCAGATTCTGGATTTTCAGAATATGTGGTCATTGTGAAATTCTGACGCAGATACGGTTTCTAGAGACTTTAAGTTAACTAATGTCGTGTTATATGAGTTTCGCAATTGCACGAAAACGAAGCCTACACAGAAAAATGACCTGCACCACTGAAATCGCCGTGAAATTTCGAGTCAGGGTGCTGACTTTCAGAAAAATCCGTGTCCAGGTCGAAATTTGAAAAATTCAACAGGTGGGGTACGTTGATCTTTACGATTTGCCAGAAATCACGATCGATTTTAAACGATCATATCTCCTACAAAAATGCGAATTTTGCATTCTGAAGCTAGGGCGTGCTCTTCCAGATTCTGGCTTTTCAGAATATGTGGTCATTTTGAAATTCTGACGCACAGTACGGTTTCAGAGGCTTTAAGTAACAAATGCCGTTTATATGCGTTTTCGCAATTTGCACGAAAACGAAGCCTTATACAGAAAAATGACTTGCACCACTGAAATCGCCGTTAAATTTCGAGTCAGGGTGCTGACTTTCAGAAAAATCCGTGTCCGGTCGAAATTTGAAAAATTCAACAGGTGGGGTACGTTGAACTTTTACGATTTGGCCAAGGAAATCACGATCGACTTTAAACGATCATATCTCCTACAAAAATGCGAATTTTTGCATTCTGAACTACGGCGGTTTCCCAGGTTCTAGCGTTTTAGGATATGTGGTCATTTGTTAAATTCGGACGCAAACTACGGTTTCAGAGCTTTAGTTAAAATGTCGTGTTATATGAGTTTTCGCAATTGCACGAAAACGAAGCCTTACACAGAAAATGACCTGCACCACTGAAATCGCCGTTAAATTTCGAGTCAGGTGCTGACTTTCAGAAAATCCGTTTCCGGTCGAAATTTGAAAAATTCAACAGGTGGGGTACGTTGAACTTTACGATTTGGGCAAGGAAATCACATCGATTTAAACGATCATATCTCCTACAAAAATGCGAATTTTGGCATTCTGAAGCTACGGGCGTGTTCCCCAGATTCTGGGCTTTCAGAATATGTGGTCATTTGTTAAATTCGGACGCAAACTACGGTTTCCAGAGGCTTTTAGTTAAAAAATGTCGTCTTATATGAGTTTTCGCGAATTGCACGAAAACGAAGCCTTACACAGAAAAATGACCTGCACCACTGAAATCGCCGTTAAATTTCGAGTCAGGTGCTGACTTTCAGAAAAATCCGTGTCCGGTCGAAATTTGAAAAATTCAACAGGTGGGGTACGTTGAACTTTTACGATTTGGCCAAGGAAATCACGATCGAATTTAAACGATCATATCTCCTACAAAAATGCGAATTTTGGCATTCTGAAGCTACGGGCGTGCTCCCAGATTCTTGGCTTTCAGAATATATGGTCATTTGTTAAATTCGGACGCAAACACGGTTTCCAGAGGCTATTAGTTAAAAAATGTCGTATTTAATGAGTTTTCGCGAATTGCACGAAAACGAAGCCTTCACAGAAAAATGACGTGTACCACTGAAATCGCCGTTAAATTTCGAGTCAGGTGCTGACTTTCAGAAAAATCCGTGTCCGGTCGAAATTTGAAAAATTCAACAGGTGGGGTACGTTGAACTTTTACGATTTGGCCAAGGAAATCACGATCGACTTTAAACGATCATATCTCCTACAAAAATGCGAATTTTTGCATTCTGAAGCTACGGCGTGTTCCCAGATTCTGGCCTTTTAGGGTATGTGGTCATTTGTTAAATTCGACGCAAACTACGGTTTCAGAGGTTTTAAAGTTAAAAATGTCGTGTTATATGAGTTTCGCAATTGCACGAAACGAAGCCTTACAGAAAATGACCTGCACCACTGAAATCGCCGTTTTGAACAACAGGTGGGGTACGTTGAACTTTACGATTTGGGCAAGGAAATCACGATCGAATTTAAACGATCATATCTCCTACAAAATGCGATTTTGCATTCTGAACTAGGCGTGTTCCCAGATTCTGGCTTTCAGAATATGTGGTCATTTTAAATTCGACGAATGGTTTCAGAGGCTTAAGTTAAAAATGTCGTGTTATATGAGTTTTCGCTAATTGCGAAAACGAAGCTTACACAGAAAATGACCTGACCACTGAAATCGGTTAAATTTCGAGTGGGGTGCTGATTTTCAGAAAATCCGTCGCAAATTTGAAAAATTAACGGGGGGGGTACGTTGAACTTTTACGTTTTGGGGCCGGGAAACAGATCGATTTAAACGATCATATTCCTAAAAAAATGCAATTTTTGCATTCTGCTGGGCTTTTCCCCGGTTCTGTTTTTTGGGTTTGGGTCATTTGTTAAATTCGGACGAAAACTCTTTTCCCAGAGGCTTTATTTAAAAATGTCGGTTTTTGAGTTTTCCTAATTGCACGAAAACGAAGCCAACAGAAAATGACCTGCACCACTGAAATCGCGTTAAATTTCGAGTCGGGGTGCTGATTTTCAAAAAACCCTTTCCCGGTCGGAATTTTAAAAATTAACAGGGGGGGGTACGTTGAATTTTACGATTTGGAAACACGTCAATTTTAAACGATCATATCTCCTAAAAATGCATTTTGCATTCTGAATTACGGGCGTGTTCCCAGATTCTGGCCGAATTTTGGGGTCATTTTTTAAAATTTCGGACGCAAACTACGTTTCCAGGGGCTTTGAAAAAATGTCGGAATATTTTTCGCAATTGCAAAAACAAATTACAAAAAAAATGACCACACTGAAACGCTTTAAATTTGAGTCATTTGGGATTTCAAAAAATCCTTTTCCCGGTCGAAATTTGAAAAATTCAACAGGGGGGGGTAGTTAATTTTACGTTTTGGGCCAAGGAAATCACGATCAAATTTAAACATCATATCTCTAAAAATGCGTTTTTGGATTCTGAAGCTACGGGCGTGCCCCAGATTTTTGGCTTTCAGAATATTGGTCATTTTTAAATTTCGACGCAAATACGGTTTCAGAGGCTTTAGTTAAAAATGTCTTTTTAAATTTTTTTTCCCGGAATTGCACGAAAAAAAAACCTTAACAGAAAAATGCCCTTTCCCACTAAATCGGTTAAAATTTTTGACGGGTGCGTTTTCAGAAAATCCGTGTCGGTCAAAATTTTAAAAAAATTCAACAGGTGGGGTACGTTGAATTTTTTACGATTTGGCCAAAAATCACGATCGATTTTAAACGATCATATTCCTACAAAATGCAAATTTTTTATTCTAACCGGGCGTTTCCCCGGGTTCCCGGGATATGTGGTTTTTTTAAATTCGACCAAATAGGGTTTTCCCAGGGGTTTTTTGAAAAATGTCGTTTATATGATTTTTCGCTAATTCACGAAAACAAGCCTTAAAAAAAATGACCTGCACCACTGAAATCGCGTTAATTTCGGTCGGGGGCACTTTCAAAAAAATCCGTGTCGGTAAAATTTTGAAAAAACAGGGGGGGTATTGAACTTTACGTTTTGGGCCCAAAGGGAAATCACGATCGAATTTAAACGATCATATCTCCTACAAAAATGCGAATTTTGGCATTTTGAAGCTACGGGCGTGTTCCCCAGATTCTGGGCTCAGAATATTGGTCATTTGTTAAATTCGGACGCAAACTACGGTTTCAGGGCTTTAAAGTTAAAAATGTCGTTTAATTTTAGTTTTCGCAATTGCACGAAAACAAAGCCTTACACAGAAAAAGACCTGACCACTGAAATCGCCGTTAAATTTCGAGTCAGGTGCTGACTTTCAAAAAATCCGTGTCCGGTCGAAATTTGAAAAATTCAACGGTGGGGTACGTTGAATTTACGTTTTGGGCCAAAGGGAAATCACGATCGATTTAAACGATCATATCTCCTAAAAATGCATTTGGCATTCTGAAGCTACGGGCGTGCTCCCAGATTCTGGCTTTTCAGAATATTGGTCATTTGTTAAATTCGACGCAAACTGTTTCCCAGAGGCTTTAAAAAATGTCGTATTTAAATTTTAGTTTTCGCGAATTGACGAAACGAAGCCTACACAAAAAAATGCCCTGACCACTGAAATCCCCGTTAAATTTCGAGTCAGGGTGCTGAATTTCAAAAAAATCCGTGCCCGGGTGGGAAATTTAAAAATTCAACAGGTGGGGTACGTTGAACTTTTACGTTTTGGGCCCAAAGGGGAAATCACGATCGACTTTAAACGATCATATCTCCTACAAAAATGCGAATTTTTGCATTCTGAACTACGGGCTGTTCCCCAGATTCTGGCCTTTAGAATATGTGGTCATTTGTTAAATTCGGACGCAAATAGGGTTTTCCCAGAGGCTTTAGTTAAAAATGTCGTTTATAGAGTTTTCGCTAATTGCACGAAAACGAACCCTTTTACACAGAAAATGACCTGCACCACTGAAATCCCCGTTAAATTTCGAGTCGGGGTGCTGACTTTCAGAAAAATCCGTTTCCGGTCGAAATTTAAAAAATTCAACAGGTGGGGAGTTGAACTTTACGATTTGCAAGGAAATCACGATCGATTTAAACGATCATATCTCCTACAAAATGCGAATTTTGGCATTCGCTACGGGCGTGTTCAGATTCTGGCTTTTCAGAATATTGGTCATTTGTGAAATTCGGCAGAGTACGGTTTCGGGGGCTTTAGTTAAAAATGTCGTGTTATGAGTTTTCGCAATTGCACAAAACAAGCCATACAGAAAAAATGACCTGCACCACTGAAATCGCCGTTAAATTTCGAGTCGGGGTGTTTAATTTAGAAAATCCGTGCCCGTCGAAATTTGAAAAATTCAACAGGTGGGTACGTTGAACTTTACGATTTGGCAAGAAATCACGATCGATTTTAAAACCCATCATATCCCTTAAAAAAATGCGAATTTTGGCATTCTGAACTACGGGCGTTTTCCCAGATTCTGGCTTCGGGAATATGGGGTCATTTGTTAAATTCGACGAAACCTAGGTTTCAGAGGCTTTAAGTAAAATGTGTGTTATATGAGTTTTCGCAATTGCACGAAAACGAACCCTTTACACAAAAAAATGACCTGCACCACTGAAATCGCCGTAAATTTCGAGTCAGGGTGCTGACTTTCAAAAAAACCCGTGTCCGGTCGAAATTTGAAAAATTAACAGGTGGGGAGTTGAACTTTTACGATTTGGCAAGGAAATCACGATCGAATTTAAACGATCATATCTCCTAAAAAAATGCGAATTTTTGCATTCTGAACTACGGGCGTGTTCCCAGATTCTGGCCTTTCAGAATATGTGGTCATTTGTTAATTTCGACGAAAACCAGGTTTCAGAGGCTTTAGTTAAAAATGTCGGTTATATGAGTTTTCGCTAATTGCACGAAAACGAAACCCTTTACACAGAAAAATGACCTGCACCACTGAAATCGCCGTTAAATTCGAGTCAGGTGCTGACTTTCAGAAAATCCGTGCCGGTCGAATGAAAATTAAACCCGGTGGGAGTTGAACTTTACGATTTGCCAAGGAAATCACGATCGAATTTAAAAACGATCATATTTTCTACAAAATGCGAATTTTGCATTCTAAGCTCGGCGTCTCCCAGATTCTGGCCTTTCAGAATATGTGGTCATTTGTAAATTCTGACGCAATACTGTTTCCAGAGGCTTTAAAATTTAAAAATGTCGTTTATATGAGTTTTCGCAATTGCACGAAAACAAGCTCTAACAGAAAAAATGACCTCACCACTGAAACGGTTAAATTTCAGTCAGGTGCTGACTTTCAGAAAAATCCGTTCCGTCAAAATTTAAAAATTCAACAGGTGGGTACGTTGAACTTTTACGATTTGGCCAAGGAAATCACGATCGACTTAAACGATCATATCCCCACAAAAATGCAATTTTTTCATTCTAAAGCTACGGGGTTCTAGATTCTGGTTTTCAGAATATTGGTCATTTGAAATTCTGACGCAGTACGGTTTCTAGAGGCTTTAAGTTAACAAATGTCGTTTATATAGTTTTCGCGAATTGACGAAAACGAAGCCTTACACAGAAAAATGACCTGCAACACTGAAATGCTTAAATTTCGAGTCGGGGTGCTGACTTTCAGAAAAACCCGTGCCCGGTCGAAATTTGAAAAATTCAACAGGTGGGGGTAGTTAAACTTTTACGTTTTGGGCCAAGGAAATCAGATCGATTTTAAACGATCATATCTCCTAAAAATGCAAATTTTTTGGCATTCTAAAGCTAGGGCGTTTTTCCAGATTCTGTTTTCAGAATATGTGGTCATTTGTGAAATTCTGACGCAAATACGGTTTCAGGGGCTTTAAGTTAAAATGTCGTGTTATATGAGTTTTCGCAAATTGCACGAAAACGAAGCCTTACACAAAAAAAATGACTGCACCACTGAAATCGCCGTTAAATTTCGAGTCAGGGTGCTGACTTTCAGAAAATCCGTGTCCGGTCGAAATTTGAAAAATTCAACAGGGGGGGGAGTTAAATTTTTTACGATTTGGCCAAGGAAATCACGATCAAATTTTAAACGATCTATCTCCTACAAAAATGCGAATTTTGGCATTCTGAAGCTGGGGCGTGCTCTTCAGATTCTGTTTCAGAATATTGGTCATTTTTTAAATCTGACGAAACTACGGTTTCTAGAGGCTTTAATTTAAAAATGCCGTGTTATATGGTTTTCTTGCACGAAAACAAGCCTTCACAGAAAAATGCCCTGCACCACTGAAATCGCCGAAATTTCGAGTCAGGGTGCTGATTTTTCAGAAAACCCGTGTCCGGTCGAAATTGAAAAATTCAACAGGTGGGGTACGTTGAACTTTACGTTTTGGGCCCAAGGAAATCACGATCGTATTTAAACGATCATATCTCCTACAATAATGCGAATTTTGGTATTCTGTAGTTACGGGCGTGCTCCCCAGATTCTGGTTTCAGAATATTGGTCATTTGTAAATTCTGACGCAGGTACGGTTTCAGAGGCTTTAGTTAAAAATGTCGTTTTAATTGAGTTTTCCCCAATTGCACGGAAAAAGCTTTACACAGAAAAATGACCTGCACCACTGAAATCGCCGTAAATTTCGGGTCAGGTGCTGACTTTCAAAAAAACCCGTGTCCGGTCGAAATTTGAAAAATTCAACAGGTGGGGTACGTTAAACTTTTACGATTTCAAGGAAATCACGATCGAATTTAAACGATCATATCTTCTACAAAAATGCGAATTTTTGCATTCTGAAGCTACGGGCGTGTCTTAGATTCGGATTTTCAGAATATGTGGTCATTTGTGAAATTCTGACGCAGAGTACGGTTTCTAGGGGCTTTAGTTAACAATGTCGTTTATATGAGTTTTCGCAATGCAAAAACGAAGCCTTACACAGAAAAATGACCTGCACCACTGAAATCGCCGTTAAATTTCGAGTCAGTGCTGACTTTCAGAAAATCCGTGCCGGTCAAAATTTTGAAAATTCAACGGTGGGGGTACGTTGAACTTTACGTTTTGGGCTGGGAAATCACGATCGACTTTAAACGATCATATCTCCTACAAAAATGCAATTTTGCATTCTGAAGCTACGGGCGTTCCAGATTCGGGCCCTTTTCAGAATATGTGGTCATTTGTGAAATTCTGACGCAGAGTACTTTTTCCCAGAGGCTTTGTTAAAATGTCGTTTATATGAGTTTTCGCAATTGCACGAAAACGAAGCCTTACCAGAAAAATGACCTGCACCACTGAAATCCCCGTTAAATTTTCCCAGTAAAGGGTGCTGACTTTCAAAAAAATCCGTGTCCGGTCAAATTTAAAAATTCAACAGGTGAGGTACGTTGAACTTTAACGTTTTGGGCCCAAGGAAATCACGATCGACTTTAAACATCATATCTCCTAAAAAAATGCGAATTTTGGCATTCTGAACTACGGGCGTTTTCAGATTCTGATTTTAGAATATGGGGTCATTTGTAAATTCTGACGAGAGTACGGTTTCTAGAGGCTTTAAGTTAACAAATGTCGGTTATATGAGTTTCAATTGACGAAAACGAAGCTTACACAGAAAAATGACCTGACCACTGAAATCGCTGTTAAATTTTCGAGTCAGGTGCTGACTTTCAGAAAAATCCGTGTCCGGTCGAAATTTGAAAAATTCAACAGGGGGGTACGTTAAACTTTTACGTTTTGGGCCAAGGAAATCACGATCGATTTTAAACGATCATATCTCCTACAAAAATGCGAATTTTGCATTCTGAAGCTACGGCGTGTTCCCAGATTCTGGTTTTCAGAATATGTGGTCATTTGTAAATTCTGACGCAATACGGTTTCAGAGCTTTAAGTTAAAATGTCGTGTTATATGAGTTTTCAAATTGCACGAAAACGAAGCCTACACAGAAAAATGACCTGCACCACTGAAATCCCCGTAAATTTCGAGTCAGGTGCTGACTTTCAGAAATCCGTGCCGGTCGAAATTTGAAAAATTCAACGGTGGGGTACGTTAAACTTTACGATTTGCCAAGGAAATCACGATCGAATTTTAACGATCATATCTCCTACAAAAATGCGAATTTTGGCATTCTAAGCTACGTGCTCCCAGATTCTGGTTTCAGAATATGTGGTCATTTGTGAAATTCTGACGCAATACGGTTTCAGATTTAAGTAAAAATGTGTTTATAGGGTTTTTGCAAATTGCACGAAAACAAGCCTTACACAGAAAAATGCCCTTGCCCCACTGAAATCGCTTTAAAATTTTCCCAGTCAGGGTGCTGACTTTCAGAAAATCCTTTGTCCGGTCGAAATTTGAAAATTCAACAGGTGGGGTACGTTGAATTTTTTACGATTTGCTAGGAAACCCGATCAAATTTTAAACGATCATATTCTAAAAAAATGCGAATTTTGGCATTCTGAGTACGGGCGTGTTTTAGATTCTGGATTTTCAGAATATTGGTCATTTTGAAATTTGACGCAGTACGGTTTCTAGAGGCTTTAGTTAACAAATGTCGTGTTATATGAGTTTTCCCCAATTGCACGAAAACGAAGCCTTACAGAAAAATGACCTGCACCACTGAAACGCTCTTTAAATTTCAGTCGGGGTGCTGACTTTCAGAAAAATCCGTGCCCGGTCGAAATTTGAAAAATTCAACAGGTGGGGTAGTTGATCTTTACGATTTGGCTAGAAATCACGATCGATTTTAAACGATCTTATTCCACAAAAATGCGAATTTTGGCATCTAAGCTACGGGCGTGTTCTTCGATTCTGGATTTTCAGAATATGTGGTCATTTGTGAAATTCTGACGCAAGAGGTTTCGAGATTTTAAAGTTAACTAATGTCGTGTTATATGAGTTTTCGCTAATTGCACGAAAACGAAGCCTTACACGAAAATGACCTGCACCACTGAAATCGCCTTTAAAATTTTCCCGAGTCAGGTGCTGACTTTCAGAAATCCTGCCCGGTCGAAATTTAAAAAATTCAACGGTGGGGGTACGTTGAATCTTTACGATTTGCCAAGGAAATCACGATCGATTTAAACGATCATATCTCCTACAAAATGCGAATTTTGCATTCTGAAGTTTACGGCGTGCTCCCCAGATTCTGGCTTTCAGAATATGTGGTCATTTGTGAAATTCTGACGCAAGTACGGTTTCAGAGGCTTTAAGTTAAAAATGTCGTTTATATGAGTTTTCGAATTGCACGAAAACGAAGCTCATACAGAAAAATGACCTGCACCACTGAAATCCCCGTTAAATTTCCAGTCGGGGTGCTGACTTTCAGAAAAATCCGTGTCCGTCGAAATTTAAAAATTCAACAGGTGGGGTACGTTGAATTTTTACGATTTGGCCAAGGAAATCACGATCGTTTTAAACGATCATATCTCCAAAAAAATGCAAATTTTTTCATTCTGAAGCTACGGGCGTGTTCTTATCTGGTTTTTCAGAATATGTGGTCATTTGTAAATTGACGCATACGGTTTCTAGAGGTTTTGTAAAAAATGTCGTGTTATATGAGTTTTCCAATGCACGAAAACGAAGCCTTACACAAAAAAATGACCACCACTGAAATCGCGTTAAATTTCGAGTCAGGTGCTGACTTTCAGAAAAATCCGTGTCCGGTCGAAATTTGAAAAATTCAACAGGTGGGGTACGTTGATCTTTTACGATTGGCAAGGAAATCACGATCGATTTTAAACGATCATATCTCCTACAAAAATGCGAATTTGGCACTAAGTTACGGGCGTGCCCTTCAGATTCTAGTTTTCAGAATATGTGGTCATTTGTAAATTCGACGCAGATACGGTTTCTAGAGACTTAAGTTAATAATGTCGTGTTATATGAGTTTTCGCAAATTGCACAAAAACGAAGCCTTAAAAGAAAAATGACCTGCACCACTGAAATCGCGTTAAATTTTCCCGAGTCAGGTGCGACTTTCAGAAAATCCGTCCGGTCGAAATTTGAAAATTCAACAGGTGGGGTACGTTAAACTTTACGTTTTGGGCAAGGAAATCACGATATTTTAAACGATCATATCTCCTACAAAATGCAAATTTTTGGGCATTCAAGTTAGGGCGTGCTCCCAGATTCTGGTTTCAGAATATGTGGTCATTTTGAATTCTGACGCAAGTACTTTCAGAGGCTTTAGCTAAAAATGCGTGTTATATGGTTTCGCAATTGCACGAAACGAAGCCTTACAAAAAAAATGACTGCACCACTGAAATCGCGTTAAATTTCGAGTCAGGTGCTGACTTCAGAAAAATCCGTGTCCGGTCGAAATTTGAAAAATTCAACAGGTGGGGTAGTGAACTTTACGATTTGGCGGAAATCACGATCGATTTTAAACGATCATATCTCCTCAAAAATGCGAATTTTGGTATTCTGAAGCTACGGGCGTGTCAGATTCGGATTTTCGAATATGTGGTCATTTGTGAAATTCTGACGAGTACGGTTTCTAGAGGCTTTAAGTTAAAAAATTTCGTGTTATGAGTTTTCGCAATTGCACGAAAACGAAGCCTTAAAAGAAAAATGACCGCACCACTGAAATCCCCTTTTAAATTTCGAGTCAGGTGCTGACTTTCAGAAAACCGTGTCCGGTCGAAATTTGAAAATTCAACGGGGGGAGTTGAACTTTTACGATTTGGCCAAGGAAATCACGATCGATTTAAACGATCATATCTCCTACAAAAATGCGAATTTTTGCATTCTGAAGCTACAGGCGTGCTCCCAGATTCTGGTTTTCAGAATATGTTTTCATTTGTGAAATTCGACCAGAGTACGGTTTCCTAGAGGCTTTAAGTTAAAATGTCGTGTTATATGAGTTTTCGCAAATTGCACGAAAACGAAGCCTTACCAGAAAAATGACCTGCACCACTGAAATCGCCGTTGAATTTTCCCAGTCAGGTGCTGACTTTCAAAAAAATCCGTGTCCGGTCGAAATTTGAAAAATTCAACAGGTGGGTACGTTGAACTTTTACGATTTGGCCAAGGAAATCACGATCGAATTTAAACGATCATATCTCCTACAAAAATGCGAATTTTGCATTCTGAAGCTACGGGCGTGTTTCCCAGATTCTGGCCTTTCAGAATATGTGGTCATTTGTTGAAATTCTGACGCAGAGTAGGGTTTTCCCAGAGGCTTTAAGTTAACAAATGTCGTGTTATATGAGTTTTCGCTAATTGCACGAAAACGAAGCTACACAGAAAATGACCTGCACCACTGAATCGCCGTGAAATTTCGAGTCAGGTGCTGACTTTCAGAAAAATCCGTGTCCGGTCGAAATTTAAAAAATTCAACAGGTGGGGTACGTTGAATTTTACGATTTGGCCAAGGAAATCACGATCGATTTAAACGATCATATCTCCTACAAAATGCGAATTTTGCTTTCCCTGAAGCTACGGGCGTCTTCCCAGATTCTGGCTTTCAGAATATGTGGTCATTTTGAAATTCTGACGCAAAGTACGGTTTCAGAGGCTTTAGTTAAAAATGTCGTTTATATGAGTTTTCGCAATGAATGAAAACAAAAGCCTTACACAGAAAATGACCTGCACCACTGAAATCGCCGTTAAATTTCGAGTCAGGGTGCTGACTTTCAGAAAAATCCGTGTCCGGTCGAAATTTGAAAAATTCAACAGGTGGGGGGTACGTTGAACTTTTACGATTTGGCCAAGGAAATCACGATCGACTTTAAACGATCATATCTCCTAAAAAAATGCGAATTTTCGCATTCTAAAAGCTACGGCGTGCTCCCCAGATTCTGGCCTTCAGAATATGTGGTCATTTGTGAAATTCTGACGCAGAGTACTGGTTTCCAGAGGCTTTAAAGTTAAAAATGTTGTCTTATATGAGTTTTCGCGAATTGCACGAAAACGAAGCCTTATACAGAAAAATGACCTGCACCACTGAAATCGCCGTTAAATTTCGAGTCAGGGTGCTGACTTTCAGAAAAATCCGTGTCCGGTCGAAATTTAAAAATTCAACAGGTGGGGTACGTTGAACTTTTACGATTTGGCAAGAAATCACGATCGACTTTAAACGATCATATCTCCTACAAAAATGCGAATTTTTCATTCTGAAGCTACGGGCGTGTTTCTGATTCTGGATTTTCAGAATATGTGGTCATTTGTGAAATTCTGACGCAGAGTACGGTTTCCAGAGGCTTTAAGTTAACAAATGTCGTGTTATATGAGTTTTCGCGAATTGCACGAAAACGAAGCCTTACACAGAAAAATGACCTGCACCACTGAAATCGCCGTTAAATTTCGAGTCAGGGTGCTGACTTTCAGAAAAATCCGTGTCCGGTCGAAATTTGAAAAATTCAACAGGTGGGGATGCTTGATTTTTTACGATTTGAAGGAAATCACGATCGATTTTAGACGATCATATCTCCTACAAAATGCGAATTTTTGCATTCTGAAGCTACGGGCGTGCTCCCCAGATTCTGGGCTTTCAGAATATATGGTCATTTGTGAAATTCTGACGCAGAGTACAGTTTCAGAGACTTTAGTTAACTAATGTCGTTTATATGAGTTTTCGCAATTGCACGAAAACGAAGCCTTACACAGAAAAATGACCTGCACCACTGAATCGCCGTAAATTTCGCGTCGGGGTGCTGACTTTCAGAAAAATCCGTGTCCGGTCGAAATTTGAAAAATTCAACAGGTGGGGTACGTTGAACTTTACGATTTGGCTAAGGAAATCACGATCAAACTTTAAACGATCATATCTCCCTACAAAAATGCGAATTTTGCATTCTGAAGCTACGGGCGTGTTCCCCAGATTCTGGCCTTTCAGAATATGTGGTCATTTGTGAAATTCTGACGCAGAGTACGGTTTCTAGAGGCTTTAAGTTAACAAATGTCGTGTTATATGAGTTTTCGCGAATTGCACGAAACGAAGCCTTTTACCGAAAAATGACCTGCACCACTGAAATCGCCGTTAAATTTCGAGTCAGGGTGCTGACTTTCAGAAAAATCCGTGTCCGGTCGAAATTTGAAAAATTCAACAGGTGGGGGTACGTTGAACTTTTACGATTTGGCCAAGAAATCACGATCGATTTAAACGATCATATCTCCTACAAAAATGCGAATTTTTGCATTCTGAAGCTACGGGCGTGTTCCCCAGATTCTGGCCTTTCAGAATATGTGGTCATTTGTGAAATTCTGACGCAGAGTACGGTTTCCAGAGGCTTTAAGTTAACAAATGTCGTTTAATGAGGTTTCCGAATTGCACGAAAACGAAGCCTTACACAGAAAATGACCTGCACCACTGAAATCGCCGTTAAATTTCGAGTCAGGGTGCTGACTTTCAGAAAAATCCGTGTCCGGTCGAAATTTGAAAAATTCAACAGGTGGGGGTACGTTGAACTTTTACGATTTGGCCAAGGAAATCACGATCGATTTAAACGATCATATCTCCTACAAAATGCGAATTTTGCATTCTGAAGCTACGGGCGTGTTCCCCAGATTCTGGCTTTCAGAATATGTGGTCATTTGTGAAATTCTGACGCAGAGTACGGTTTCCAGAGGCTTTAAGTTAACAAATGTCGTGTTATATGAGTTTTCGCGAATTGCACGAAAACGAAGCCTTACACAGAAAAATGACCTGCACCACTGAAATCGCCGTTAAATTTCGAGTCAGGTGCTGACTTTCAGAAAATCCGTGTCCGGTCGAAATTTGAAAAATTCAACAGGTGGGGGTACGTTGAACTTTTACGATTTGGCCAAGGAAATCACGATCGACTTTAAACGATCATATCTCCTACAAAAATGCGAATTTTGGCATTCTGAAGCTACGGGCGTGTTCCCAGATTCTGGGCTTTCAGAATATGTGGTCATTTGTGAAATTCTGACGCAGAGTACGGTTTCCAGAGGCTTTAAGTTAACAAATGTCGTGTTATATGAGTTTTCGCAAATTGCACGAAAACGAAGCCTTACACAGAAAAATGACCTGCACCACTGAAATCGCCGTGAAATTTCGAGTCAGGGTGCTGACTTTCAGAAAAATCCGTGTCCGGTCGAAATTTGAAAAATTCAACAGGTGGGGGTACGTTGAACTTTTACGATTTGGCCAAGGAAATCACGATCGAATTTAAACGATCATATCTCCTACAAAAATGCGAATTTTGCATTCTGAAGCTACGGCGTGCTCTTCCCAGATTCTGGGCTTTCAGAATATGTGGTCATTTGTGAAATTCTGACGCAAAGTACGGTTTCAGAGGCTTTTAGTTAAAAAATGTCGTCTTATATGAGTTTTCGCAAATTGCACGAAAACGAAGCATTACACAGAAAATGACCTGCACCACTGAAATCGCTGAAATTTCGAGTCAGGGTGCTGATTTTCAGAAAAATCCGTGCCGGTCGAAATTTGAAAATTCAACAGTGGGGTACGTTGAACTTTACGATTTGGCTAGGAAATCACGATCGACTTTAAACGATCATATCTCCTACAAAATGCAATTTTGCATTCTGAAGCTAGGGCGTGCTCTCCAGATTCTGATTTCAGAATATGTGTCATTTGTGAAATTCTGACGCAAGTACGGTTTCAGAGGCTTTAAGTTAAAATGTCGTTATATGAGTTTTCGCAATTGCACGAAAACGAAGCCTTACACAGAAAATGACCTGACCACGAAATCGCCGTTAAATTTCAGTCAGGTGCTGACTTTCAGAAAATGTGTCCGGTCGAAATTTAAAAATTCAACAGGTGAGGTACGTTGAACTTTACGATTTGGCCAAGGAAATCACGATCGACTTTAAACGATCATATCTCCTACAAAATGCGAATTTTTGCATTCTGAAGCTACGGGCGTGTTCCCAGATTCTGGGCTTTCAGAATATGTGGTCATTTGTTAAATTCGGACGCAAACTACGGTTTCCAGAGGCTTTTAGTTAAAAGTGTCGTGTTATATGAGTTTTCGCTAATTGCACGAAAACGAAGCCTACACAGAAAATGACCTGCACCACTGAAATCGCTGTAAATTTCGAGTCAGGTGCTGACTTCAGAAAAATCCGTGTCCGGTCGAAATTTGAAAATTCAACAGGTGGGGTACGTTGAACTTACGATTTGGCAAGAAATCACGATCATTTAAACGATCATATCTCCTACAAAAATGCGAATTTTGCATTCTGAATTACGGGCGTGTTCCCAGATTCTGGTTTCAGAATATGTGGTCATTTTTTAAATTCGACGCAAATACGGTTTTAGAGCTTTAAGTTAAAATGTCGTTATTGGTTTTCGCAATTGCACGAAAACGAAGCCTTACACAAAAATGACCTGCACCACTGAAATCGCCGTTAAATTTCGAGTCAGGTGCTGACTTTCAGAAAAATCCGTTCCGGTCGAAATTTGAAAAATTCAACAGGTGGGGGTACGTTGATTTTACGATTTGGCCAAGAAATCACGATCGATTTAAACGATCATATCTCCTAAAAATGCGAATTTTGGCATTCTGAGCTAGGGCGTGCTCCCAGATTCTGGCTTTCAGAATATGTGGTCATTTGTGAAATTCTGACGCACAGTACGGTTTCAGAGGCTTTAAGTAAAAATGTCGTGTTAATGAGTTTCGCAATTGCACGAAAACAAGCCTTACACAGAAAATGACTATACTGAAATCGCCGTTAAATTTCGAGTCAGGTGCTGATTTCAGAAAATCCGTGTCCGGTCGAAATTTGAAAAATTCAACAGGTGGGGTACGTTGAATTTTTACGATTTGGCCAAGAAATCACGATCGACTTTAAACGATCATATCTCCTACAAAAATGCGAATTTTGATTCTGATACGGGCGTGTTCCCAGATTCTGCTTTTCAGAATATGTGGTCATTTGTAAATTTGACGCAGAGTACGGTTTCAGAGGCTTAAGTTAAAAATGTCGTGTTATATGATTTCGCTAATTGCACGAAAACGAAGCCTTACACAGAAAATGACCTGCACCACTGAAATCGCCGTAAATTTCAGTCAGGTGCTGACTTTCAGAAAAATCCGTGTCGGTCGAAATTTGAAAATTCAACAGGGGGGTACGTTGAACTTTACGATTTGGCCAAGGAAATCACGATCAATTTAAACGATCATATCTCCTACAAAATGCGAATTTTGCATTCTGAAGCTACGGCGTGTTCCCAGATTCTGGCTTTCAGAATATGTGGTCATTTTTTAAATTCGACCAAAACACGGTTTCAGGGCTTTAGTTAAAAATGTCGTGTTATGAGTTCGCGAATTGACGAAAACGAAGCCTACACAGAAAATGACTGCACCACTGAAATCGCCGTTAAATTTCGGTCAGGGTGCTGACTTTCAGAAAAATCCGTGCCGTCAAATTTGAAAAATTAACAGGTGGGGTACGTTGATTTACGTTTGTAAGAAATCACGATCGATTTAAACGATCATATCTCTAAAAATGCGAATTTTGCATTCTGAAGCTACGGGCGTGCTCCCCAGATTCTGGCTTTTCAGAATATGTGGTCATTTATGAAATTCTGACGCAGAGTACGTTTCAGAGCTTTGGTTAAAATGTCGTTTATGAGTTTTCGCAATGCACGGAAACGAAGCCTTACACAGAAAATGACCTGCACCACTGAAATCGCCGTTAAATTTCGAGTCAGGGTGCTGACTTTCAGAAAATCCGTGTCCGGTCGAAATTTGAAAAATTCAACAGGTGGGGAGTTGAACTTTACGATTTGGCCAAGAAATCACGATCGACTTTAAACGATCATATCTCCTACAAAATGCAATTTGCATTCTGAAGCTACGGGCGTGTTCTCAGATTCTGATTTTCAGAATATGTGGTCATTTTGAAATTTGACGCAGAGTACGGTTTCTAGAGGCTTTGTTAAAAATGTCGTGTTATATGAGTTTCGCAATTGCACGAAAACGAAGCCTTACACAGAAAATGACCTGCACCACTGAATCGCCGTAAATTTCGAGTCAGGTGCTGACTTCAGAAAAATCCGTGTCCGGTCGAAATTTGAAAAATTCAACAGGTGGGGTACGTTGAACTTTACGATTTGGCCAAGAAATCACGATCGACTTTAAACGATCATATCTCTACAAAATGCAATTTTGCATTCTGAAGCTCGGGCGTGTTCCAGATTCTGGCCTTTCAGAATATGGTCATTTGTGAAATTCTGACGCAAGTACGGTTTCGAGGCTTTAGTTAAAAATGTCGTGTTATATGAGTTTTCGCAAATTCACGAAACGAAGCCTTACACAGAAAATGACCTGCACCACGAAATCGCCGTTAAATTTCGAGTCAGGTGCTGACTTTAGAAAAATCCGTGTCCGGTCGAAATTTGAAAAATTCAACAGGTGGGGTACGTTGAACTTTACGATTTGGCCAAAAATCACGATCGACTTTAAACATCATATCCCTTCAAAATGCGAATTTTGGCATTCTGAACTACGGCGTGTCCAGATTCTGGCTTTCGAATATGTGGTCATTTGTAAATTCGACAGTACGTTTCAGAGGCTTGTTAAAAATGTCGTGTTATATGAGTTTCGCAATTGCAAAAACGAAGCCTTAACAGAAAAATGACCTGCACCACTGAAATCGCGTTAAATTTCAGTCAGGTGCTGACTTTCAGAAAATCCGTGTCCGGTCGAAATTTGAAAAATTAACAGGTGGGGTACGTTGAACTTTACGATTGGCAAAAATCACGATCGATTTAAACGATCTATCTCCTACAAAAATGCGAATTTTGCATTCTGAACTGGGCGTGTTCCAGATTCTGGCCAGAATATGTGGTCATTTGTAAATTCTGACGCAAACGGTTTCAGAGGCTTTAGTTAAAAATGTCGTGTTATGAGTTTTCGCTAATTGCACGAAAACGAAGTCAAAAAATGACCTGCACCACTGAAATCGCGTTAAATTTCGAGTCAGGTGCTGACTTTCAGAAATCCGTGCCGGTCGAAATTTGAAAAATTCAACAGTGGTCGTTGAACTTTACGATTTGAAGGAAATCACGATCGATTTAAACGATCATATCTCCTACAAATGCGATTTGCATTCGAACTACGGGCGTGCTCCCAGATTCTGGCTTTCAGAATATGTGGTCATTTGTGAAATTCGACGCAGAATACGTTTCAGAGAGCTTTAAGTTAAAATGTCGTTTATATGAGTTTTCGCATGCACGAAACAAGCCTACAGAAAAATGACCTGCACACTGAAATCGCGTTAAATTTCAGTGGTGCTGACTTTCAGAAAAATCCGTGTCGGTCGAAATTTAAAAATTCAACGGTGGAGTACGTTGAACTTTACGATTTGCCAAAATCGATCGATTAAACGATCATATCTCCAAAATGCGAATTTTCATTCTGATAGCTACGGGCGTGTTCAGATTCTGGATTTTCAGAATATGGTCATTTGAAATTCTGACGCAAGTCGGTTTCTAGAGGCTTAGTAACAAATGTCGTTTATATAGTTTCGCGAATTGCAGAAACAAGCCTTACACAGAAAATGACCCACCACTGAAATCGCTGTTAAATTTCGAGTCAGGTGCTGACTTTCAGAAAATCCGTGTCGGTCGAAATTTGAAAATTCAACAGTGGGGGTATGTTGACTTTTACGATTTGGCCAGAAATCGATCGATTTAAACGATCATATCTCCTACAAAATGCGAATTTTGGATTCTGAGCTACGGCGTGCTCCAGATTCTGATTTTCAGAATATGTGTCATTTGTAAATTCTGACGCAAGTACGGTTTCAGAGCTTTAAGTTCAATGTCGTGTTATATGAGTTTTCGCAATTGCACGAAAGCTTACACAGAAAAATGACCTGCACCACTGAAATCGCCGTGAATTTCGAGTCAGGTGCTGACTTTCAGAAAATCCGTGTCCGGTCGAAATTTGAAAAATTCACAGGTGGGGTACGTTGACTTTTACGATTTGGCCAAGAAATCACGATCGATTAAATCATATCTCCTACAAAAATGCGAATTTTGCATTCTGAAGCTAGGGCGTGTCTTCAGATTCTGGTTTCAGAATATGTGGTCATTTGTGAAATTCTGACGAAGTACGGTTTCAGGCTTGTAACAAATGTGTGTTATGGTTTTGCAATTACGAAACGAAGCCTTACACAGAAAAATGACTCACCACTGAAATCGCCGTTAAATTCGAGTCAGGGTGCTGACTTTCAGAAAATCCGTGTCGGTCGAAATTTGAAAAATTCAACAGTGGGGGTACGTTGATTTACGATTGGCCAAGGAAATCACGATCAATTTAAACGATCATATCTCCTACAAAATGCGAATTTGGCATTCTGAAGCTACGGCGTCTCCCAGATTCTGGATTTTCAGAATATGTGGTCATTTGAAATTCTGACGCAGGTACGGTTTCAGAGCTTTAGTTAACAAATGTCGTTTATATGAGTTTTCGCAATTGCACGAAACGAAGCCTTACACAGAAAAATGACCGACCACTGAAATCGCCGTGAAATTTCGAGTCAGGGTGCTGACTTTCAGAAAAATCCGTGTCCGTCGAAATTTGAAAATTCAACAGGTGGGGGTACGTTGATCTTTTACGATTTGGCAAGAAATCGATCGATTTAAACGATCATATCTCTACAAAAATGCGAATTTTGGCATTCTGAAGCTACGGGCGTGTTTAGATTCTGGATTTTCAGAATATGTGGTCATTGTAAATTCGACGCAGATACGGTTTCAGAGACTTTAGTTAACTAATGTCGTGTTATATGAGTTTTCGCAATTGACGAAAACGAAGCCTTACTGAAAAATGACCTGCACCTGATCGCCGTTAAATTTCAGTCAGGTGCTGACTTTCAGAAAATCCGTGCCGGTCGAAATTTGAAAAATTCAACGGTGGGGTACGTTGAACTTTACGATTTGCCAAGGAAATCACGATCGACTTTAAACGATCATATCTCCTACAAAAATGCGAATTTTTGCATTCTGAAGCTCGGCGTGTCCAGATTCTGGCCTTTCAGAATATGTGTCATTTGTAAATTCTGACGCAGTACGTTTCAGAGGCTTTAAGTTAAAAATGTCGTCTTATGAGTTTTCGCAATACGAAAACAAGCCTTATACAGAAAAATGACCTGCACCACTAAATCGCGTTAAATTTCCAGTCAGGGTGCTGACTTTCAGAAAAATCCGTGTCCGGTCGAAATTTAAAAATTCAACAGGTGGGTACGTTGAACTTACGATTTGGCCAGAAATCACGATCGACTTTAAACATCATATCCCCCAAAAGGATTTTTCATTCTGAACTACGGCGTGTTCAGTCTGAGAATATGTTCATTGTAAATTCGACGAATCGTTTCAGAGCTTAAGTTAAAAATGTCGTTTATGAGTTTTCAATGCACAAAACAACCTTACACAGAAAATGACCTGCACCACTGAAATCGCTTTTAAATTTCGGTCAGGGCTGACTTTCAGAAAATCCGTGTCGTCGAAATTTGAAAATTACTGGGTACGTTGACTTTACGATTGAAAAATCACGATCGATTTAAACGACATATCTCCTAAAAATGCAATTTTGCATTCTGAACTACGTGTCCGTTCTGGTTTTAGAATATTGGTCATTTGAAATTCACGAAATACGGTTTCAGAGCTTTAGTTAAATGTCGTGTTATTGAGTTTTCGCAAACGGAGCTTACGAAAATGACTGCACCACTGAAATCGCCGTAAATTTCGAGTCGGGTGCTGACTTTCAGAAAATCGCGTCAATTGAAAAATTCAACGTGGGGTACGTTGACTTTACGATTTGAAATCACGATCGATTTAAACGATCATATCTCTACAAAATGCGAATTTGCACTGAAGCTAGGGCGTGCTCCAGATTCTGGTTTCAGAATATGTGGTCATTTTGAAATTGACGCAGTGTTTAGAGGCTTTAAGTAAAAATGCCTTATATGGTTTTAATTGCGAAAAACCTTACAGAAAAATGACTTCCCTGAATCGGTAAATTTCAGTCAGGTGCTGACTTTCGAAAATCGTGTCGGTCGAATTTAAAAATTCAACAGGGGGTACGTTGAACTTTTTTGGAGAAATCACGATCATTAAACGATCATATCTCTAAAATGATTTTCATTCTGACTAGGCGTGTCCAGATTCTGATTTTCAGAATATGTGGTCATTTGAAATCGCGCAGGTACGGTTTCTGGGCTTTAGTTACAAATGTCGTGTTATATGAGTTTTCGCATGACGAAAACGAAGCCTACGAAAAATGACCTGCACCACTGAAATCGCGTAAATTCGAGTCAGGGTGCTGACTTTCAAAAATGTGTCGTCGAATTAAAAAACAACAGTGGGGTGATCTTTACGATTTGGCAGAAACGATCGATTTAAACGATCTATCCTACAAAATGCGAATTTTGGCATTCAATCGGGCGTGCCTTCAGATTCTGGATTTTCAGAATATTGGTCATTTTAATTCTGACGCAGAGTACGGTTTTAGAGACTTTGTTAACTAATGTCGAGATTTCGCAATGAAAGAAGCCTACGAAAATGACCTGCACCACTGAAATCGCCTTAATTTCGAGTCAGGCTGACTTCAGAATCCTGCCGGTCGAAATTTGAAAATTCAACGGTGGGACGTTGACTTTACGATTTGCCAAAATCACGATCGATTTAAACGATCATTCTCCTACAAAATGCAATTTGCATTCTGGCTGGGTCCCAGATTCTGGTTTGAATATGTGGTCATTTTGAAATTCTGACGCAGTACGTTTCAGAGGCTTTAAGTAAAATGTTAAGTTTCAATCAAAACGAAGCTAACAGAAAAATGACCACCACAATCGCCGTTAAATTTCAGTCGGGTGCTGATTCAGAAAATCTTTCCCGGTGAAATTTAAAATTCAACAGTGGGGTACGTTGAACTTTTATTTTGGGAAATCACGATCGTTTTAAACGTCATTTTCCCACAAAAATGCGAATTTTCATTCTGAAAAGGCGTTTCTAATTCTGTTTTCAGAATATGGTCATTTTGAAATTCTGACCAGGTACGTTTCTAGAGCTTTGTTAACAAATGTCGGTTATGAGTTTCCCAATTCGAAAACGAACCCTTTAAAAAATGACCTGCACCACTGAAACCCTTAAATTTCGAGTCAGGTGCTGACTTTCGAAAAATCCGTGTCGGTCAAATTTGAAAAATTCACAGGGGGAAAGTGATCTTTGTTGGAAATCGATCGATTTTAAACGATCATATCTCTACAAAAATGCAATTTGGCATTCTGAACTAGGGCTTCTTCAGATTCTGGATTTTCAAATATGGGTCATTTTGAAATTCTGCGCAAGTAGGTTTCTAGAGACTTAATTAACTAATGTCGTTATATGAGTTTCGCAATTAGAAACGAAGCCTTACCGAAAAATGACCTGCACACTGAAACCCGTAAATTTCGAGTGGTGCGATTTCAAATCCTTCTCGAAATTTGAAATTCAACGGTGGGGTACGTTGACTTTACGTTGGAAATCACGATCGATTTAAACGATCATATCTCCTACAAAATGCAATTTTGCATTCTGGAGGGCGTGCTCCCAGATTCTGGTTTCGAAATGGTCATTTGACACGCAAGTAGTTTTAGGCTTTAATAAAAATGCTTTTATGGTTTCAATGCACGAAAACAACCTTAACAGAAAATGACTTACCTGAAATCGCTAAATTTAGTCAGGGTCTGACTTTCAGAAAATCCGTGTCGTCGTTAAAAATTCAACAGGTGGGTACGTTGAACTTTACGTTGGCCCAAAGAAATCACGATCATTAAACGATCTATCTCCAAAAATGCAATTTTTATTCTGAACTGGGCGTGTAGATTCTGATTTTCAGAAATTGTATTTGTGAAATTCTGACGAGGTACGGTTTCAGGCTTAAGTTAACAAATGTGTGTTATGAGTTTCGAATTGCAAAACGCTGAAAAATGACCTGCACCACTAAATCGCGTAAATTTCGGTCAGGCTGACTTTCAGAAAATCCGTGTCGGCAATTGAAAATTCAACGGGGGGGCGTTGACTTTACGTTGAAGAAATCGTGATTTAAACGATCATATCTCCTACAAAATGGAATTTTGCATTCAAGTACGGCGTGTCCAGATTCTGGTTTCAGAATGTGGTCATTTGAAATTCTGACGCAAGTACGGTTTCAAGCGTTACAATGTCGTGTTATAGGTTTGAATTACGAAAACGAAACCGAAAAATGACCACCACTGAAATCGCCTAAATTCGGTCAGGTGCTATTTCAAAAATCGTCGTAAATTTGAAATTCAACAGTGGGTACGTTGATCTTACGTTGAAATCAACGATTTAAACGATCATATCTCCTACAAAATGCGATTTTGCATTCTGAACTAGGCGTGCCTTCGTCTGATTTTCAGAATATGTGTCATTAAATTCACGAGTCGTTTCTAGACAGAACAATGTGTGTTATGGTTTCGCAAATTGCACAAAACAAGCCTTACAGAAAAATGACTGCACCACTGAAATCGCCTAAATTCGAGTCAGGTGCGACTTTCAGAAATCGTTCCGTGAAATTTAAAACAACGGTGGGGTAGTTGACTTTGATTTGGGAAATCACGATCGATTTAACGATCATCTCCTACAAAATGCGAATTTTGCATTCTGTGGCGTCTCCAGATTCTGGATTTTCAGAATTTGGGTCATTTGAAATTTGACGGTCGTTCTGGGCTTTGTCAATGTCGTGTTATGAGTTTCGCAATTACGAAACAAGCCTGAAAATGACCTGCACCACTGATCGCCGTGAAATTTCGGTCAGGGTGCTGATTTCAGAAAATCCGTGTCGGTCGAAATTTGAAAAATTCAACAGGTGGGGTAGTGACTTTCATTGGGAATCGATCGATTTAAACGATCTATCTCAAAATGAATTTGCATTCTGAACTCGGCGTGCCCAATTCGTTTCAAATATGGTCATTTGGAATCTGACGAAAGTACGGTTTCAGAGCTTTAAGTTAAAATGTCTTATATGGTTTTCAAAATCACGAAAAGGCTACACAGAAATGACTGCACCATAAATCGCGTTAAATTTCGGTCAGGGCTGATTTCAAAAAATCGTGCGTCGAAATTTGAAAATTCAACGGTGGGGTACGTGAACTTTGATTTGCCAAGGAAATACGATCGACTTTAAACGATCATATCTCCTCAAAATGCGAATTTTGCATTCAAAGGGCCCAGATTCTGGCCTTCAAATATGGTCATTTGAATTGACGCAGGCTTTCAGAGGCTTTAAGTTAAAAATGTCGTCTTATGAGTTTTCGCGAATTGCAAAACGAAGCTATACAGAAAATGACCTCCCAACTGAAATCGCCGTTAAATTTCAGTCAGGGTGCGCTTTCAGAAAATCCGTGTCGGTCGAATTTAAAATTAACAGGTGGGTACTTGTTTTAGTTTGCCAAAATCACGATCGACTTTAAACGTCTTCCACAAAATGCTTTTATTGAAGCTACGGCGTGTTTCTTAGATTCTGGATTTTCAGAATGTGTCTTGTGAAATTCTGAGCAAGTAGGTTTCGAGGCTTTGTTAAAAATGTCGTGTTATTGAGTTTCGGAATTGCACGCAAGCCTACAGAAAATGTGCCACTGAAATCCTTTAAATTTCATGTTGATTTCAGAAAATCGTGTCGTCGAATTTGAAAATTCAACATGTGGGTACGTTGATCTTTACGTTGCAAAATCGTCGATTTTAAACGATCATCCTAAATGGTTTTGCATTCAGTACGGCGTGCTCTTAGATTCTGGATTTGAATATGTGGTCATTGGAAATTCTGACGCAGAGTACGGTTTCTAGATTTGTTAACAATGTCGTTATATGGTTTCAATGCACGAAACAAGCCTTACACAGAAAATGACCTGCACCACTAAATCGCTAAATTTCGAGTCAGGGTGCTGACTTTAGAAATCCGTGTCGGCGAAATTTGAAAATTCAACAGTGGGGACGTTGATTTGATTGAAGAAATCACGATCGATTTTAAACGATCATATCTCCACAAAATGCAATTTTGCATTCTGACAGGGCGTCTCAGATTCTGTTTTCAGAATATGGTCATTTGAAATTCTGACGCACATCGTTTCTAAGGCAAAGAACAATGGTGTATATGCGTTTTCAAATTGCGAAAAGAAGCCTTACACAAAATGACACCCTAAATCGCTTTTTCAGTGGTGCTGACTTTCAGAAAAATCCGTGTCCGGTCGAATTGAAAATTCACAGGTGGAGTTGAACTTACGTTTAAGAAATCACGATCAATTCGTTTCTCCTACAAATGCAATTTTGGTATCGAACTACTGCTCCCAGATCTGGATTTTCAGAATAGTGGTCATTTTGTTCTGGCAGTGTACGGTTTCTAGAGCTTTGTTAACAAATGTCGTGTTATGAGTTTTCGAATTGCACGAAAACGAAGCCTTTAGCAGAAAAATGACCTGCACCACTGAAATCGCCGTTAAATTTCGAGTCAGGGTGGTGACTTTCAGAAAAATCCGTGTCCGGTCGAAATTTGAAAAATTCAACAGGTGGGGGTACGTTGAACTTTTCCGGTTTGGCCAAGGAAATCAGGATCGACTTTAAACGATCATATCTTCTACAAAAATGCGAATTTTTGCATTCGGGACCTACGGGCGTGTTCCCAGATTCTAAGCTTTCAGAATATGTGGTAATTTGTTAAATTCGGATGCAAACTACGGTTTCAGAGGCTATTAGTTAAAAAATGTCGTATTTAATGAGTTTTCGCGAATTGCACGAAAACGAAGCCTTACACAGAAAATGACCTGCACCACTGAAATCGCTGTTAAATTTCGAGTAAGGGTGCTGACTTTCAGAAAAATCCGTGTCCGGTCGAAATTTGAAAAATTCAACAGGTGGGGGTACGTTGAACTTTTACGATTTGGCCAAGGAAATCACAATCGACTTTAAACGATCATATCTCCTACAAAAATGCGAACTTTGCATTCTAAAGCTACGGCGTGCTCCCCAGATTCTTGGCTTTCAGAATATGTGGTCATTTGTTAAATTCTGACGCAAACTACGGTTTCCGAGGCTTTTAGTTAAAAATGTCGTATTTAACGAGTTTCTAAATTGCACGAAAACGAAGCCTTAAACAGAAAAATGACCTGCACCACTGAAATCGCCGTTAAATTTCGAGTCAGGGTGGTGACTTTTAGAAAATCCGTGTCGGTCGAAATTTGAAAATTCAACAGGTGGGGTACGTTGAACTTTTCCGGTTTGGCCAAGGAAATCATGATCGTCTTAAAAGATCATATCTCCTACAAAAATGCGAACTTTTGCATGCTGAAGCTACGGGCGTGTTCCCCAGATTCTGGCTTTCAGAATATGTGGTCATTTGTGAAATTGGACGCAAACTACGGTTTTCAGAGGCTATTAGTTAAAAAATGTCGTATTTAATGAGTTTTCGAATTGCACGAAAACGAAGCCTTACACAGAAATATGACCTGCACCACTGAAATCGCCGTTAAATTTCGAGTCAGGTGCTGGCTTTCAGAAAATCCGTGTCCGGTCGAAATTTGAAAATTTAACAGGTGGGGTACGTTGAACTTTTCCGTTTGGCCAAGGAAATCATGATCGTCTTAAAGATCATATCTCCTACAAAAATGCGAACTTTTGCATGCTGAAGCTACGGGCGTGTTCCCCAGATTCTTTGCTTTCAGAATATGTGGTCATTTGTTAAATTCTGACGCAAACTACGGTTTCCAGAGGCTTTTAGTTAAAAAATGTCGTATTTAATGAGTTTTCAAGAATTGCACGAAAACGAACCTTAAACAGAAAAATGACCTGCACCACTGAAATCGCCGTTTAATTTCGAGTCAGGGTGGTGACTTTCAGAAAAATCCGTGTCCGGTGAAATTTGAAAAATTCAACAGGTGGGGGTACGTTGAACTTTTCCGATTTGGCCAGGGAATTCAGGATCGACTTTAAACGATCATATCTTCTACAAAAATGCGAATTTTTGCATTCTGGACCTACGGGCGTGTTCCCCAGATTCTAAGCTTTCAGAATATGTGGTCATTTGTTAAATTCGGACGCAAACTACGGTTTCCAGAGGCTTTTAGTTTAAAAATGTCGTATTTAAAGAGTTTTCGCGAATTGCACAAAAACGAAGCCAGAAACAGAAAAATGACCTGCACCACTGAAATCGCCGTTAAATTTCGAGTCAGGGTGGTGACTTTCAGAAAAATCCGTGTCCGGTCGAAATTTGAAAAATTCAAGAGGTGGGGGTACGTTGAACTTTCCGATTTGGCCAAGGAAATCAGGATCGACTTTAAACGATCATATCTCCTACAAAAATGCGAATTTTTGCATTCTGAAGCTACGGGCGTGTTCTCCAGATTCTGGCCTTTCAGGATATGTGGTCATTTGTTAAATTCGGACGCAAACTACGGTTTCCAGAAGCTTTTAATTAAAAAATGTTGTCTTATATGAGTTTTCGCGATTTGCACGAAAACGAAGCCTTAAACAGAAAAATGACCTGCACCTGAAATCGCCGTTAAATTTCGAGTCAGGGTGGTGACTTTCAGAAAAATCCGTGTCTGGTCGAAATTTGAAAAATTCAACAGTGGGGGAATATTTTCCCATTGTTCTGTTCATGCGTTCCACCATTCCGTCTGACTGCGGATGTAGGGCTGTTGTTCTTGTTTTTCTTATTCCAAGAAGTTCACACACTCCTTGAAACACTGCAGATTCGAAGTTCCGTCCTTGATCTGAATGTAATTCCAGTGGCACACCAAATCGGCTCACCCATTCCTTAACCAGTAGTTCGGAGATTGCAGTGGCCTCTTGGTTAGGTAGGGGATATGCTTCAACCCACTTGGTAAAATAATTCATGGCCACGAGTATGTATTTATTTTCATCATTTGACATTGGAAATGGGACAGCCAAGTCAATGGCAATTCGTTCGAAAGGTCTCCCAACGTTGTATTGCCTCATCTTCGCTCCTCTCTTTTTATGTGGCCCATTACTGGTAGCACAAACTTGACCCCACATCTTTGTTGTGCACCACATCTTTACGTCTTGCTTGCAATTATCCCAGTACAATTGTTCGCGCACTTTCTCTGTTTTCGTTATATATCGTTTTCGATATGACCTCCCGAAGTTCCATCATGCAATTCCCTCAATATTTCAGGCACCCTAACTCTTGCTAACAATATCTGCGTACTCTTCTGAGAGCCGTCTTCACTTTCCAGAACTCGTTTAAGAACACCTTCCTCTTCAGTAATCGAATCCCACTGCTATTGACATCCCTATACTCTATGTCAAATAAAATGACATTTCCACAATAAAAATTGTTCGTCATTTTGGCATATAACATTATTAAACATTATTGTATTGTAATACATTACGATATATATTGTGACGTCACGGGATTAGACAACCCCATAACGCCACCATCAGCTACGAAAAGAAGCCCACGAACAGAGAGGACTAGGGTACGCGGCGGAGCGATGTCTGGTAAACGCGCCATCTGGCCATCAGCTTTTCGAACTATGACGCCCGAACTAGTGAAAAAAATTTTTTCCCGGGAGGTCACGAAAGGAGGAGAGTATTCACCCCTCCAAAATTTCCCCAGGCGCGAGTACCATAAGTATCGCGGCGCGTTTCGGAGGAACTCTCTTAAATTGTGGGAATTCTGATTGGATGTTGTTGACGTTCTTATAAGAAGAAATAAAAGAAGTCATCTTCGTCAACATATCAGCTTTATTAAGATAGCCGGCTTTCGACGCACTGTGCACAGTCGCTCGACTTTCGCCGACAGCAGCGAGACTGACGATGACGGCAAAGCCGTCGAAAGCCGGCTATCTTAATAAAGCTGATATGTTGACGAAGGAACTCTCTTAGACTGCAGAAGCGACGGCTACCCTGAGCTTTCTTCGATTGCAGCAGCGACGGCGATTGTAACTTGATAGCATAGGAGTTTATTTTAACTTGGTAGTTAAAAGTTAGCTTGAGAAGCGTATCTTCGAAAGTGAGGTAATTAAGAAATAGAGTGCACAAGCATTCGTCGCATTCACTATATTTGAGAGAGCAAGCGAGGTGACTGTTTGACGCCGAAATAATTTCAAATTTGTAAAATTCGCGCAGAAGGACATTAACTAAATCCAGCATCTCACATTGCACGCTGAGACCACACATGCCTAAAGTGTGGTATGTCGGCCAAGCATTTAAGCATAACTTCAGCAACATTAATAATTTCGAGGCTGGAAGCGCGAACAAACGTGTACGAGGCGCGGTAGAAGAAGAAGGACCCCAGGAAGAGCGAAGCGTAGGTGAGAAAGACTTGCTCTGGGACGAGAATCGTACGAGTCTGGAACGGGAGAAGGGTATGGAAATTGGAGGCTTGGCGGAGTTCGAGCGAAGGAAACGGCTATCATCGTGGGACAGCAAGCGAAGACGAGTGGCAACGCGGGGCGAGCGGCAGAAAATACCCCAGGTTACCTACAGGCGAGCAATGCGGAGCTGTTGAGGTAAAGGAACTGGCAACGTTTATGCGGCGATCAGTTGGGGAAAGAGGATAGCGGTAAATACACGACAATTAGTGTTAAAAGTGGGTGAAAAGTCTAGAAAAGGTGGGAGAAGTATTTCGAACAATGTGAGTGGCATTTTCAAGTTCATTTACTGCTCGTGTCATTAAATTCATTCAAAGAGGCCATACCTTGTAGGATTTTACATAAATAATTCATGATTTTCATATGTTATACAGTTGATATTATCTGGAAAGGTCAGTTGGTTGTATTGTGTTAAAAGTAATTACTTTTTGTGATATGTAAAAGGGTCAGATTTAAGTAACGTGAATGCTACGTTTTATTCAGTGTTATAGTGAGTGCGAAGCCCAAGGCTAGCACCTGTGAACGGGATTCCTTGAAACAAGTGTAAAATTTATTTTAAAAGCCATGCACGGAAAACTAGAGGCTAAAGGAGTAAAATAATTTGGTAGTGGAAAAACTCAGAAAGGAGTGAGCAAATTGTAAATTGTAGTTGGTGAAAGTGTGTTCAGGCAGTTGAGGTGACGCCTATTTTTTATTTTGTCTTGTTTTATTTTTTTCAGTGACCAGCTACTTAACGTGCATTATCCTGTTAAGAAATTGCGTCATGTAAATTTTTTCATTGAATATATGTTCATTTTATTCGTATTTTATCTGATTCATTGTGTCAAGGGTTCAGACCTTTCTCATACCCAAAAGACCCTGCTTCCTGAGAATTTTAAGCTCGCTTCACGAACATTCATTCTATCACTCCTTCACCACTGTGGAAGGTAGTAGTGGGGCATGTTAGAATATATATATATATATATATATATATATATATATATATATTGAAACGCACCGCGTTTCCACCCAAAGAAACGGCGAGACATCAAGCACGAACACGGCAGAACGGTTGCAAGAGGGCGCTCGCTAGCCACGAAAAACGGTTACGGGCGGCGAGGTGTCGTCGGTTGGCCGACCGTGGGAACGAGGCCGCGAGGAGTCAGTGTCTGGCTGGCCGCCGGCGAGGAAGGACGTATCTGGGGCTGCTCCGCGATCGAAAAGCAAACTAGTATCGCGAACGAACGAGTGCTGAAAGATTAATTGACGGACAATTTGTGCGTGATAACAATCAATAGTCGATCGGACATATTGCCAAAGTGATAGCTGCTATTTGGTGTAACACAGATTAAAAGACGTCGAGTGGATCGGAGAATTGGAAAGGAGACGTACTTCGGAAGCGCAGCGCCTCACTTCGGCTGGTCCCAAGTGAAACGACCCCGGCAAGCAGCGAAGGAGCGCGAGGCAACCCGAGGGTCCCCGAAGCCGCCGACGCTCGTAGTGGAAGAAGTAACGGTAAATATTTCTTCGATCGATAAGATCGAGAGACTAACAGTGATTCTGGGTTATATGAAAGAAAAGGGTAGAGACCACCATAAATATGGTATCATTAGTGATTTGTATAGAATTAATAAATAGTTCAGTTTATTTTGTTCACGGAACAGTGGTGTTTGATTAATAACCCCGAGCCCATTCACGAGAAAGAACACCTGTCCCTTACAAATAAATTTACTGAGAACAAGCCGGCCTACCCGGTACGTCACAATATATATATATATATATATATATATATATATATATATATATATATATATATATATATATATATATATTGTAACGCCTCCACAAGTGGAAACGCCCTGATAGACTGCTCTTTCGAGCTTAAATATCTCGGGGGCAGGATCTTTTGGGTATGAGAAAGTGATGTGACAAGGTAACATGGAAATCTACTATAATACGTACTATTTAAATCAGAAAAAAAATATACACATTCATCAAATAGTGGAACAACTCAATCTTTCTCCAATAACACAGAATGAAGCCAGTTAGTTACATAACATTGCCGTAAAATTGTACAAGGTTTTGGCCTTTGGCGAAATCAAACAAGGCATACTTTTAGCAGAATTTAAACCATAAAAGAATATACACATTCATCAAATAGTGGAACAACTCAATCTTTCCCCAATAACACAGAATGAAGCCAGTTTTATTTACACAAGCCGATATTCCAGTATACTGAATTTAGGGAGTTTCTCACATGAACTACCACGCAAATTTGCCGTTATCCACTTTCTGGTCCGCACCAATCTTCGCACGAAAAGTCGCAAGTTCGGTTACCTTTACGGCGCTCTCCAGTTCGCTCGAAGGCTACCTTGGCACTCCCGCTGCCCGGTGTCGCAGCGACGTCACTCCAGCTTCTCTCGTACGCTTCATCCGCTCCCGGCTCCCCTCTTCTCCTTTTTTTCCGTCCTCGCCACGAACGTGCATGCCCACGCTCCAAGTCTCTGGCGCGTCGCAAAATCGGATCTTTGCGTTATTACACTGGGCGTCGCAGCTGCACTTCGGATGGCTGCAGCGCTTATACACGCAGTCTCCACTGGATTTTACAAAACTGTCCTCTGCACGAAATGAGCACTCTTGAAAAAAAAACGTTTACTGTTCTTACTTCGCTCTGACCGCTTTCTTTCTAACGAGCTTGCAGCGGATTACTAATATGTTCGTATTGCAATCACATTCCTATACCAACTAATCCTCCACGCTCACACCACTTAATTATTCACTTTCACTACCAAATTCGTAGAGAACTTACGCGTTCGCCTACACTACCAGACTCATAGAACTAGTGCTTTCGCCCGTGTCGCCGGATTAACCGAGAAGACCGCAGCTTTTCGCCGCACCGCCGTATAAATGCGGCCCTGACGTCATAGAAACCCCTATGCGCGCCGTCCCTCCGTCGAAATTACCCTGCCGCTGCTTCTGGCCGCTACCGACAGGTCGCGCCTTTTCTCTTGCGTGCTGCACTTCCGATGTTATTAATAACTCCGTCACCGTCGAAGATGTGAGAGTGCCGTGTAAGCTTGTGGCCAGGCCACGAACGTCACAATATATATTGTTTATTTACATTAAGGCAAATGAAAGGCAGCCATCATCGCCTTACCAGTGTGGCGTTGCAACAATGTTACAAGTAACAATGACCTCTAATTCGCATGGAATACATATTTTGCCTATTATCATTGTTGATACTCTAAGACAATGAAAATGGATAGAAAAATATAACTAAAAATAGTATTTTTACATTCATCAAAATTCATCAATCTTGAGCAAATCAATATTTTTTTACAATTTACCATTCAACATATCTTTTTTTATTGTTTTTTTTTTTGTTTAAGTAATCTATCTAAACCGGAACATGTACAAGTCGGAAACCTGTCTTAATGGGAAAATTTATCCGGCCCGTGAGTTAAGTGGCATTTTACACAGCGTAAACCAGAACCTCTTTAACGCGGAAACGGAACGGTTTTTCATGTACTGCAGAAAAAAAATCGCCATAATACGTAATTCCTATGAATGTAGTGCAAATTAGATTAGATTGGATTAGATTTATTGTTAATTCTGCAATTAAGTGTAGTAACTTGGTGGCAGAATATCTTGACCTTACATACATTAAACTTACATTCATTAACAAAAAGTTACAAAAAAGGAGTTAATTAAAATAATAATAATAATAATAATAATAATAATAATAAATAGTACATTAAAATCACCACGCAAACCTTACTCCACTTCACTTCACTTCACTTCACTTCACTGCACAACACTTAACTGTGACGCATTTCTTTCACACTCGCTTCTTCTTCTCGCATTCCCTTCCCTCCACTTCACTTCATAACACTACACTGCGCTGCACTACACTCACTGCACTGCACTGCACTGCACTGTACTACATGAATAATAATAAAATAATAAAGATAATAATAACAATACTACTACAACTGATATTTATACTAACAATTAAACAACTTACTTTGTATGAAATACTACTAATCTAACAGTGGAAAATTAACATTGATACAATAACCTAATATATAATTAACTAGAAAACTAATTTATTTTTAAAGTTGCTCAAGCTTTGAGGAAAGGGTTCTAAGATTGTCGCAGGCAAACTGTTCCAGTCTCTAATAGTTCGGTTTGTAAATGAAAATTTCCCGACATCCGTTTTCTGCATTCTTGTCTTAATTTTATGCACGTGATCCGCTCTACCGAAGTATGTAGGTTTTTCTAAACGACGGTGTATTCCATTCCAGGCAGGATAGCCTGCGTATGCTTTGTACATAGCATAGAGTCGCAGCTTAATCCGCCTCTTTTCGAGTGATTCCCATGCACCTCTATTTTTTGATCCTCTGAAAGTAAATTTCGATGCTCTGCGCTGGACCTTTTCTAGATTTCCTTGCTGCGATATTCTGTACGGGTGCCAACATACCGCGCCATATTCTAATACGGGTCGGACTAGTGACATATAAGCTAATTCTTTACCTCTCTCTGTACTCTTCTTTAGGATCCGCATAACGAAATGTAGAGATCTCCAGGCTTTTCCCACAACGAAATTTACCTGATTTTCCCAGCTCAATTTACTATCTAATTGAATTCCTAAATATTTGCAAGATGTGACTGTAGGTATGACTTTGTTGTTCAATTTGTACACAGTTTCACCATAACTTCGACCCCTACCAAACGACAGGCACACGAGATTTATTAATGAACTGAATGCATCTGCAAGTTGGTTTTAAATTCTCTATCTCTGTGACACGCGATTTATTCGTGGCAGCCGGACATTGAAGGAGAGGTGTATCAGTTATCGGCATAGATTTCGACCTTGGGGTAGCTTGTCTTTCAAGGCGTAGGTCGTACGGGAAAATTCTATCTCTCCCGACTCTCTGAGCGTGGGTAGGTGTACGGGTGCGGCTTCTATTCACTTGTCTCACTGCCCCGTGCTGAAAATCATAACCTCTCGACCAGATACGCATAGCTCAACGCCATGCGAGATATCAGAAAGTCATAGTTCTGGGTTGTGGCGCATTGTGCGTTGATATTCAGCGAACAGTCCGAATACAGTCAATAAGTTGTGTATTTTACAATTGAGAAGCTGTCAATGAATAGTTCAATATTTATTTAATGGTGATTTCTTCCATAAATACGTTATATGTTAATGTATTTTGATAATTATAATAAAGTTATGCAATTTACTACTCGTTACAAAATTAAAGCCTTTTGGTAAGTGAAAATTTTATTATTTGATGACAGTTATTTTACTGAAACTTATGTAACATTTGAAAGTAGTTCAAAAGTACTGTTACGTTTCCAAGTGGTGAATTAAAAGTCTCGTATTATTTTAACAAAAACGTTTATTTTGTTTCTTAACACAATCACTGAAAACATTTATTTACACTACACTTCTCTTCAGTTATTTACACTACACTTCTCTTGCTTTATTTACACTACACTTCACTTGATTATTTATTTACACTACTCTTCTCTTACACAATCGCACAGTCCTAAGCACTGGCCACAGTTCACTGCACTGATCACAGTTCGATGCACTGGTCACAGTTCACGTTACCGACCACAGTACGATGCACTGACCACGGTTCACGTCACTGAGCACACTCACTGCACTGCTATTCAGCGCGATGCACACACTTTACAATTCAGCTTCCACTGCGGACTTTAGACTGACTCGCGGTCGCCGGCCGCCGCGTATTTATACTCGGAGGACGATCGAGAACCTTCCGGACTCCGCGACTGTTCTGGAGTAATTCGCCGGCAGGTGATGCAACCCGCGCTCACGGGCAGCTCGTGGTCGCCGGCAGATGACGCAATATTCGTTACAGTACATTAGAATTCGGCCATTCATTATAGGAAATCGTAAAGAATCTTAAAATGTAGAATATTTTCTAATATTTAATTAAGGAGTACCGCAAACAAATGTCAAAAATGTTTTGAAACTTGTATATTATAATTAATTGTAATCGGATTATTCATGCATGTGTTTGAAGGACAGGCGAACGCGTGGAGAATTCCGCGCTTTGACCAGCAGCACGTAATGAAATGTCTGAATTCTAATTGTTGGAAAAACACTACATGTAATGGTTCATATCACTTTTAAATTTATTTTTATGGATTTTGAAAGGTGTTAAACACACTGGTAAAATTTCATGCCAATCTGAATATCAGCTTGGCGAGTGTTACGCGCTATGTGAGAAGTGGCAACGCTGTCCTCCATATGCGCTGTATTGCAATCAAATGCTTGAACGCTCTATAGAGAGTTGAGCATGGTGGAAATACATGGGTGGGTTCCTCCGGTGGATCGATTTTAGATGGTTGCGATTTTAGCTGTCCGCCAGTTTGTGTCACGACCCACGTGACCACAGCATGGGCGCTTCGTTTGAAGAGCCAGACCAGGTGCTGGCCGCCATGTTGCATGGAGGGCGAGAAGTGTCGAGAAACACATGACAATTTTCAACGGTAACTGTCAGAAAGTAGTGTCAATGGTTAAGGTCGGTTATGACGCGTACGCCCCCCTGAAGTAGAGAGTGTGTGCACGCCATAGCGGATAGCACTAACGATCTTTTGCACATGAGCAGATGTACGAAAATGATGCGAAATTTATACTTGTTTCTTTTTACCTGGCAGCTGACTACATCAGCTGTTACGGTGTCATCCAATCGAGTGCTGAAACGTCATCACATTGATGTCACTGTAGTGACGTTTAAGCTCCCAATTGGACGAAACCGCCAACAGCTGATTTACGTCATTTGCCATTTAAAAAACAAACAAGTATAGGGTCTTGAATCTTTGCGGTGCTCTGTGCCATCAGCTGATCCGTGATGTTCATAACTTCATGTGGGAATTTTGTAAATTTTCGTTATTTGTATGTATAACAATTGATAATAAATAAAATTAATATTAAAATTTGTTCCCAGAACTCACATGTTTATAGAATGATACTAGTATTTTATATAAAATACGTAAAACAGAAATGAAGTACTCTTGTGGATTTAAATATAAAATGTATTATACAACAAAAGGAACAAGAGCAGAATGAATGTGAGAAATACTAATTCATTTTGTTAACCTAGGTATTCACTATTTCAGTAATGTTTTAGAATCACATGGTATTTTCTTCACACAAATGTGCCAACTTGAATTACATAACCTACACCTTGACATAATGATACACTGATAAACTATTACACGCGCAACTTTTCTTGAACGATCAGAGGGTGTACTATATCAGAGACGGCACTCAACGTTAACTCAAACAGTACTCTCAGAGAATAGCTGAATACATTTTTTACAAAATAAACGTAAGCAAATAATACATGTACTACTCGCGCAACTTTTTTTGAACGATGACCTTGCTTCCCCTTCCCTTGAGCAATAAACAGTTGAAGGCAAAAACTCGCAGCGAGCACTGATGACAGCATTCCAAGCATCAAAACATGGTTGGCGCGAAACAAGCTAGTCAGAACTAGTTGCTTTCAAAGTTGAGAACTTCTGTTCAGCTTTATTACCATTATCTAAAGAAATGTCTGAGGCAGGTCCAGGGCCTTCAAGGGAGGCACTTAAAACTCCTATCTACTGTCCCTACTGTTGTCTACCCAGAGTGATGACCTGACCGCGCACATAGCATATTTGACTTTGATTTTATAGAGGTTGTCATTACTGTAAATATTCTAGTGACCGCCTTTGTAACTAATACCCCTACTCCGCCCGCATTTCTTCAATGTATCGTTCAAGAAAAGTTGCGCGAGTAGTAGATTATTTTACTTTGCCATTGAATAAATATTGAAACCATGAACTTAGAAAAAATTGTTTAAGTAAAACTATAGACCATTACTTCTTTAATATTGTATCATTATCAAAATGGCATGCCAGGTATGTGAAATTTCAGTCTATTATCAAAAAGTTGCGATTAAGGTATAATATAAATGAATATTATTGATAAGTTTTTTAAATAAACAAGAAATTTGCAACTGCACAAACAGTCCACAAGAATTATCGTTTTTGCTTTCTTTCCTCAAAAAAGCAACATTACATATTAAACTGCATTAAAAGAAACAGGTTTTACATCCTTTTTATTACAAGTAATGAAATAAAAAAACACCTGATTCCACTTCAACTTTATTTTTCTCAAAGCAGTTTTTGGACTTAGGTTTCACTTATATTCTAATATTTCAGGCTACATATTTGTTCGAAAGCATACTATTGTATTGTATTGGTATAGTATAATTTGAATACAATAATGTACTATTGGAAATTGTAAATTCGAATTTCCCGCGTTTAATTTGACGCGAAGTTGGTTCATAAAATGGCACCACGGAAGTTTCAAATTATATTTAGATGCTTCTCATTGTCTCTGGTCACGATGGTCGTAAGACAGATAAAATTCTTACGGAAGAAAATATATTTAAGGAAGGTACTATATTTAACGTAAAATAACGAATATCGTTTCTTTTATTAATTAAAGTTTTGATGGCTGATAATGGTATTCAGAAATTGTTAGCTCACTTCAACGTAATCCATACTACTATTTACCGTAGCCAACATTACTGGCATGAAGTGCTCAACGCACACATTCCTCCTTAATAATGTCCTCCACCGACAAGGCAGATCCTAACCTGATCCTAAACAGCCAGTAGATATTTCCTGCACCTATAATAAAATTTGTATTATGTAGGTACATTAATACACAAAATAAATATTCAATTTAATGTTGTTGCAACAAAATTAATAAGACTTTTTTAAAAATAAAGGAAATAACACTCATTATCATAATAATATGAAACCTATTAAACGAAACATTAATCATGCAAAACATATAATATTACTTACAGTTTGGAATCGCACTGCAAACTTAACAGCCTTGTACCTTCCGCGTCTTCTGCTTGGTTGTTATGGCAATTGGGAACCAAAAACGCCGAATATGTGGCATTTTCCTCACAATCTTCCATTCTGAAAACATTGGTCCTTTCAACGTGAAACGATTTTTATCAAAGGAAACTTCGATACTTTTGAACAGTTCAAAATATTCTCTGGGGGTGGCCTGTAGATCGCTGCACCTTCGCGCCCTTGGGCACTATTGGCGAAAAGTTGGGCGCAATATGGCAGACCTATCCATAATTCTCTCTGCCCAAATTCAAATAAGAACGGGCCGCAGCCTATCTAGTGACAGAGGCACAGATAGAAGAGGACAGAATTACACAGTCTCGCAACTTTGAGCAAATTTTTCGACCTGGCGCGACACTAGCGCCTCCAAGCGACCAGTAAGCTGGTATTTGTTTGCTAATCTCCGAATAAAAGAAGAATGTGGTTGACAGTTCGGTGTGGAGGGGGGCGGCGTTGCCGCGTACTGCGCGCTCTACCACGTGCTTTGAACAATAAGACGAACAGCTGAGAGAAATAGGGAAAAATCGTAACACGTATAAGAAAGAAAATAAATAAGGAACTTACATTTTCTCATTCTACGCCAATTACTCCCAAACTGCACTGTTGAACGATAGTTTGCCACACTTCGTAAATATAATAAACCAATAACAAACAACAATAACGAGGAGAAAAAATGCAACAATAACAACAAATCTAACAGAACACGCTTCTCTGAATTCCGCTCTCACAATACACTTGGACACTGTAAGCTCAACACACGTCGACGCTCAGCCGATAAACTGCTGCACTCCGGATACGCGATTCATTTCGCAGTTCAAACGTGACATCGGGCAAATGGCGATACTTCTGATTCGCTGTTGCCTAGGTTACGGAGCTGACGTCACCATGTTACCGGGAACTGTCAACCACATTCTTCTTTTATTCGGATAATACAGTTCCTGTGGTGTAGAGTCGTAGGCTTCCGTGACCGGAGTCACTGAATTCTTGGCTGTCCGGGATTAGCCGCATCATGGTCGATGGAGCTGACGTTTCGGCCTTCTTCATAGCTATACTGCTACCGAGAGGCTAGCGTATCGCAATATATCCCCTGCAGCTGTGGGTTTGTTTACTTTGGCCAAACCGGGCGCACGGTAGAAGAGCGGATGCGGGAACACATGCGACATGACAGGCTTCAAAATATCCAGAAGTCCGCCTTAGCCCAACACGCCGCCGAAACGGGTCATCTCGTCAACTACCACGAACCCGTACTATATTAATAGAAGACCGGTGGTGGCCTCGTTTGATCAAGGAGGCTTTGGAAATCTCCAGGAGGCCCGCAATCCTCAACAGAGACGATGGGCTCCGCCTCAGCAACACCTGGAGACAGGCCGCCGCTCCCGCCAATGCGGTAGCGCCCCGCGGAGACACCCCCCCGCGGACGGCCAATGACATGTCCGCTTTTTTGATCAGCTTTCTTTCGGCTTTTCTCCCGTCCCCGGCGACGCAGATTCATTTTTCAGATAAGCATTCTATTCAGCTCTTCCCTTTCCGCCCTACCTCCTTCCCTCACATTATCTGGTCTCCGTTATCGCTCCTATCCTCTCCGCCAATCGCGGGCCGCCTGCCCTTCTCCCATTGGTCGCCGCTGCGGCCCAATCGGTTCGCAACGGTAGCACTTGCCAGCGGTCTTTCTGGACATTCGATCGGCCTTCGATTCTGTGTGGCACGCGGGTTTACTCGCGTGCCTCGCGGAAGTCGGGGATGAGCGATTGCTACGTCAGATTGATCGCGAGTTTTCTCTCCGACAGGCAGTTCAAAGTGCGTGTCAATAACGTATATTCGTCCCTCAGACGAGCCGAGGCGGGCGTGCCTCAGGGAGCATTCTCTCCTACTCTCTTCGGCTTATACGTAAATGACGCGCCGCTACCTGCTGAAACCAAAACAGGTATTCAACGATGCGGGCTCCTGATGTTCGCGGATGATTTCGCATATTACGCGAAATCAGCGAACGTCGGGCAGTCGATCAAATACTTAAGTGACTGTCTCGCCGCCCTTCCTGAATGGCTAAGTCGGAAAGGACTCGCTCTAAACCTCGATAAGTGCGTCGCCGTCAACTTCACTCGTAAGAGGGCTAACCCCAATGAAACGGTGAGCTTGGCGGGCGCGCGCTTGCCTTGGCAGAGCGAAGCTAGATATCTGGGCGTGTTGCTTGACAGCGGGCTCCGCTGGCATGCGCATGCTCGATATCTCGCGGCCAAAATTAAATAACCGCACTCTTCTTTTGAAACTTCTACTCCGTTCTCCCTATCTTCTGTTCCCTAAAGCGGCGATTATTCACCGCGTGCGTGCGCCCCTTGTGGGCGTACGCATGCGAGGTTTTCGCCGCCGCTCCCTCTTCAACTCTGCGCCCCATTCGGGTCGCAGAGAACAGAGCGGCGCGCCCGCACCTTCCTGACCTTCACCAAGACCGCACTCCTCGAAACGCTGACGTGTTCAGAGCTCTGGGCGTGCGCAATCAGTTCCGGCGGAGCTGCAGAAGCGGACGGAAACGGCTCGCTAGGGCGCTGAGGCCGTCCGCTCCGCGCATCCTGCGCGAGGCCGGCGCAACGGCGAACAGCGATGTGCACAGGAAAACGTTAGAAATTTGAAATGTATGAAAATAATTGTGTTCACAATAGTTATTATTTCCTTTGTTTATTTCTTAAGTGATCTGTAAATATGAATATGAAGGTTAAATAGAGCATTTGTATTTACTGTTTTATATATGGGAACATGGAAGGAAACTGGATATGGGAACATGGATGGAAACCTTTCTCACTAAACACGACGCGCTTTCAGATTGCCAACATGGATTTAGAAAATCAAAATCAACGGAAACAGCTATATTTTCTTTTCTTAAAGATGTCGCCTCATCATGGGATCAAAACGAGGCACCTATTGGATTATTTTAGATCTCTCAAAAGCTTTTGACGTCATTGATCATGACATTTTACTTTCCAAATTACCTTCATATGGAATTCGTGGTATTGCTCTAGATTGGTTATGTTCGTACCTTAAACAACGATCTCAGAGAGTTGAAATACCTTACTGGAATGATGGAACATTACGTACGCACCTTTCCGACTCTTTGCCCGTTGCATGTGAGTTCCTCAAGGATCGATTTTAGGCCCTATTCTGTTCCTACTTTACGTAAACGATATGCCCTCGACGATTCAAAACGGAAGAACGGTTCTCTTTGCGGATGATACGAACATCCTTTGCAATAAAGAAACAGTAAATAGTACAATATCAGATGTTTCAAATTGGTTCCGAAATAACAAATTAATAGTGAACGAAAAGAAAACGGTTTTAATGCAGTTTTCCATTTCAAATAAAATTTTTAGGTCTCTCAATTCAGTCAAACCTTAAATGGAACGTCCATTTAAATGAATTGAACACAAAATTAAGTTCATTGTGCTACGCGTTCAGAATTCTTGCAAATTCAGTCAGCCTTCATACTGCTCGTTGTGTATACTTGCGAATGTTCATTCCCGCCTGAGATATGGCATAATATTCTGGGGAAATACATCTTATAGCTCCCAGACTTTTAGATTACAAAAACGAATTGTACGAATAATAACCAAATCCCACCCACGTGATTCATGTAAGCCTCTCTTCATTAATCTAGGAATTCTACCATTACCGTGTCTTCTTATTTACGAATCAGTGGTTTTTGTAAAAAATGACTTGCTCAAGGGCGGGAATATATTTTCAGAAAATGCCGAAATCTATTACTATAACACTCGACGTAGAAATCATATTCACCAGGTGACAGTATCAACAGCTCATTACAAAAAATTCACATACAATACATGCACATTATTTTACAACACTTTGCCAGATGACATTAAACGATTAAATTCAATAGAAAAGTTTAAATCCCAAGTGAAATCGTTTCTGCTGCATAACTGTTTCTATACAATTAGAGACTATACTGAGCTTCACAAGAAAAGTAACATTAATTTTAACAATGATACATAATGCTTTATTTACCATTTGAACTGTGTAAATGAGTATAAACAACCTGTAACAACTATTGTACTACAGCTTCCGGGTCAATGACCCCCATCTCGATCAGGTTTTTCGTCCAGTTTCCCTGATCCATTGAGCAAATGCTGAGGGCCCCTTGTTTGCTTCTGGAAAAAAAGTAACATTAATTTTAACAATGATACATAATGCTTTATTTACCATTTGAGCTGTGTAATTTATTGTCATTTCCTGTGCACGTCTTCTAGAATTCAGTGGGAAATACAATTATTCAAATTATCGTTTCCATGTCGCGGCGGAAGTAATAAGAGCCAAAATTTATTGCTTATATATCTTTGAAAATAGATTTTATTACACGGGAGTTTTTTGATTGTTTTTCTCCCTTTCAAAATTCAAAATTTTATTGCTTATTTATCTTTGAAAATAGATTTTATTACATGGGAGTTTTTTGTTTTTTTTCTCCCTTTCAAAATTCAAAATTTTATTGCTTATTTATCCATGAAAATAGATTTTATTACATGGGAGTTTTTTGTTTTTTTCTCCCTTTCAAAATTCAAAATTTAAGTAGTATATGACTTAGAGTAGGATCACAGAATTTTGAAAATGTGCACACAATTCACTTTTCCCCATAGCACGTCATACGCAGTTTTTAACTGTTTTTTGACGTAAAATAAATAAATAAATAAACTCATCCTGTAGTGTTCCTGGTAACATACTGGCAAATCCCTCTAATGTGTGCATCTTCTGAAGAGAAGATAATTGCTGTGTCAGTTTTATGACACTGATGTAATCTCTAAAAAATGATAATAAATATGTGTAACAAATCTAATAAATATATTTCTTTCATGTTTCATGCGACTGTTCTGTGTATAAATGCTCGCTTCTTGTGTTTGTACTGTTCGCCAGAAGAAAACCCAAATATTCATTTAATCTACACATTCTGGGGTATATATAAAACCACAAAATATGAAGAAATTCCTTCTGAAACGTCGAGTGTCAGATCTCGCACTGTCGCCCTTGGAAGAAATTTTACAGAATATTCGCCTATAATGCCCTGTTGTATTAAGAGCGAAAGAGGCGCGAATAACGTTACAGTTGGCAACACCCGTTGGATGTGACGTCGGGGGAAGCCTCCTCTCCCCGCACCCCGCGCTGGGAGACGTCAAGAAAAGTCACGCGACTAATATAGAGAAAGTTATATAATGCCGCGTTAAATCGATTTCGAGATTTCAACGGAAATACTTATTTTGGGGTCACCTGTTACCGAAAAAGCTTTTTCAAAAATGTCCGTCCGTCAACTTTACTAGCGCCTAAATCATACGTAGGATTCTTTACAAAATGGATATTCGCCGGTCGAACTGCTGGTTCCACTTAAAGCTTTGCGATTTTGAAATTTATTCCAAGAATTAATCTATGTTCGTTCTTTAAAATTTGGCGGTACTTTACATGAAGTCCCAGGGACATTGTCAAAATTTTCTCAAAAATGGCTCCACATTTTTTCTTTATTTTTTTTTTAATAGAGTAAGTTACACTTTTAGAGTTGGCGCCAGTTTTTCACTGACAACTCCCGATTTTCGAAAATTTCAAAAGTTAAATTTTTTTCGCTTCTTCTTACACCTACAAAATTGAAGATAGGATTTTCCCTTCAAATAAAGTTTGTTGCACATAATTACTTCTTTCAATATGGTCATTTACAATTTTTTCTTACAACTTTTGGTACAAATGCATGAATATGTACAGTATAAGCCAAATGTACAGTATAAGATAACAAACGATTAGTGATATTCTTTTCTTTTTCAAAAATTATAAAAATGTACTTTTTCGTTTTCTCACGTCCTTATATTTTCATTCTCAGCGATTTGTTCACATTATTGTATTTGTGAGTACATTTGTTTTAAATGATATCTTATAAAGTTTCTCGAAAACTCAAAAGTTTTCTGGGAAAAAATTCTGTACTTTCAGAAACGCTCAAATGCATTTCTCAAAAACTGCTCCAAATTTTTCGTACAGATAGCGCTAATTCACTGTTTAATATGACATCAAATTAATTTTGGTGTATTCTCTTGGTTTTTCAAAAATTAAACAAGTGTAATTTTCTTTTAAATTCTCATTCCATTAAAATGCAATTGCCAACAATTAGTAAATATTATTGCATTCATGAGTGAATGTGCTTTAAACGACTTCAAATTCAATTTTTCGGAAACTCAAAAGTTTTCTGTGAAAAAGAGCTTCAAATTTCGCATTTACAGTGACACTTAAATGACATTTTCTTTAAAATGGCTCCAAATTTTTCAACGAAAATATCCATATAGGACGAGATTTTAATCTTCTTTAATATTCTTAAAGGAATATATTAGTTCTACTATTAGGAAACCGAAAAAAATGAGGGGGGAAAATGAGGGAAAAAAAGGGGTACTTTGGGCAGTGATAAATGGCAGCTGGCAAAGAGGATGAGGCAAGACCGAAAAGCTAGTCCATACCACAGAAATTAGAAACTAATACAAGAGTATCTATGTCATTCTGTAGTATGACTAGTTCAAGTTTTAACTGTGTGTTTAGTACGGCCAAAATTATAATTTTTGCTATATTAAAATCAATTATATATTTCAATATTATGTAACTAGTATTTCCAATAATGTGAGATTAGTATCAAGTACCGAGTATGTGCTGTTGTAGCACCTCTAGATGAATAATAATAATAATAATAATAATAATAATAATAATAATAAAATAATATAAAAATAAAAAAAAAATAAAAAAATAAAAATAATAATAAAAATAAAATTATAATATTAAATAAATAATATAAATTCTTATTAGTGCATTGTTATTTAAGTTATATTAACTGAGTAAACGAGTTGCAAGATGCTAACGAGACAAAATTCTGTAATTTGAATTAATTTTTCTTTTATGAAACATTAGTTTCATGACTAAAATGAAATAGGTGTGCATTATTATTATTCTCAATATTCAATATTTTTATTACATTTTAAATTTTATTAAATATGAGAGATCCTGTACTAGGCAAGATTTTGACCCATGCCCATTATAAATTTTGATTATCCACATATTAGAAGAAGCAGCGAGCTGAACAAGCAAGTTGCTAAAATAAATAAAGGTATAGAAATGACGGATCACATTACAGTGTAAATCTTCAATTTAAATAGCAATAAAAACAGGTAAAAGGTTTATAAAAGTTGAGAGATGCACAGTAATATTGATATATTGCTTGCAAGTTGTGCCAAAAATAAATATCATAAATGCAATTACAAAACAATTTTCATCAGACACATCTGCATTTATGCTACACACATTAAACATTACTGGAGATCAATATAACCCAAAGTTGGGAAAATATGTACAAAAATATGCTTTGTTAAACCATGAATAAAGTTGCTTTGAACCACTACAAACTGTCTAGAAAATATTACAAAGTAATTACAAATTTATTATATAAATCTTGTGGCAGTATCATTTCACATATTATGTTTTTAATATATTTCTGTATATATACTTTTCAGTTATTCTACACCTACCACACATCATATTAACATTGTGGTTCACCTAGTTTGGCCTTGGAATTTTTGATATTTCCGAGTGTACACACTCTCAGAACCAATGAACAGTTGACATTTGAATCACATTTTCTACCCACAAAAAACCATCATTATTTCAATCTAATCTACACACACTTATCTTGTGAAGTACACACAAACAATTTTCTCTGTGTTGCAATCACTAACAAATCAGTATCAGCAAAACAAAGTCCTGGATGAAGTGTAATTCTCCAAATGATAGTCAATCATACATAACCATCTTTTACAATTTTTTCATTTTCATGAAAGTCAAGACATAATTTTCACAATGATTAAAGCTGTTTGTTTAATACAAAAATTAATACATTACAGAAAAAAAGAAGACAAAGAACTGGAATTCATTAGGTTAACAAACTTAGTTATACGAGATCAATCAATCATATATTAAAATTCAAATGTGTTAAAAAACAAAATTATGATGATGATAATCATAATGATGATGATAATCATAATGATGATGATCAAGGAAAGGAGTGAAGGACTGAAGGATTATTAAATATCTGTTGCTACAAAACACAATGTTCCAATCTTACTAAATAAGAAAAGTTTAAAAAAACAATAACACATTAACAAAGAACAAAATATCAACACTTTATAAATAAAATTGAGGCCATTTTCAATTCACAACAAACTACTTAAAATTTTATAGGAGTAAAAGAAAATCATAATAAATAGTAGGAACTTACTAGGATTGAAATAAAAATTTTCTTCAGCTAAACATTGCGTCTTCTCTGCAGCTACGAAGAAAATTACTAAGTTAAGACAAGTACGAGGTATTAAAGAGGTAGACATATCGAAACAAGAATATTGTCAAAAGTTGATCCAGTGGACAATCAAAAGTGCAGGGCTATTTCTAGAGTATGTTATTAAAGTGACACAAAAGACCATATAAAATATAGTTCTTGATAATGATACATTGTCTTTACAAAAAGAATACAATTTTAGCAAGGACAATAAATAAGGATATTGTATTTTTTCTTTCCATTCCAATATTCAAATGATTCCCTTTATTTTGATGAAGATAAATCTGATGATGAATATGGAAGAGGCAGTGCTGGAGGCAGACTACTAGCAGAAGAAAGGGTAGTGTCAAGTTTGCGAGTTTCATGCTCCAGGAGCAGAGCATCCAACGACGGATCTTGTGACACTGTACGTAAAGAGTCACCTAGTGCCTGACGAAGTTGTTGCATTTCACGCCCAGCACGAGAGCTCCGAAGTACATAAAGCTGCCTACGTTTAACTTCTTGATTCAGTTGTTCACGCAAGAGTTGTATCTAGGAAAAATTACACCATTAAACATTCCTTTTTAGGATGATATATTGTTGACATTTCAAATATTAAATCAAAGATTATTACCTACAACTTCTTTGTTAAATGAGCTATCAAAAATTTATCATATTATAAATGAAATGTTTGTAATGACAATAGCTTTTTTTAAAATATATATGCATGTTAATGTGTTGTAGAACTTAAGTGTGTTTTAAGAAGTAGTGATAAGGGTGTTACAAAATATGCTCAAAATTAAAGGAAAAAAAAAGAAAGAAGAAAGAAAGAAAGAAAAAGAAAGAAAGAAAGAAAGAAAGAAAGAAAGAAAAAGAAAGAAAGAAAGAAAAGAAAGAAAGAAAAAGAAAGAAAGAAAAGAAAGAAAAGAAAGAAAGAAAGAAAGGAAAGAAAGAAAGAAAAAGAAAGAAAGAAAGAAAAAGAAAGAAAGAAAAAAGAAAGAAAGAAAGAAAGAAAGAAAGAAAAGAAAGAAAGAAAAGAAAGAAAGAAAATAAAAAATAAAAGAAAAAAGGAAAAATAAATAAATTAAACAAAAAGAAAAAGTATTCAAATACAAACATTAATATTACAACCAGTTTTATATGAAACAAGAAAACAAAACAATCATGTTTACTAAAATTTACTTTCAATAAATTAAATCATTGTTTTAGATGTTGTACCTGATTCTCTAATCGCAGAACTTGTTGCCTATGTGATTGTTCCCGGGCTTCTAAAAGCCTCTCAGCCTGAAGTTGAGCTGCTCTAAGACGTTCAATTTCTGCAGATCGATCTGGTTTCACATCTGCACTTATCATCTGCTTTAAACGAACAATTTCAGCTTCTTTCTCTGCCAGTTGTGATTCTAAACGACGTACTTTAAGTCTCAGTTCTCTGTTTTCTTGTTCTAATAATGAATCAGAGAGAGATGTAGTTTCTGACTTCTCTGGTCGTTCATAACTTTTGCTTCTACCCATGGAACTCTTAGCCACTCTTTCAAGATTTCGCTTCTCTGCTTCCAGTTGCCGAACCTGTCATGTTGACCATACACATTACATATATTTACTCTAAGTAAAAATATACATGCATATAATAATAAGTAAAATCACATGGACATATAAATAACATCTTGTTATTTACATATTTTATTATTTATTTATTTAATGTCAAAAACAATTAAAATCTGTGTGATGTATGGGGGACAAGTGCAATCTTCTCAAGTTTTCTTCATTTCTGTAATCTCTACCTTAGCTACATTATGTCGAATTATGAATACATGGAGCAATGAGTAATTATGACCAAATTTTATGTCAAGAAATATTTGATCACAATAAAAACTATTAGCAAAGGCAAATGTGCAACAGATTTTGGCTCTTATCCCTTATTGTGCCCCACATGAAGGAATTGATTTACTACTATTATGAGAAAATGGAGAATTATTATTTTAATTTCTATATTCACTGTCTGTCTAATTTCTATATTCTCACCCCAGAGAGCTCACGAAAACCTGTGCGGATAGTGAAGCTCTCAGTCCAGAAGCAAAACGAGAGGTCATCATAATAATGGATATGCACAATGTTTTGACATACAAAATAAGATAAATGATTTTCAAATATTTTATGATCACAATTTCCAAATTCTTTTGAATAACTATCACCTAGCACATATTCAATTATTCTACTATTATTAAAAATGATTAAAATGAACCCCCTACAAAAATACATGAAGTTGCTATGAGTGTGAATAAATTTAAATAATGTAATAGGTAACAAGAAGATACATTTCAATATGGTTTCAAATAAGGAATTGCTTCAACATGTTAATATTTTGCAAAGAGTATGAAAACGGTGTGAAACAATATATTCTGCAACATTTTAGATTATCACAACTCCTTACTTTCTTGTATATGTACGCACATAGGGAGTAATATAGAGAAAGTTATGTAATACTGTGGAAAATCAGTTTCGAGATTTCAATGAAAATATATGTTTGGGATCCCCTGGCACCAAAAGTGTTGTTTTTTTCTTTCAAAACGTATGCCCATCTGTCTGTTTCTGTGTGTCTGTCTGTTGGTCTGTTTGTTTGTTGGTCTGTTTGTTTGTCTGTTTGTATGTTTGTCTGTCTATATGTTTGTCTGTCTGTATGTTTGTCTGTCTGTATGTTTGTCGGTCTGTTTGTTTGTTGGTCTGTTTGTTTGTCTGTCTGTATGTTTGTCTGTCTGTATGTTTGTCTGTCTGTATGTTTGTCTGTCTGTATGTTTGTCTGTCTGTATGTTTGTCTGTCTGTGTTTGTCTGTCTGTATGTTTGTCTGTCTGTTTGTCTGTCTGTATGTTTGTCTGTCTGTATGTTTGTCTGTCTGTATGTTTGTCTGTCTGTATGTTTGTCTGTCTGTATGTTTGTCTGTCTGTATGTTTGTCTGTCTGTATGTTTGTCTGTCTGTATGTTTGTCTGTCTGTATGTTTGTCTGTCTGTATGTTTGTCTGTCTGTTGTTCTGTCTTTCAGTCGGTCCGTCCATCTGTCAGTGAACCCTACTAGTGCCTAAACCATACTTAGGAGTTTTTCCAAATAAAAGAAACCCTTGTCCATCTCACTCAAGTTGAAGCTTTGAAATTTGGGGGTACTTTAAATGAAGCCCCTGGGATATTTTCAAACTTTTCCCCAAAATGGCTTCATATTTTTTCTTTACATTTCTTGTATAAATAGACTAAAGTACACATAAAGGTGGCATAGGTCCAATTTTCAGGGTTAACTCTGAATTTTCGAAAATTGCAGAAGTTTGAATTTTTTACAGCGTCTTTCTACAACTACAATATTGAAGATACAGATTTTTCCTTCAAATTAATTTTGTGGTTCATAATCAGTTCTTTCAATAAGGTCATGTACATTTTTTTGAAAATTTTAGTAGTTTTCTTGCAATATTGCATGCAACATATGCAATATTAAAAAATAACAAAAACAAGATTTTCTCAAAAACGGCTCCAAATCTTTTACTTATTTTTGGTAGGGCCAAATGAACTCTATAAGATGATATAAATGCTATATTGCTCTATTCTCTTTTTTCTAAAAAAATTACAAAAATGTAACTTTTTTGACTTGTCTTGACTTTGACTTGTTTTGACTTGTCATGTCGTTAATATTTTTGTTAGAGGTTATTTGCTCACATTACTGCACTTATGAGCAAATGTACTTTAAATGATGTCATACAAAATTTCTTGAAAACTCAACAGTTTTCTGTAAAAATGATCTAAAAATTCTGCATTTTCAGAAACTCAAAAGCCATTTACTCACAAATTGCTCCGAATTTTTTCTTCAAACTTTTCCATTGGATAGTGCTAATTGTACTGTTTAATTTGACATAACATTGATTTTGGTGCATTCATTTGTTTTTTCAAAACTTATACAATGTAATTTTTTTAAATATCTCTCATGCCGTTAATACGCATATTTTCAGCAATTTATAAACACTATTGTTTTGGTGAGTGAAAGTGCTTCAAATGAAATTTTTCGAAAACTCAAAATACTTCTGTGAATTGCTTGAAATTTTGCTTTTACAGTAATGCTTAATGCAAATTTCTTAAAAACGGCTCCAAATGTTTAAATGAAAATTACTATTTACGTCAAGGTTTTACTCTTCTTTAACATTCTTAAAGTAATATTTCGGTTCTACTGTTAGGAAACTGAAAAATTGAGAAGAAAGAAAAAAAAATGTACTTTGGGCAATAATAGATAGCAGTTGGCAAAACTATGTGGCAAGTCAGAATAGCTGAGACCATAGGAAATAATATGAGAATGTCTGTACCATTCTGCAGCATCACTAGTTTTTCTTGCCAATGGAAAAATAATTAAGAATTTGCTTTGTAATAGCTAGTTTTGATATTAAATCAAAATTTAAAGCAAGTTTACCACAAACTAAATACTAATATCATTCTACAGATCAATAACCTGAACATAGGAAAACCAACGTAGGACATACCAATACCAATATAGGAAAATACTTTCTAAATAAATATTTTGCATGGTCTTTCCATTACATGCTCATTATTGAACTCCAGTCGTGTGCTTGAGCAATTTCTCCAATATGAAACAACCTGATTTTATAAGTTGTTTTCCAAACAACAAATAATATTTGTTAAATGCTTTTCCTACCTTGCATTTTCATTTTTTGTATGACATTGAATGTGGAAAGAAGGCACCAAGACCTGAACAAACTGAAGGGTGAAACATGGTGAAGATGAAGGGGAAGCAGAAGGGAGGAGGGCAGAGGAGGGGAGGGGAGGGTGATGGGGAGGTGAGAAATAAGAATGAATTTAAACATTAGTAGAATGTGAGGTAGGAGAAATTGGAGGATTCCACAGAAAACCAATGCAAACCTGTTCGGCCCCAGTTAGCAGTAAAGATTAAAATTTTTGTTTTATATGAAAAATTCTAAATAGAAGTTTACCTTGTCCGATAATGATTCCACTTTCCCACGTAGTTCACTTCGATCTCGCTGAGAAGCTTGCAATTGCTTCATAAGCTCATCATCCTTGGATGTACCAACACTACTAGTACCTTCTCCTGGCCAGCTGCTTGCTAATCGAAGTTGTGCTTCAAGACCAGAGCGTTTAAACTTTTTTTTTGCTTCTGAACTAAACAAAGTATCACAACAAGCATTAGACAACCTGTTTAACACATAAAATACATTGCAATCTTTCTCCTTCTGCCTCTACAGTACTGAAATTCAAATTAGTATAAACTACACATGTCTCTTTAATAAACATTTCTTTTAAAATGTAATGTTTCAAAGAATTACACATATGAGGCAACTGCAATGACAGTCACTTAAATAATAAAAAATATTTTGATTTACTTCAAAGAAATGTATCTAATATTAAAGTTTGATATAGCTACACAAACCTGTTTCAATTTTTCCAAATTCGTTTGTGATGAAGAGCTACTTTCCATCAATGCTCGTTGCAAGGCTTGAATTTCACTTCTCAATTCTGTTTCAGCAGACGCAGCTCGCTCAAGAGACATATTTAATTGATCTATTGTAGATTTTAAAGATGCACATCTCTCTTCAAGACTTGCTAAATTTCGCCCTTGTAGGTCACATTTGTCTTGAAGCTTCTAAATAGTAAAATATAATTTTGAAGAAATGAAAATGAATATTGAATTGCTCTACAATTGACGTAGTTTGCTGCACCAGGTATCAGGTAGCATAAGAATTCATTATGTATTTTTGAACATAACTTAAATTATTATTACTTAAAACAATATTTATTGAAATATTATCCTAGTTTATTCATTTCAACCATATGAAATTATATATTCCAAATTTCTTTATTAAAACATCACATACTTTACCTGAATATGCGAGTCTTTCTCTTGCAAAATCATCTGCAATCGCTGAAGATCACCTTCCAAAGACATTCTTTGGAGTTCCAGCTTGGTTGCTCGAGATTCATTCCGACCAATTTCTTCCTGAAGATTACGTTTCTCATTTTCTAATCGAGAAATATTTTGCCGCATTTTCTCCAATTTGTCCTATCACAATAAAACTCCATTAATAAAAAACAAAACTAACAAAATAATGCACATGTTTTGTTGAAATTGGCCAATAGAAAGAGCACTCTTCCATGATTTTTACTGGGTAATATAAAAATAGATAATTGTACCTTAAATGTTAAATATTAATAATTAAACACAAGTATCCTTTCATTTTTGATAATCAATAAGAATGTTTTTGTCAAAAACGATCTTTATTTTCCATACACAAATTTTGAAGATATTGAATAAAATAAAAGAATCTAAAATAAAAGTTAAAAAGAAAACAGATGAAAATTGAATATAAGTGAAAAAATATGAAGTACAAAGTAGATGGGAAACATTATTATTAATTATTATTATTGTTATAAACAATGAAGAGCTTTGCGTTAATGTTTCACAAGATATCTTTCCGATTTCCCTTTGAGAGAGGATAAGAGATAAATCATAACTTCCCTCCATATCTTTAGTATTACAGTTTTGTTTCTTAAATCTATTGGATAGAATCGTTTAAAGAAATGTTTTGTTTCCTCGCTTATGCCTCAGCCCACCCCACCCCACCCACACTGTGCATCACACAAAGATTATGGTGTATAAACAGCATACCTGCTTGCCTAAGCTCTTGAATGGGAAAAACACAAACAGGAAAATGCAGCTTATGACCTCAAAGTCGTCGTCCCCGCCTCCTCCTCCTCCTCCTCCTCCTCTGCTGTCTCAACATGTCAGGCATGGCTGTTTTGAAAGGTGGCAAAGAGATGCTGTTGCCAAATTATCAAAACAAGAACAAGTGCTTTCAGACATGGGTTGCGAGTTAAGCTAAAGACCTTGTACTTTTTCACTTACACTTGATTTTAAAAATGATTTTCATATTTTTTTGTAACTTTTATGTTACATTCTTTTATTTTATTCAATACCTTCAAAATTTTGCATGTCATTTTTTATTTTCTGATGTAAACACATCTATTTTTTTCTATTAATTGAATACACCCAAAGAGGCTTGTAAGTAACATGCGAATCATTGTGTATTGGGTACAATTACAATTGTTTTTTGACTAAAAATCTGGAAATTCACTGCATTCTAATTTAAATATGATAAGGAAATTTGAATATAATATAGCGATATTGTTTACAATATACATATCTGAATTAATTTAACATGTTTCCCATCATCATTTCCTACAAACAAATTTGTTACAACAAGACCATTTGCTCTTCAACTGCTATTAGCAGTTAATCCTTTACACGTAATCATCTTGAAAATATATACTAAATTGATACAAAAATCTTGAAAAATTGGGAAGCTATGAATTTGTGTTGACAATGCATGTAAATTTTGTTTTGAATATTTTCCCCAATAGCCTTGAAATTCTCTAATTTTAATAAAATATAATGTCACATGACTATATAAGAACTACTTACATACTTTATTTAATTATGCTTGTTTTACTTCATTTCTTAAAAAACATTTGTAAATTTAATTCAAGAGCTTTCTTTATCCATTTGTAATAAATACATGAAAATGTATTCAAATTTAAGAACAATAAAAAGTTTTAAGAATATTGTACAACAATAAAAATGCATTAAGAAAACCATTAAAAACAATGCAGTATGCAACTTCAGTATGGTAACACCTTTCTGGGGCTTAAGATAAGAGTGCTGAAAGTATTTGTAACAAGTTTTCATTTTGCAATTAGTTCTGACAAAACTCAATAGTGTATCTACTAAAACATTTGTGATTTTTGAACATTTAGCAGCGCAATAGCAGTTAAAATTGCATAATCAGAGGAACTAGAAGTGCTAAAATGCACACACTTTTTCATAACTAAATTTGCAATTTTCAAAAATTTAGAGTACATGAATGACACCTCCAACATTCTTTTAAATGTTCCTTGTTTTATCAGTTCAAAAAAATTAAAAGAAAAAATGTTCAACGTTTTTTGAGAAAATCCGTTTTTTATAAATTGCAGTCATTTCAAGCAGAAATTGAGCAAAAAGTATTGTTTTGTCAAAAAATTGTCTATGACATTTTTTTAAAATTGTGAGTACAATTACTTCAAATGACATTTTCATAAAAACAGCTCTGAATTTCCCAATGAAAATGTGGATATAGAACCAGATTTTACCCTTTTATAATATACATAAAGTCATTCAATTCTACTAGTACTAGGTATTTGAAAAATAGGGAAAAAGTGAGAAAAATGGCTTTTAGGCATTAATAGATGGCAGCTGAGAAGACAGTGGTACAACAAAACAGAAAAGTTAGCTCAGTCTGAAGAATAAGGAAACTAACTAAGAATAAGGATTATGTTGAAATTGGGAGAACTTTCCCAGGATACTGTATTTAATGAGGATTGGATCCCTTTACAGCACAAGGAAATCAGGGACCTAAGGGTGGAGCTGGCAGAAAGACAGAAGAATAACCCAAAAGAAACTATAAAATATAGGAAAGGTACGCTGAAAATCATCACTGGTCATAAAATCAAACTGAGTTGTCGATACCTGGAATGAACTATCTCAGAATGCAGTGACTGCACCTTATCTTTAAGTTTTCAAAAGGGCTTACAATTATCTTTCCGGCAAAGCAGGTCAAGGACTCTAGTGGTCAATATACTCTTTATGTATCATACTTGTGCTTTGGTTCATCAATGTTATTGATTGTGGTATTGATATATAATAATTATAATATGAAATATTGTGATATGTTAAATATAAAATGATAATTATAATGATTATATAAGCGCAGATTCAGGCTATATCAGATATAAATACTTTTGCCTATAAATTACTTAATTAAATAAATAATTAGTACAAGAAAGTCTCATCTATAAAATTTTTAAAACAATTTTATAAAATAATTCTCTTCAATAACAATTCTGTGATCAATACTGCCCTTGCAATGTTAATTTTTTGCAATTTTTTGAAAATTTCAATATATTTATAACTAAAAATAATCTCAATATATTTTTGCCAAAGAAAGCACCAGCATCCCTTTTTTTAACCATATTTTGTTACATCCGAGGAAATAATTTCTATATAACAGATTTCATAAAGGATAAAAATCTCTCTTCAGTATTGCAAGAAGACATTGAAGTTTGCAAGTTTGGAAAATTCAGACATCCCAACCAAAATAAACCAGCACTATTTATTAAGTATCCTTTACGCTATCCAAGAAGAAAGTTGAATAAAAAAATTTGGAACAGTTTTTTAATAAACTGTTGTTGAGGCTTCATGTAAAGAACTCCCAAAAATCAAAATATTCAATTCAATCTCGCAGGGCAGGAGCTCATTTAGAGCAATCGGGGAAAACCAGTTTTTGGGAAAATCGTCTGAACAGTTTAGGTGCTAGCATTCACCATGGATGGAGAAAGACTTATCACCATTAATAAATTTTATGGCATCAAGGATCCACAAAATGTGGATTCTGACTACACAATGTTTTAGAGGAAGTAATTTACTATGTACAGGAACATGAATGATCCACTTTTTTGTTACCTGGAGCTCATGATACAAGTTTTTCTGTTGCCAATTTCTTCTGCTGCATTACAATTCTTTTTTTGCTATGTAAACATAGGAAGGCAAGAAAGTAAAAAGATACATGGCTACCTTGTTATTGCATTAATGGCATATCCCAGTTGTTTTCCCATTAATGTAATTATTAAATTGTTCAAGTATGCACATTGGATGAACAGATCATTGGTAGAGAACAGACCAGGGGTAGAACTAACAGATGGTTTTAGCAGAAGCCCAAATTGGAGTGAATATAAATTTCAAATACATAAATTTATTTGAAAAAGCAAAATGCAAATTAGGTCTTAATATGTTTGACATATGTTCAAGATTTTTAGGGCATATAAATCTGCACCCTACTAATTACACATAATTTCTTCACTAAAGAATTGCCTTTGAAAACATTCATTGAAGAATTGCCTTCGAAAATTTTCATTAAAGAATCGCTTTCAAAAATTTTTGGTGAAGAATTGCCTTCAAAAATTTTCATTAAAAGAATTACCATAAAATATTTTATAAATTGCTTTTGTTTTAGGAGAGGATCAGACTATGAAGTACTCCAGAAGAGAACCTCAGCTGTAGCTTCTTCAACAAGACGAAGATGGTAGAATAGGAACCTCAAAGGGCAGATCAGGCTCTTAAGCAGCAATGCAACTGATCTATGGGAATCCACCCTCAACAAAGCTAGCAAGTCGGGAGGCTGAAAGGTGGCAGCACCACCACCCAACTATATCTGTACGGCCCTCATAAGGCAGTCAGATGAATACACCATATACTGGCTCTCTTCACAAACAACCTGACGAATCCATAAGACAACTTACGCAAGAAGAAAGGGATAAATGATTCAAAATTTTGGAGAAGATAAAAATTATAACATGGAACGTATGGGGGTTTAAGAATGAAAGAAGAAATATTAAATCAAAGGGGAATAAAAATTGCTGCTATAACAGTAACAAAGAAAAAATTAAAAGGGAACAAAAGAATTAGACAATTACATAATGGTTTATAGCAGAGTAGAACAAAATATTAGAGCTATAACGGGGGTGGCAATTCTAACTGATAAGAAATGGAGAAATAAAATATGCAGTTATTCCTACATAAATGAAAGAATTTTATTAGTCAGATTAAAACTTGCTAGAGGTTATTTAGCAATAATTGGAGTATATACACCAGAAAAGGGGAAAAAGGAAGAGACCCAAATATTTTATGAGCAATTACAAAACGAAATCAATAAAATGGCTACAAAAAGAAATCAATAAAATGGCAAGTGATTACCTACTACTGACTGGTGACTTCAATGCTAGAATTGGTAATGCACCAATCCCAGAAGTGGTAGGAATGTATGGAGAAAGAACTCTAAACAACAACGAGCATGACAATTCAATTTTGTTCATTTAATGGACTTAAAATAACGAACAGTTTCTTTTGCAATAAAGATACATAAGTATACTTGGACTGAAAGAGGATATCGATCGATTATTGATTATGTAATTGCCAACAAGAAGTTAGCTAGATTAGTGCAAGATATGAGAGTGTATAGAGGAAGGGATGTTAACTCGGATCACTTTCTAGTACAAGCAAAACTCACTCACCAGATGGAAAAACTCACTTGCACTGCTCACCAGATGGAAAAACGAGAATAACCGATATCAAAACAAAAGCAAAGAAGTCTTCAAAGTTTATCTACTTCAGGATGAAGCAGTTAAATATCTATACCAACAAAGATTAAAACAATATTTACAAAATAAAGATACTGCCAAAAACTTAAATGACAAATGGAATAATATAAAAAAAAAATGAACAGGGGGAAAAAGAATAATTTAGGAAAAAGACAGAACTAAGAATATGGAATATGGAAAGAGAGAATGCCGTAAAGGAAAAGAAAAAAATTTATAAAGAATATTTACAAAAGAAAACACACGAATCTGCAGCAAACTATAAAGAGAAACGTAATGCTCATAAAATAGTAAGACAAGCCCACCAAGAAAAAAAAAAAAAATTAAAAAAAAAAGTAAAAATGACAAAAAATGATAAATCACTATACAAATCTATGGTTAGAATAATTTGAATATGGACCTGAAAAGATTAACAACTCCTTAAATGAATTTGGTGGAGGTGACCCATACCTAGGAGATAATATAACACTTAAAGAATTACAAGAAGCCATACACCAAATGAAAAATAGAAAAGCACCAGGTATAGATACAGACCTTATGGGGGATTTCTTCTAGAATTCAAGTTCTTACATCTAATAAATGAATGCTGGACATCCCAAGAAATACCATCTGCATGGGAAACTGTGGAGGTTATATCACTCCATAAAAAAGGAGAAAGAAACTTAAGTCAGAACTATCGGGGAATAAGCCTACTAAACACAACCTATAAGTTATATGCAAGGATTATCAATATTAGTCTAAAGAAAATTGTGGACGTTTTTTAACAGATGAACAAAATGGCTTCAGGAAGGGAACATCCAAGACAACATAACAATAATACGACAACTATAGAGAAAAGAAGAGAATTGAACCTTGAGACTCACATATGTTTTATTGACTATGAAAAAGCATTTGATCGAGTTAACAGAAAAATATTATGGAATATCATGAAGAAAAGAGGGTATCCAATACATTTAATAAATGTAATGAAAAGCCTTTATAAAAATTTGCAAATTATAATTAATAATGAAAATTAATAACTAAAATAATATAAGTACTTGCACATTAAAGGGTGATGAATGTACTTGTACATTAAATTTAATGCGTAAATTAAAATCAATGTAGATTTAATATACATCAGTACATGAAACTTAGTACTTTTATGTTTAAATTAATTCCGGAACATATGGAACATAGATACTGTTTAAAAACTTTAAAATATTTTCTTCCACTATTTAAACTAATGTATAATAAATTTAAAATATACTTTCATTTGAGCTTCATATTTTATTATGTACAATCATTTTTAATTTTCAATAAAACCATTTAGTTTAATATTGTATTTGAACATAAAATATTCCCAGTCGTGCTGCGTTTTTGCAACGTTTGCCTGTTTTCAGGTCTCGTTGGCTTGGCTAAGCTGCCCAGCTTAGAGAATTCCGAATGGTTCCTGACCCTTGCAGGCAAGACAAAGGGAGACAGGTTTCCCAGCCTGCCTACTTCAGGTACTACTGAAAGTGTTTTGCATTCATTCATATTCTGAAGCGTTGCAGTCGTGTTCTTACATGGTAGAGCAATAGAAGTCTTTTCTAAAACGTGTGTAAAATCAAAAAAACGTCATAACGTTCCTATATGAAAACATGTGAAATGTATAAATGTTATTCCTCACTTCCTGTTCTCATCACAGCAGTTTTTTAGAGTAGCAGGCGGTTAACATCAAGAGAAGCAGAAGCAACTCAGGAACATTGGATTTGTGAAGGTAAAGTCTGATTATTAATTAGTATTATTTATTTAATATTATTTTCAATATTAACATTATATAATATTATTTTCATGAAATGTGAAACTGGTAAATTTCTACCTATTGATGTATATATGCTGCAGATTGCAAGTGACTGTTTAATTATAACATTGAACGCAACAAATTAAGACAAAAAACTGAAGTTCAGGAAATCATTGTTACATAGCAAGTTCAAAGTAAATAACTGTGACCCTGGAACAAAACTGTTCCAGTATTTTGTAAAGACGATATTGAAGGTGTGAGAATATTATTTGCCAACTAATACGTTCTTAGATATATGTATCTGCAAAAATTACAATCAACCGTCAAATTCATACGAAGGTAAGTAGGAGTTGTATTATTATTGTGCATTAAATTAAAAATAATGTTTCATTAAATAAATTATTACGATCGATAGAACATTTGAGAAAAAATAGTTATATTACAACCTTGAGAATTTTCAATAAACAGGCAATTCGTCTCAGTTTTAAGTAAAAAAATTATTAAAGAAAAATTTAAAATGATATTGTAATAAACCTTAAAAAATAGTTTATTTAATTTCTAGAATGACCAAAGAAGAAAGATAGGCAACATTATGCAATTATATTACCATCAAGTAATAATATTACTAATAGTTTTATTTTACATTAAATCAATTTTCTTTCTCATTTTGTTCTTTTATTGTGCCTGTATCTTTCTCCTTTTTGTACTAAGTCCAAGCAAATCCATTGCCTCTGTCAGTTCTTTTTATTGTTATTTGTCTAACTGTAAAAAGGTAATGCTGAAAAAATATTATTTATTAACAATAAAATTATTACTTTCAGGAAAATTATGAAAATAAATCCAACAGAAGGAGACAAAAGGCCATAAAAAGGTGGAAAAAATTTGATTCTGCAGATTTTAAATTGGCAAAGAATATGGATAATATATAGTGAAGAATATATTGAAATAAGTTGTAAATTTTTCATTTCTCAAGTGCTTTTTCCGATACAATTTAGTTATATAAAAGTTTTATAAAACTAGCAATAAAAAGGATTTTGGTCAGTCATGATCTTTACAACAACTTAACGCCCGTGGCACCTAGATTTAATTTTTACCTAATTTTAATAATTCAGGATTACTGCTGTACTAATTAACTACATGTTAACTTGACTCCCTTTGTCCTCTAAATTACAATTCATCATTTCATTATTCCGTAGGAAAGATACCAAATTTTTAAATATGTAACATCATTCATCTGTATAAGTTGCAATGTCATTTTAGGAGTAGAAGAATTTGCACTTGAAGGAGAAGTAGAAAGCACATTGTCAGAAATTTCTGCATTACTTTTAATATAAAAGTACATGAAAGTAATTATCATGACGTAAATTAAATTTAATGTATGAAAAAATTAAAAATAAAATAAATAAATCCAGGAATAAAGCTACACCTCCAAAATAAATACATTAACACTTTAATGTTTGCAGATGATCAACTAATTATACAAAAAACAGAAAATGATCTGCAAAAATCTATATTCCGCTTAAACCAGATATAAGAGCACTATGATTTTAAAATATCTGTTAAGAAGACAAAAGTTATGGCTTTTAAAGGGAAATACCCTATACGCTCCAAAATAGTTATAAACAAGCAGATAATAGAACACGTGTCACATTTTAATTTCTTGGGCTGTGACATCAGCTATGAAAGGGAAAATGATATGCAAAATAAGCTAAATGAATATCAAATGATGTGTGGAACTATTAATAGAACTTTAAAAAATAAAACAATGAAAGAACATGGAGCTAACAGAAAAGAGCAACAACGAATTCAAACAGCAGAGATGAAATTCCTCAGGAGAGTGAAAGGTTGCTTGATTTTAGATCAAATAAAAAATGAGATTATATCTGATCTAAACATATTTTCTATGAATGACCGTATTAAAGAAAAGAAACAACGCTGGATACAACATATACATAGAATGGATAATACAAGAATAACAAAATCAGTATTATCTTATAAATCTTTATGAAGAAGAGAAGTAGGACGTCCAAGGAAAAGATGGTTGGAGTGAAGACGGAACAGGCTATTAGCCTAATCCTTGATAGTGAAGAAGAAGAAGCATTTTGTTGTAATAGACTCTCTATGCATTGTACTATATCCTTTCAACTTTATAAAATTTTATTTCAAGTAGAAAACTTTAGGTACTATTATATAGGTACTATTATATAGGTTCGTATACCAACAGACAGATAGACAGATTCACGGTTTTGAAAACAAAACCTTTTTTCAAAAGGCATACATCTATCAAAATCTTTACATCAGGTTTTTGCAGTATTACCCAATTTTCCTATACTATGTATAAGAGAATAAAAAAGCATCGCAAAAATCCCTACAAAATGTAAGTCTAAAATCTTGAATAAGAAAATAACAAATGGGTGTGGTATTGATAATTCTCTTTTTACCTCATACTGACTCTTTTCTTCTGCTCCACTATGTACAGACAACTCAAGTGAAGTCACTTTTTCCCGCAGTACTTGAGCCTCTTCTGATTTTTGTGCAAGAGCCTCTATCTACAACAAACAATAGCTGTTCCAGATATCTAGTAAAGGAGTTAACAAAAATAGTTTGTTTTCTTTCAAAGACAGAGCCAACCACTCCTAACATATTTTTGTAACTTTGTAGAAATATTGCAATTATATGCAATTGCAGTAGAGCATTTCTGCCATAATCATAATGAAAAATTATACTTAGGAGAATAATTTAAATTTAATTTCATTCTCATTCCTAAGTACATAATTCAGACTAGCGTACTACTTTTACAAAATCTTCAGTCAGTGAAGTTTTAATTGTTTTAAAAAATTTCATCTTACTCACTTGAGATTGTAATGCTGCTTGTTTTTGTCCCAATTTGTTTTCCAAGGAACCTTTCTCATCTTGTAACATTCGAAGATTCTGCAAAGCTGTACTTAATTTATTTTCATTTTTATTTTGCACATCATGAGCTTCTTGGAGTTGTCGTTTGAGTCCAGAAACATGAGCTTTCAAATCATCCTAAAAACAATCAAATTTTCATATATATTTTTATACTGAAATCAGACTATTTTGCTAAATAAGATATGTATACATTTCTCACCCTCTCTCTCTCAATCTGAGCTACTTGCTGCATTAAAGAACGGACACCTTTTCTAATTATTTCTGGGTCTACATCCACCACAATGTCTCGGCTGTCACCATGATCTTGAACTAGAAATCAACAATGAAATAATGGCTTCTACATATTACACATTACGAAATGAATTATAATAATTTAATTACATTACCTTACAAACACTGACTTGAGAAGCAGCAATGAATAGTACAAAGTGTGTTCTCATAGAGAGACACCAAAAATATCATTAACATCCAATTAATTTTGCATTAAAAAGTTTTTTATTCACTACTCGCATGCATCACTGTGAAACACTTAATATTTAATCCCAGAATGAAATACAACAAGTTGTAACCTCTCCTTGGCTCTTTGTTGAATCTGGTTTAACCTCTACAAAACTTTCCCATTACATAATAGCAATTTATATCTATACAGATTTATATTTTTAAATCGTGTACAAAGTTACTTTATTAGTTAATTTTTCTTTTTTAAAGTTTATTGCGTCTACATATTGACGCAATAGGGGTAGGGTTTAGGACACTTCACAAGGGTTGGACTAGCCCTTGTGAAGCAACCAAACTCATTTTGTAGGAACAAATTTCACATGAGATTCGACAGGAATCGAACCTGGATCTCAGTGGTGAAAGGCTAGTGACTTTGCTATGTGCCAGGAGCGAAGCTTAATAAAACTATAACTAAGAATCATGTATTTGGTAATATTTTATAGTTTATAAATTCAACAGTTGACTCTGTTCAAAAAATTGTCAAAAGCAGGTTGATAGATTTCCCACAACTTTGATATACAGTTTCAAGTTAAAACTATGAAATTAATTAAGGTTATGTCTAGTAATCTCTAACTGTGCAAATATTCAAAATATTTTCTTATGTAAATATTAACCCGTTCGTAATTCAGGTTTTTGCAGTGAATAAAGGCTCAATATTTTTAAATGATTTCACTTCTCCAAAACAATAATACAATATACATGCAATATTAAAAGCTGTCCCTTTAACTACACTACCTTCATTGGTTTTGCAAATATTACAGAAATACAGCAAAGAAATTGAAATTTGGCAATTCTACATCTTCATCAAGTTATGCGAAGCCTTTGAGCAAAGGCAGAAGACAGCTACCCAGACAGCCAAAATTGAAGGAATTTATACAGAACTTTTGCTTATATATCAGTGTGCAGAGTGAGAAATGAAACACTATTGACTATACAGTGGAAAGCTTATTAGTAGCTTAGCTATTAGTAGATTATTAGCTTATTTTGATGGCCTAAAACAGTCCCAAAAACAATCAATAAAATGCCCTTAAAATATTTTTAAAATGCACTAAAACCAAAGAAAAATGACATAAAATATTTGATCAAAACCATTTCAGATGAACTCAACTGTTGGACATGTTACCGATGTAATCAAAGCTTCTTCCTTTCATTCAAGTAAAATCAGCTTGCAAACTTTTTGTTTGGACTGTTTTTTACTAGAAAATCTCTGCCCTGAGTTATCCCGAAAACAACCAAACCAACAATGGCACTGATGGGCATCACAGGAACCTGAGATTACATACAGAGGCTGACGTTACAACTTCTAAGCAAAGAAAGCTACTCAGGAATTGTGTGGAGAACATTTGCTGCATTTGAGAAATATTATTTGAAGCAATTACCATAAAAATGATTTTAAAATCAATGAAACCAGCAAAAATGTTTTAAAAATGACAGTAAAAGTTAAAAAAATGACTAATTGAAATCAATGAAAAATGCATGAGTGAGAGATAGAAAGTCATACAAAATAAGTCATTTCCTTTAGTTATAACATAAAATTAATGTCTATACCAAAAGGCAATGATCAAAAGAAAAAAGAAAAAAACACATTTCATTAAAATACACCCCCTACATATTAGTAATACAGTTGATGTTTAAAAGTCATAGATTTATAGCACACTGGTAACATCAAAATTTTTATTTCAACACAACATTAGCATTGTATGCAACATTTGACACTGAAGAGGAAATGCTGGAAAACAGCTCCTGTGATGATCTAAAGTTTATGAGGATGTCCACAATCAAGCCCAAAGGCTTCCAAGCTATGAGCTATGTATATAGCACACTGTCATCATATTTCCCCAAGAAAATCTATCATTTTGAATTGTGTGCCAATCTCCAACGTATTTCAATGAATTGCAGAAATCTCATCTTCTCTATCACCACTCTGTCTGCTATTTCCTTTCTCTCCCATTATTCAAAGTTACATAATTTTAATTTTTTTATTGACATTTGAACTACATTTTTTTGTAAGTTAAATAATCTTTTATGAAGAAAACACATTCAGACTTCCTTCAAATGCAATAGGTCTCAAAATACCCTATTTCCAAGTCAGCTTTTCTAATTCTGGCTGTGTTCCTTTTTGTTACTTTCCAAGGAAGTAATGAACCAATTTTCACAAATATAAGACGAGGTTATTTCCTAAATATCTCGATCAAAAAATGCAGGATCGCCTTATATTTGTAGATTATGCATGGTTGCTTAGGATTTAAGTTTTTATATTGCCATTCCATTTTAATGAAACCTCATACATGTAGACATAACAATAAACTGTGAAGACTGTAAAAATATTATGACTATCTACAATAGGTAATTATATTCACGGTTGTATTCTCAGCATCCACCGTGAATTTGCCGAGCAATTCAGACCGATATTTTTGAATGGGCTGGTAAAGAGAGAATCTCAAAAGGAAATGGCATTGTGTCAAATTAAATGTAATGTGAAAATTACTGCTGTTTTCTTTAAAAATATGTGGGTTCAACAAGACTGTGTGGGATCTTGGTTGGACGTCCAGCAAGTATGAATCTGCATTTTCAACTGTTAAAGAAATGGAGGCCATGCACAAGAGAGAGTCAAGATAGAAAATCTGGTGATACAGAAGGGAATGTTCATAGGTGGCCTCTGATGAAAGACCAAGAACAACAGAAATACAATGCGCAAAGCTATCAGAGGAGCCTAAAACGTTAGAAGATGTCACAGCATGGAAGGAGGGCCAAAAAGGAAGAAACATTGATACATGTGAAGATGATGATGGGAGAAACAAAACCCTTGGTTTTCATGATTTGAAGGAATAAGAAAATGGTAGTTCAGCAATAAGACTTAAAATTCTCATCAGCAAGGCAATTTTCTAGTCAATAAGACAATTTGCCATTTTATTTTGACTAAATAGTAAAAATTAGTAAAAACTTTTAAAAAATTGTCATGAGGCTTCTTCAACATTGGGGTAAGGTAACGACAGGTAACATTGCCGGGGTGAAACATTGCCACAACTACGAAAAATTAAAGCAGCGCAGTTTGTATCATAAATTTAGTATTTGCTGGCTGTGTTGCTTTGTTAATTTTGGGTTAATTGAATTGAAATAAATGGCATAGATAAGTAAATGTGTCATATCCTAAGCATGTTATGTTATGTCATGACTCAATAAGCATATGACTTATAAATTGTAAACATTGATTAATTACATTTAATACAAAATTACTTTTTTTTTGTCACCACACTTGCAGAGTAACTTTGAGAATCACATCATTAATTTACTTTGTCTTGTTTTTAAGAGAACGCCACACAGACAAATAAAAATTCAATATCTAAGGTTTACAAACCTCCAATGAAGTTAAAATGCACCAAGCAATGGAAAATGTTAATAGAGGAAAATTAAGTAGCAAAAGCTACTAAACTGTATGGAATTAGCATGTCCCCTTTAAGTGACATGGATGTGTGTGTTATGCCAAAATAAGATATTGTTGCTGCTTCTCAGATTAAATATAAACAGGAAAAAGCACTTTTTCCCTATCACATTTTATCACAATGTAAAACAGTTAATAAGTTAAAACTTATTTTAGACAAAGTTCTCAAAGCACTATTTATCTCTAATTTAGTGTATTTAAACAGTCAAAAACCAAAGACAAATAATCATAAAATTTGTTCTGATGCATATTTATGTTTCTGTTTCCTATCCAACTTTCATTCATTTAAACATTGCCAGAGGCTTGGAAATAAAGAGAGGTGTCAATGTTTGACCCCTGCAGGGTAACACTGCCACTTTGCTTTCATTTTAAAAACAATAATAAAAACTTTGAAATTATGGAAGCTGTAACTTCAATATTTTGAAGAAACATTATGCTATTGTGAAGAATTAAATGGTCAAAAAGATTTTTGTGAAGATTGATGCAACAAGGTAGTACTTAAAAAGAAACAAAGATGTGGCAATGTTACCCCCCCGTTACCTTATGTCATAATACAAGCTTCAATGGTGTAACAGTTAGCTTATTGGACTGTTATACCCAAGTTCGCAGGTTCAAACATGATAAAATCCATGGATTTTTAAGGGTGAAAAAATCCTTCGTACGCTTTCCTTTGGAGGGGAAGTAGTGCCGGCTGTCTCATATTGTAGATTTACATCATCTAGTTGTTAATGAAGTTAAGAAAATTCTCAAGCCTAAAAGAAGCCACTGAGCAAAATTAAAAATTGCCAGTTTTACCAGCCGAGTGATATCTCCTTTCTCTGTTTGATGATGAAAGGAGCGTAGCAAAGTTTAGACGGTCAGGCGGAAGAGCAGGCCTGATGGTTTAAGCCTTGCCACAGAAAATAAGGCTTGAATTGAATTAATACATAAACTTAAATTTGGGTAAATATGGTAATTTCTTTTTTTCAACAAATAAAAAAAATAATAATAATAATAATAATAATAAAAAATAATAATGGCAATTACAAAAATAATAATAACAACAACAATTTATATTGTATCATAACAACACACCTCGAGCAGGACTCCAGCGTCGAGATGGACTCATTAATTTAAATGGTAAATTTACACTTCCATCCATTTGTATGCCTGCTATTCTCCTCAATGTTGATCCAACACTGCTTAATTTCTGCTCCACTTCCTTTTTAGCTGCTTCCAATTGCATCAATTGAGAATCTAAAGCTCTTACACGTCCCTCAGCTCCACCCAATCTAGCCTGAAATAATATTTCACACATAGTCAAAACCTTCATTTTTGAGAATCGGATCACATTATTCAATTTTGGTTTATTTTCTACAATGTAATTTCCTTCTGTTTAATATTAAATAATTAATTTTCATGAAATGGTTTCATCTATGCTCAAAGAAGATGATTTTCCAAAAAATCGCACCACCACCGCCATAACAAGCCATAACTAACTTATAATCATATTAAGGTTACATTTAATCTACATTAAAAAAGCTTAAATTATTGATTAAGGAAATGTTCATTCAAGAAACACACTTTAAGTTCTTGAATTTGTTGAGTTGCATCGGCAAGACACACTTCCAAATTGTGACGCTGGTCTTCTAATTTCCGCTCTCTGCATCTACTGTCCTCTAATCGCACCAACAATTCTTGCTCCCTACTTCGGCATCGTTCTTCATCCTCATCAGCCCTAGTTCGCATGCGACTCATTTCTTGCCTAGCAAGTTCTAAATTGTTGTCAAGCTCCATGATCTGAAATTCATTTCTCATGTTCCTTTTATTTGAATAACAATATTAAAGAAGAAAATTTACAGTGCTATCATAACTCAAAGAATCAATCAATGATAACTTGAAGTAAAAATACTCAATATTGATGTTGGTCAAGATTCTTTTAAAAAGAGAAAGGTAAAGGAAAATAAAAGGGAAAGAGGAGAGAAAATGAAGCCAGAAAATCAAATCAATCTTTTTCAAAAGTTGTTTTATGCTTCAGCATTTCAATACCATTCCAGATATTAACAGAGGAAGTACTTCAAGTTCCCAACTCAAAACTGTATACGAGAGAATAATATTAATTTGATGAATACCTGTTTCTTGAGCTGATGCAATTCTTGTTGTGCTCGTTCTCTTTCTTCACTTTCTGTAGCTAGTCTTGCCATCAGCTCTTTTTCTTCATTTTGCTTCTGAACACTGCTACTATGAGCACGTTGCAATTCATCTCGTAAATTCTGTGTCTGATGTTCACTTTGCATCTGTTGTCGTTCTAAATCACGAACTTGTGCCTGAAGTCTACTACGTTCAGCCTCTAAACCTGTTTTAGTGTCTTCAAGACCTGACAAAAATCGCACAATAATTGCAAATTGAATAATATCATCACTAACGGAAACATTGTATGCACATTTATATCTGTAATGAATATTTTCAGGCAGTAATCTCTATAAACTATCTATCTATCAAACTTTTTATTAACTTCAAAATATAGAAATAGTGCATGAAACGAAAGGTATTCAGCCCAAATCTTTGCACTTACTGGCAATTTTCTGGAATGCTTCTTCAAGACCTCTGGTTTGTTCTCTCTTATCTCCTTCAATTCTTTTAACATGATCTCGTAGTTCCTTATTTGAACTACTGTACTTTTCCTTTTCATAATTGCAATCTGTCAACTGCCGGCGGACATCAGTCAATTCTTTCCTGAGGCTTTCACCAGAATTCTCCGCTATTGGTGATAAAAACAAAAATTAGGAACATTAAAACATTTGAAGGGGTACAGTAATACAGTAAAATTGTTCATAAATAAATGTATGCATGCCATAATAAAAGGTACTACTGAAATAGAAACATTACTTCTCCCAGAACCAAGAAATATCAAACAAGGTGCTTGCAGGCAAAACACAACTTCAAATTCTTGGTGACAATCAATTTAGTGTTCTCCTGATGGAGTCATCAGGAAGTACAGGGGAATTTTTTTAACATATTTTTCAAGTGATTGAAAATTTTGAATATCATAAGCAGGAAAACAAGATATTAAAAAATGCTCAATTTATATTATTTACATTTCCTCCTTCAAAACACTTTAATACAAATTAATTTATGAAAAACAAAACACCACAGATAGATTAATTTAATTTCAAATAATGTGCCAATTAAAAATAATATCACATGCACAAAATACACAGACACAAAAAATTATGCATATTAACAGAAAAAAAACTAGCACTCAATAGATTGAGTTATCAAATCTATCAAATTCAAAGTAAACTTCAAAGTGTCATGACACAAAAACATGAAGAGCAAAGATATTGGGGGGCACAGTAGAACACCGTACACTATGGCTCTTGACATACAATCAAATGAACTGAAAAACTGAATATGCTGTACTCTTTAACAGAATCCCTTGAGACACTCTGTTACCCTCAAGTAGCAAAACAACACACATTAAAGATCATGCTGCTGCATTGTAAAAGTGAGAATCATGGATCATACTACTGATGAATGAATCATGGCTCACATTACCAAGAAACTATAATCATGCTAAAGTCGATAGTTAAACATGTAAAGGAGTAATTTAACAGAATTGAGCCCAGGACTTAAAAATACAGATGTCCTATGTGGGAAAACATATCATGAACATCTTTCCTGTTAATAAATATGGCAATTCCTGACTGACTTCACATACTAATGTGTGAGGCATAGATATATCCATGTTAGAGTGGAGATTATGCAAAATGTGATATTAAATTTTTGGCAGGACTACTTGACATGCCTACCTCTCTATTTTCTATTGAACACATATTAGGCAGCACAGTGATGTACCAGAAGACTACTACTTAAAAAGACTCTCAAATGGAATTCATGACAGTACTACATGCAGGATATCATTAACACATGATCCCAGCAGTGACTCACAGTACACAAGGACACATTATTTTTCTTACTAATACCAGAAAATCATCAAGAACAGCGATGATTACAACAAATATAATATAATTTTACATAATCTAAAATCACATGGCTTAAAGCAAGTGACAAAAAACTATCAACTAGGTTCATCATGTACTTTCAGCATCATTTTCATTTACACACTTACAGTGGATACAGTGGATTATTGCGGATTCGGTGGTATAACGGCCAACGTACCAGACTGTTGTACCCGAGTTTGCGGGTTCAAACTCGATCGAAACCATGGATTTTTAAGGGCGAAAAATCCTTCGTACGCCTTCCTTCAGAGGGGAAGTAAAGCCGGCTGTCCCATGTTAGTAGATTTACTGCATGTAAAAGATCCTCAAGCCTAAAAGAAGCCTCTGAGCAAAATTGATATCCACCTGTTTCGTTGCCCGCGATAATACTTCCTTTCTCCGCTAGGTGGTGAAAGGAGCATAGCAAAATTTGCGTGGTTAGACGGAAGAGCGGGCCTGATGGCCTGAGTCTCGCCACATAAGATAAGACATTAACTAACTAACTAACTAACTAACAGTAACAGTGACTAGTTCTATCACCTGACTTATGTTCAAGAGAAAGGGAAAAGCATATAGGTTTCATCAGCAGAATTGCAATATTGGTACAAAAACAAAACTTGTGAAAGTATGATATTAGAATTATACTTCAAGATTGAGAGATCTTTTCCCTGGGAAAATCCATAACATTTAAGTTACTTTTGTTTACATAAAAAAATGCAGAAACCTTGAAATTTATATCATTATGTTGTCGTCAATATTATTATTATTTTGTTTATGGATCTGAAATAGCTCTGATACCTTCTTTTAGTTTTCGAAGAGTGTCTTGCAGGTGGTTCTGTGTTGCATCCATTCTGTCTTCAGTGAGATGTAGCTGAACCTTCAACTCTTCACACTCTTGTTGTACTCCATCTCGTTCCTTGCGCACTTCCTCTAGTCGAGTATCAAGTCGATTTCTCTCTTCTTCAGCTTTCATTCTAAGGAAGAAAAGATCAAATAATTACAAAAAGTATGAATAAGTATATCCCTCAACATACTTTTATGACCATGAATATTTCCATAAAATTAGATTCTATATTCGTTAATATTAAATACCATTCATTTTATACATTATGTCAGTAATTTAAGTGTTCTTGGCCTTTCACTTGCTCATAATCATTTTCAATGGGTTAACACTTAATTTAAAGATAACAAATCAACACTATTGATGAGAAGTACATTAACAATTTTTTTGACTTACTAGATTCAGAAGCAGATTCAGCAAATAAATCAGAGTTCATATCAATCAGACTACCTTACATTGCCTCAAGAAACTATGATAGTTAAAACCATCTTATTTTAAACAACCTAAGGGCCTAAAATTTAATTTCTTACTTTTTTTACAAAGAACTTCTAATAGACCTAAGTGCAATACATGTCCAAGTAGTTTATAACAAGGCTTGCAGAATGTGCTGAAAGTATGTCCTGGAAAATTTGAGGTGTTATTTAGACTACTTCTTAATATATTCCACAAATTTTGCTTTTTGGCTTTTAGATCACTTTAAAAAGTAAGGGTTCAATAATTTTGTTCAAGAGGAATATATAAATGAAAAGATGGGCCACAAATTTAGTGAACATACCATGATATTTCACTTACAAGTTTAAAAATAAATAATCTGTAGTATACTAATTCTCCTAGTCAGTATCTGAAAATAGAATTTTTGCTGACACTAATATTTAAGAAATTTTATAGTTTTTAAAACTTGTTTTAAAATCTTAATACAACAAAAATCTCATTCAATACACAACAACAATAATAAAATAATTCTGTTTGTCATATATCGCTATCTGATCAAATATTCAGATCTTGAAAAGGAGAAAAAATATTCTAATAACAAAAAGTGAAAGGAAATCCCAAATTCATTAAATAGAAATTACCGAGTCTCTTCAAGTTTTGCTTTTATTCGAGATAATTCATCCCGAAGTTGGTTAATGCTGCCTCGATCTTGCTCTGCACGAGTAGCTGCATCACGGCGCAGACGCTCCAGAGCTGCCTGCTCTTCCTCTAGCTCCCTATGAACTCCTTCAAGCTTTTCTTGCAAAGCTTGTTGATCATGGTGAGCTTTAAAAAATTTACTGCTTAATAAAATTGTATTGGAGAGCAAAACAAAAACAAAATTAAGTTTAAGAGATGCAAAATAGTGAATTTATATAATCATTATCATTCACATTAAAAAATTTCTGTAGAAGGATAAAATTATAAAACAGACATTAATATGAGTGAAAATTTAAATGATCAATGCTATTTACCTCACCTGAACATTTCCAGAACTATAAACCAGATAGGAAAAACTACAAAATGTATTAGAAGTAGCTGACACAGAAATATATGTAGAGAAATATTTTAGAAATATACATTGAATACCTAATAAAAGGGCTTGCTGTTTATCATTCTCAGCTCGAAGAAGAACTTCTTCATGTTGTTGACATATATTTTCAATGTGTTGTTGTAATGCTTCTATTCTTTCTAAAAGCTGTTGTATTTCATGATCTTTCTCTGCAGTTAATTGCTGGACAGTCTGATGTAATCGTTTTTCCAAAGACATCCGGATTTGTTCCTATCAACCACAAATTAAAAAAGAATCACAAATATTGAATTACTTTTAATTATGAGCAAATAATGAATATATACCTTTTCTTCCGACAATTTTCTGACATTATCTTCATTCTGTTTCTTGAGATTACTAACAGTGTGTTGAAATTCAGCTTCTTGAGTTCCAGATTGCTGGGTGAGAGTTGTCTTAATGTCTTCAGCTCTCTTTTCTGAGGTTTCTAAATCTCTTGTCAACCTGCAGATTTGCCCCTTCAGGGCTTCTTGCTTTACCAGAAGTTCTTGTTGTTCTTTTTCCAATTGAGCACGTTTTGTTTCAGTAGATTCAAGATTAGTCTGAGTATCAAATAAAACACCTTCCAACGCTTCCTTTTCACTTCTTAAAGATGCCAACTGTTCTTGAAGTCTTTGAATTTCTTTATCATTCGTTTCCAAGAGAACCTTCAAACAAGAAAAATTCGTAAGAACCCTGAATGTATTTCCTCCACTTATAAATCTTTATTCCTCCTTAGGTGCACGATTTTTTCAATTAAGTAAATCATACAATCTCCAACATAAAATATTGAATAATGAAATTAAGCCAGGAAGCAAATTTCAGCCCATCAAGCATTGAAGATGAAATATAGATAGAGATATCGACAGAGAGAGAGACAGAGACAGAGAGAGACAGAGACAGAGAGAGACAGAGAGAGGACACAGAGAGAGAGACAAAAGAGAGACACAGAGAGAGACAGAGAGAAAACACAGAGAGACAGAGAGAGAGACACAGAGAGAGAGAGAGAGGGAAGCAAATTTCAGCCCATCAAGCATTGAAGATGAAATATAGATAGAGAAGACAGAGAGAGAGAGACGAGACAGAGAGAAGACAGAGAGAGACAGAGAGAGAGAGAGACAGAGAGAGAGACAGAGAGAGAGAGAGAGAGAGAGAGAGTGAGAGAGAGAGAGAGTGAGAGAGAGAGAGAGAGAGACTAAAAAATCCAATATTAGATTAGCATAATAATAGTAGTTAGATAACATAAAAATACATTCCTCCACAAAACTGGGCTACAATGCATTACAAGCACTAGGTGTGTTCCAGGCCCAAAAATTTTAAAAATCAAGCACTGGTTATAACTACTTTATATTATAAAAATTTGGTGTTGCTAGCCACATTGCTTAATTACATTCTGTGAAGTGACGGAAGATAAGCAATTTGAGACTCCATGGATTCCTAGTTGGGTGACTGTCTGTTTACTAACAGCAGTGAGTCTCTGACCAAAGAGATAAAAGGCACTGACTGACTACGACAGGACAAAACTTGGCAAAAATAAAACTTAATGGAGGATTACTCCTGGTAAGCACTCAATGCCCAATAAGGGCTTGGAGACATTGCACTGAGGAAGATGCAACACATTTCAAAAAAGGTGCTTCTGTATAAGAATACAATTTTCTCAAATTATAACACATTGAGGTAAGTGAAAATTTCTCTTATTAAACCATCTTGTAAACTTCTTCATATGATTACTGCTGCACTGTTTTCAATTTAAAAATAAAAACAAAATCAGTATTATCAATGACAAAGCATCAGATGCTGTCCAAAATGAGAGAAGAACAAAATATTTTATAAGTTTAGAATTATTTTTCTTTTTAGTGCAGGGAATTAAATACCTGGCTCAAAATGATATCAGCATGTGAAGCATCAAAAAGAGATAGTTTCTAATTGATTTCAATAACATTTCAATCAAATGCATTCAACACATTTTATGAAGAGAAAGACATTTTAATCAATTACATTCAAATTTAAAAAACACAATGTCTTAGAAACAGATGACAAGTAGAATAAGGAAACCAAATAATAAAAATAAATAATTGAAGACTAAATACTGATAAAACAAATTTTTTGTCTTACTAATTTTTCTTCCTTGTCTTTCACAAGGTCTTCCAAATCACGATTTAATCTCCCATTAGTCTCATTAGCTTGTTCCAATCTTTGGCGAATCCGCATCAATTCTTCATTGACTGCTTCCTTCTTACGAGCCAGCACCGACAACTGGTTACTTAGGTCTCCCCTCTCCCGCGACACTTGTCCCAACTCTAATTCTACCTACAACACATCAGAGTCAAAACCATGATATTCGACCTACAACACATCAGAGTAAGAGGCCACATTAAAAATATTCATCTTCAGAAGAAAGAGCTTTTCTGACATACTTTCTCTTTCTCGATCTCCAGAAATTTAACTTTTTCCTGGAGGGAGACTTTGTCAGATTCCAAGTCCAGGCGAGTCTGCTCTGCCTGGAGCAATTCTTTTCTGAGGGAGCCCAAGTCATTCTGCTGATCTGCACACTGGCTCTGAAGGGCAGCCTTCTCTTCCTCTGTCTGATGAAAATAAAACAGCATGAAAGCAAGGGCATAAATTTCATAAATATGATTCATTGTTCACAAAACTTGGGGAAAATTCTAAAGTGATACAACAAAAATAAATCATCTTTGTTTTTCATCATGCATGGATATTTGTTGAACCTATTTAATTTACCATCTTTATGCAACTGTCAGTGATACATGATAATCAGATGAATCACATTGGTTGTTTTTGCTAGATGTGATTGGTTGACTAAAGGAGGCATTTTTCAAAAAGCACTCCTATAGATTTTATTTATTATAGTGTAAAAAGTGTAAAAAAAGCACTAGTTAATTTGGTGTTCTATTGTTGTTTACTTTCATTTATATACAAAGGGTTATCTACATACAATATATTAGGAAAAATAGATCTTTTTCTATACATAATAGGTACTTTAAGGAAAGAAATTTGTACCATTTAACCATGAGACTATTGACAAAACATCATCAGTGTTTGCTGACAGAACATAATAAATGAACTAATCTCTGTTTTTCATACTCCTGGGACCAATATCAAACTTCTTTAAGACAAAAAATATAGAAGAGGGAACAGGGAAAAAAGATGGTGCACATGCAACCCACAATACACTTTACACTAGAAAACATTTTACCACATGCATAACATGAAAACATAGAATTCTAGCCCTAAGAATTAGATTTTCTTTGTTTCTAAATGGTCATGGGATAAGTTGCTTAAGCTATACTCTGCCAAAATAAGCCTTCTTAAACCTATTTTTACATTAATTTTTATTTAGCTATTTTGGGTAGCATTGGGTGTTGAAAAGAAATCTACGAAAACTTAAAATAAAGGAATAGAGACAAATAATCTTTCATGGTAAAATTAAAGTGACCATTTGAATTTTGTAAGTATTACCATGAGTGCGCAAGAAACTGTCAATAAATTAATATGGATTTATATTTTCTTAATAAAAGTTCCAATAATTACTTTTTGAAGACAGTCACAAACTACATTTAAATGTAGTTTGTGAATGTCTATAAAAAGAAATTATTGGAACTTTTATTATGAAAAAACTTAGTAGCAAACAGCCTATGTTTCATCAACATGGATTTACCTTAAAATTTTATATACATGAGTGGTATTTAGTAAGATTACTTCATAAATGATAATTTAATGACACTTTCAAATAAATCTTCAATAAAATATGAAGACAATAATTTCAATAAAAAGATTTGAGAACTTTACGGCATGAGGACTTCTGAACTTCAGATTAGAATGTTTATTAACACACAGTACCCAGCCTATAATGCTAATGAACATAGTTAAGGCACTGGCTATTGAAATTAGGTTCCATTATGAAGTTATTTTCACTTATAATTCAATGATTTTCTCTACATATGTAATATTCACACTTGTACAATATATGATGTAGCAACAACAAACTACCTCTTCTGAGAACTGAGGTTCACTAATCATGCAATATTGCCTTCATAAAATTGATACACACCGATTAAGAGCAGTTGTGGAAAAGTTCATCTTAATTACATTACTACAACAGAAATGAACAATAATTTGTTGGAAAATTTGAGTCATTTTAGAAACAAAATTTTGAAAGCAGATTAAAAGATTTTAATGCTATATAAAATTTGAAAAAAATCTGTAACACAATGCATGCTATAGGAAAACTAGGGGTACTACAGAATGGCTTTCTTGTTCTAGTTAGTTTCCTAATCACTTTGGTCTCAGCTATCCTTTTGGTTTTGCTGCATACTCACTTCAGCTGTTATAAATCAGCATCTACAATAATTTTTTCATATTTTCTTGATTTTCCAGACCCCTAACACTAGAACTGAATTATGACTAATATTACACAAGAGTAAAACATGGTTCTACATGTTTATTTTCATTGAAAAATTTGGAGCTTTTTGGAGAAAATGTCATTTGAGTATTTTTGAAAATGCCCAATTTTGAGCTGCTTTTCACAGAAACAAATTTGAGTTTTCAAGCATTTGCCAAAGAAATCATTTGAAACATTTGTATTCACAAATGCTGTAATGAAAAAACAATGCACACAATGAAAATATTTAAGTCATGAGAATGTTTATTTTATGTTAGTGAATTTAGCACCATCTGTACCAAAAGTTTCAAGAAACAAAATCGAGTTATTTCTGAGAAAAACTTGTTTTCAATATTTTGCCAAATTTCACTCAAAATTACATAATAGATATTTATGTGCCAAGGGTGTGACAGGGTTCTGATGATTGAGAAGTGACAAAATGCCCAAGAGCCTTTGGCCTGAGGGTTTTTTGTCACCTGAGATCATTAGAACTAGTTAATGTCTGTGATATATAGATAATTTTATTTTTTACCTAATTTTATTGATTCAAATTTATTTATTTACTAATTAACTAGATGTTAACTTTTACTTGGTTTCTTTTTTCAGATTTCCCTCTCATAATTCCCTCCATAAGAGAACATCATCAACATTTGCCTTGTAACCACAATCTTTTTGATCCAGGGAAGTTATGGAGTGTATATTGACTTCCATATCAAAGGCAATAACAAGCTATAATGTATCAGTAAAAAACAACGACTAATATTTTCAGAAAAATGTGGATGACATTAATTAAGGAATTAATTATAGAGAACAAGTTTCAATTGACAAAACATTATCTTCAACACTGTAGATGTTCCTACATAAATAAAGCTTCCTAGCTTCATGAGCTTGACACTTTATGCATTTCAAATTCAAGGGTTTGTGACATCAGTCAGATTGATAAGGGAATATCAATTTTGGTGAAAATCCTGCCTATAGTTTAGACAGAAGTGTTGTGCACAGACAGACGGATTGACAAGATTTTCTGCTGTAAACAATTTTATCCCCTTTTTCAGTATTAGTGAACCACAAAATGAATTCTGCTGTAAAAAAAATTGCTGATTTTGACTAATTCGTTCGTTTTGACTAATTAATAAGTAGTATGTGAGAAAGTAAGTATAAGTCATTAGTTATTAATTAATTATTAAAATCCAAAATTATAAATAAGGCACATAGGATTTCCAACTGGCTACATTTTAAATTGTTTAACTGCTCTCATTTTAATTCACTAAAAACTTGATCATTTGTTTTTGATGCTCTCTCTACTGTATTCTTATTTCAGATAGGCATTTTTTAAATGTTTGAAGATTGTTATTTTGAAGACCAAATTAGTTACAAGCGAAGATCAGAATTGCTTAAATATATGTCATTTATTTTGCAACCTGTTCAGAGAAAAAAAACATGTGCCGCTAACACAAATGACAAAAGGGAATGGGAAGATGGTGTATTTTGTCATTAGGTGCTAATGGCAATTGCAATGAACTGACTTTTGTCCGTTGTAGCCTACCAAAGTGCCCTTTACTACTGAATTGTGTGTTGAATTTTCATTCAGCACACAGTGTATTTCACATTTGTTTAACAAGATTGAGGAACTTGCCTCTTTGATACTATGAGTTATGATTTGAGGCTGCTTGTATGTATTTCTAAATCCAAAGGATCAATTTTGGGGGGTCAATTTAATGGTTAAAAAACTACAGTTAATGAAAAAGAATTAGGTTTGCCAATTTACAATAAGTGCTTTGCTAAACTATAATAATTTGTACCTTTTTAAGTTCATCTTGGAGTTTCTTCTTATCTTGTTCAAGACTTGAGCATACTGTCTCTGACTTTGCCAAAGCTTCCTGAATATCAGATTTTTCTAGAAGAATTCTTTCCAGTTCAAGGCCAACATCACCTTCGAAGAAATTAAAATAATATAATAAAGTATTTGACAAATACCACAAGAAAAACACAATTTGTAAATTACATACAATAAACGTACTATTTTCAACATCAATAAAATTAAAAAATTTAAATGAACATAAGTCAAGGGAGCTAATAATGTTTGATAGCAAAGTTAAATTTTATACCTTTACTCTTTTCCATTTGATTAATGAGGCTATCAGCTTCCATCTTCTGCTGTTCTAACATGTCTCTAGCAAGATAAGCCTTGTTTAAGTCCTCTCGCAATGTAAGTAATTCTTCTCGTAATCTACTGCATCTATCTTCCTCAGCCCTTAAATTCATCTCTCTAGACATCAAAACTATTTATTATTCACCTCTTCACCAACTAAAAAATTATCTTACAATCCAACTGCTGCAGAAAAAATTGCAACACACAATAAAAGAGTGTAGAATTTTCAAAATTTATTAATTTTGTACCTTATTTCAGAATCTTTTTGCATTCTTTCAAGTTCTGCTTGCAAGAACAGTTTTTCATCTTCCTGATTATCGCATACCTTTTGAAGCCTTGCACTTGATTTCTGCAGCTTTTCATAATCTGAGTTCAGAGTCTCAATCTAGATTTTAAATTTCAAGTAAATGAATATATTTCAATGGCAGAAAACAAAATGTTGTAGAGATATCTTACGCAAACTTAATGGAATGAAATTCATATATATCAGTGATAACTAACGATCACGTACTTTCAGTCACAAAAAAAATTTTGATACCTACTACTGCGTTTATTTCAAGTCTATTTTTTTCCAGAGAATTTTTTTCACTTCTCACAGAATCTAACGATTTTTGGAGGACATCTTTATCTTGAATTAGCTGAGAACAATTAGATTTGCATGCATCAAGCTGGCCTGTTAATTCTGCTACTTTTCCTTCCAGTGTTTGTTGAGTTTCTTCTAATATTTCCGATTGTTTTCTAACTAAAATTAGCTGTTCTTTACTAGCTTGAAGTTTAACCTATAAACGTAAAAGCCAAGCATTTCAGAATAATGTTTATTACAGATTAAGAACCAATGTCAATTTTGTAATGCATAGGAATTTACTTGTTTTATCCTTTTATGTATAAAAATGTTCTAACAAAATGTAGTTAAAAATATTATTCACCTGTAATTCATGTATTTGTAACTGGTATTTATGAAGAGCAGCTTGCACAGCAGAAATGGTACTCTCAGCAAATGCTGGGGATGTAGGGGTTCTCAGAGCTCGTTTTGGTGACCTAACAAAAGCATAATCTTCACTTAATCTTTTTTTTTTGGAGGGGGGGGGGTGCTTCTACGTTGACCAATACATCTTCTAAGCCCCTAGAAGAGCATTGAGTGCTTGCACTTAGGAGTAATCCTCCATTAACATTCATTATTATATTTGTCATTATTACTGTCAAGTCTCGTCATAGTCAGTTGTTAAGAGAACTGTCAGGAAGCGTATACACAGGTACGCGCTTCCTACTCCAGGTGTTCCTGCGTCACAACTCAGAGGCCAGAATCGGGAGGGGTTTAGGACACTTCACAGAGGTTGGACTAGCCTCTGTGAAGCAGGCAAACTCATTTTGTTGGTACAAATTTCATATGGGATTTCCTTGAGATGTGCATTTTCATCATCTTTATCTATATATACTTTTATGTATTGGTAGTAGAGCGGTTGCAATAATGTACATCATCTTTCTAGTGAATATATTGCTTCTCTAGAATAAGCTCTGAATTAAGAAATGAAGAGTCACCAATGCTCTATTATTTTTAATTAAACATTGTTTCCAGAGGCACATGCTGGTCACGCACGAAAGGCTTGCACTAATTTTTGGAAGATAAAATAGGGTGGATGTTCATTTAATTTAAATGTTAAAATATAATTATTAATTACCAAATGATCATGAGCAATTAATTTTACAATTTACATTTATTTATATATTAATATCAAATAATACATTCTGAGGATCCATGTGAGCCAAAACTTTGAAAAATCCCCCAAAAATGCATTTTATGAAGAAAAATATTTGAAATAAAAAGTTAAATTTGTTGAGAGAGTTTGTTATTTTTTGTAGGAGGGGAAGTGATTTTTGCATTTTTAAACATACGTGATATACCAAACTCATTGCCACAAGGCAAATCTTTTAAATATTAGCACATAACAATGATTAAGGGTGCACTCTACCAGCAGAAATTATTAGTACTAAAGCTCTCAGATCAGAGCCTCCAAAAGCACAATCAGCAGATGAATGTGGAAGGGGGAAAGATCAGTGCACTCATGATATCCTTACAGTTTCCATATCCAGTGAAGCTCACAGCATATGAGCAATTGCTGGTAAACTGTTTTGTGATTTGCACATCAAGCATGGTGGGTTGCTTGTACGATACTTCTTTTGCTAACTCTCTTGCTAATAAATCAAAATAAATGATATTACAAGTAAACTCTAAGAAATATAAATCCTAGGCCAAGATAATATTGGGCTTGTGCAGCAAGCATAGCAAGCATCAACGCTGATTGTTACTTCAGCTCAAGTTAAAGAGGGAATCTACAATAAAATATTGATATTTAAAACGTAAAACCACAAAAAGGTTCACTATTTATCCAGATAGACAATTTACCAACAGATTGCATGTTTAAGATATTAACAATAAAACTAGTGGTGCTATAGAATGGCACAGACTTTCTCATATTAATTTTCTATTTTCTTTGATCTGGGCTAGCTATTCAGACTTGCCACATACTCTTCCCAGCTGCCATCTATCGCCCCCAAAGTATTTTTTTAAAATTTTCTCAATTTTTTGGTTTACTAATAGTACAACCAAAATATTACTTTAAGAATATTAAAGGATTGTATATATACGAGTGCTTAAGCATCACCGTAAATGGGAAATTTGAAGTTTTCGAAAAACTTTGTTAGAAGTAATTTAAAGTACTTCCACTCAATAATGCAATAGTGTTTACAAAACGGTGGAAAAATGCCTGTTAATGGTGTGAGATATATTTAAAAAAATTACAGTTGTGTAATTTTGAAAAGAAAGAAAGAAGGAGGGGGAAAAAACGAATACTCAAAAATGACTTTTATGGCATAATAAACAATGCATTTAGCACTATCCATTGAAAAAGATTGAAGACAAAATTTTGAGCCATTTTTGAGAAAATGGCATTGGAGGGTTTCTGCAAAGGTGGAATTTGGAACTCATTTTCACAGAAAACTCGTGTTTTCAAGAAAGTTTATAGGATATTATTTAAAGCACATATACTCATAAATACAATAATGTGAAAAAAATGTTTACAAATATAAATATTAACAATGTGAGAGACAAGTCAAAAAATTGAAATTTTTGCAATCGTTGGAAAAATCTTGTTTTTGTATTTTTGAAAATTGCACACTTTGCACGCAATATCGTGTGAAAACTACTAAAATTTTCAAAAAACTTTACATGATCTTAATGAAAAAACTAATTATGGACAAAAAAAATCATTTGAAGGATAAATCTCCATCTTCAATCTCATTGTAAGATGATGCTGAAAAAAATTCATACCTTTGAAATTTTTTAAAATTCAGTTAATAATGATAATTAGACCAATGCTACTTCTATAAGTGTATTTCTGTCTATTCTTACAAGAAATATAAAGAAAAAGTTGAAGCCATTCTTGGGAAAATTTTGAAAACATCCCAGGGGTTTCATGTAAAGTATTCCCAAAAATGAATCAATGTTTTTCAAAATCACAGAGCTTCAACTCTAGGCCAGATCAACAGATCATTAATTCAGTTTGGAAAAAAAAGTACACATAGTTTAGCCAACAGTGTTGTTCATCTTCACGAGACAGACGGATGCTTTGAAAGAAAAAACAAACAACAACAACAACAACAACTTTCTCTCTACTATGTATATTACTCCATATATATGTATGTATACGAGAAAGTAAAAATAAAGGTAATAACAATAAAAAATGCTACTTAAAGGCATCAGAAACAAAAAATACTTGAAAACAGTACTGTGAAATTTGAAACAAAGAATTTTGTAAGAAGTCATTAATGGAGTTATGTCAAAGGTTTCTATGGCGAGAGTCATGCTTTCTCATTAATGGAGTGTTTGTGCAGTACTCTCCAAAAAAAGGAAACATAACATTGCTCAATTTCTTAAAGCATCAATGTAATTGTTATGAAAAAATTAATATGTTTATGAATTTTGAAAATGATTTCTACAAGGACCATTCTAAACTTCATCTATCTCTTTTATAGTAAAGCATGTGGAGGGTGGTGAAATAATTGGAAAAAATTGTTATTTGGACCCCTGCCAGTCCACTGTTTAGGGTAAGTGAAGAATCTGTCAAAGCATGTTTGTTCTCAGAACTGGCCATTTTTGCCCTAACCTTCAAGCATTAGTTTTTTCAGTAATTTTTTTTTTTATTTGATAATAGGGGTCAGAAGAAAACTTGGGGAAGGTGAAGCATGGGAAGAAACTTAAATAGACCCCCTTCTACTCCACGGTATGAGGCAAGCAAAGTAACGTTATCCTCTGGTGGGGGAACTGGCACTGTTTTTGCATCTTTCTAAACTAATGAAGAAACCTCACATTAATACACATCACTGTTCTTTGACAAATTAGTTAGATACATTCTGCTACTTGTGTAACAACATTCCAAGACTTTTTGACATTGAATTTAGACATATACGTCACTTAACATACATATACATACTTAAGATGTAATTCCCCTTGAATTTAGACATATGTCAAGTCCAGTCTTAAGACATTGCCTTTTATCCCTATCAGCCAAGGGCTCAGTGCTGTTAGTATCTGAGGTTCCCAGCTTGTCACCCATCCACGGACCTACAGTGTCTCAAGCTGTGTAACTTCTTTGACTTCACAGAGTTTGATTAAGAAGTTTGTCTACTGACATATATTAACGTGTTTAAGATAAGTTAATAAAATGTCTTTGTACAAAGTAAAAACCTGGGAGGGACAGTTCCTTGAGGTGATAAATGAACATGAGGGGCAGAGTGAGCAGAGGCTGCTGCATCTGTCTCTCGGCTCTCAGCATCTTGAATTACAGCATGTGCAATGTCACGCAATGCTGTCTGGAGGAGTTCAATTTCTTCCTGCATTCTAATAACTTGCCCAACTCCTTGTTCAGCCTCCCCACATCGCTCTTCCTACAACAAGTTAATGCAAATTGTGTGTTCTTTGATTTTTCACTTGATTCACTTGTTGATACTTTATTATTCAAATGTACAGTTTTTTTTGACAAGAATTTAAATGCTTAAGATGTTATTACGCACCAAAACGGTCAAGTTACATTGGAACAGGTGATGTTCATAACTTGAGAAAAATAACTTACCAAGGCTTGAACTTCTCTTAAAAGCTGTTGTATTCTGTCTTCTTTCTGACGGACTTCTGAAACAGTTGTTTCATGCTGTACTTTTAGAGAATAAATTTGTGCTCTCAGCTCAGCAGCTTCCTGTTCTTTATAGAGTTGTTGTTGTTCCTGTGAAACAAGAACTGTAGCACAACATCCTTTTCTAAGAAAAAATGTTACCTTTCAATGTACACAAATACTTACTCCAGTTTTAGAGGTCTGTTGCATACTGCTGATCATCATATGACAAGCGTTAGACATATCCCTAGAAGTATTTGACATTTCAAAACGAATTTTTGACAAATCACGTTCTGTTGAAGACTGCATTTCTGAGAACATTCTTTTAACAGATACTACATTCTTCCATAGATTCAATAAACGATTATGTTCTGAAGTATAGTAATCAGTAAAAGCCTGCAACAATCATATTGCTCTCAGGATACACAAACAATGGCCTTTATCTTGAAAATTTAATAATTGCTCTATTATACCTGAGCTTCCTCCTTCCATTCATCTTCTTTTAATATCATCTCTTCTTGAAGCTGCTCCCATTCATTAGTTAGTTTTTGCAAGTCTGACGTTAATGCTTCATTGGTTTGCTGGCACTCTTCTAGCTGATCACGCAAAGTTGCATTATGTTGCATAAGTTTTTCACATCTATATGTTGCAAAACATCAATTAATAGTGTATAACAAAATGACACACCACAGATATTTTAGCTTTAATATAAACAAAACCTTCAAGAATTAAAAGTTGAAAACTTACTTTTTTCTCTCATCATCTAACCTACGTAAAGCTGTCTCTAAATCTTGAATGTGCTCCTCCCTCATCTCTCGACCCAGTGATGCTGTGCCAAGAGATGAGGGAGGAGGGCCAGACAAGGTAGTGGTTCCCCTAAGAGGAGGTTCTGGAACACTTTCAGCAATCTGACCCTCTAATTCTGAACACCGTTGTTTATATTGTAGAACCTGCAAGAAGCAGGAATTTCTCAATTTAAACAACTGAGTATTGCAATTCAATATAATTTAAATGACTATTTTCAAGAAAAGTGAACAATAAATATATCTTAGTTTTTACCTTAGCCTGTAGTCTACTGACTAAAGCAGCTTGATGCTGCTGTGCTTGACGATAGGTTTCTAGACGTCTTTTATAACTTGCTGCCTCATCTTCCAATCTTCGTCGCAAGTCTTGGTTCTGCCTGAGAAGAACGTCTGGAGCCGTGTCATCTGTGCTACCATTTGACACAGATCTCGATGGCTCCATTCTTGTACTGCTAGACTGTAAAATCCAGAAGAAATTGAAAACAGGCAAAATATACTTAATCCGAATTCAAATAATAATTGAAAACTTATAATTTACTTTTAGACTAATTTATCACCAACTTCATTTTACAATATGCACTTTTTCTGCTAATGTCAAAATTAATATACTATGTACAAATTCTTCAGGTTAGGTTTAAATATTTTTTATATCACGATCGCAACATATACTTTAAAAAGGCACAATTCTTATTAATTAATGAGGCGATTTTCAAGCGGTATTGTGCATTCATTCTTATTCAATAAGGAACTACCAGAAAAAACTTTAGGATGTCAAATCTGAAGACAGAACAGAAACGTCAAAACTATATCACGCATCCACAGGTGGCGTCTACGCGAGAAATGCTACCAACGTGATGCATACATTTACGTTTATTGATTTTTTTGAAATCATTTCATAAAAACAAGTCAAAACGTGTTTATGAATTGTCAGTATTAATACTAAGTTATCATGCACAATTTATAGAATCAAAGTATTCATTTGCATGAATCCAAATTAAGAGACTGTATATAATTTTGGCAGTTTTGAATAACAAGAGAAGACTGACCCGAATTTCACTTCTTGGCACCCTTTTCAAGTGCATAGCAGTGTCAGACATGAAGTATCTAAATCAATATCGCAAATTCCACTATATCATATATCCAAAGTACTCTCGCTTTATTCGAATTAAACACATTATCGAAAATGTAATACATTTACATGATTGAAATGATAGGTAGATGCGTTTTGATACGGTACGTTTTTTAACCAAAACCTGTGATCGCTTTTGTTATTAGATTAGATTCCCTCTCAAATTACGCTTCGGGATATCTTTTATTCACATATAAAGTTACTCCTGTTCACTCCATATACTTGTTACTAACTTAGCAATCAATGAAATCACAGACGTTTGCATCAGAATATGTATTTTTAAGGTTGGGCAATGCGGAATAATACTCGTAAATGCAAAGCGGCGTGAAGGTAAGCTTTCGTATCCAGTTCACTTATGCTAGGCGTATTTTAGGGAACAATCAGAGACGTATTTACACACAAGCAAAATAAACAGTTGCTTGGGGCTATCATTTAGGGGGAGGAGAAAAGGGCTCATCCCTTTTCGTTACGAATGAGACACAATTGGCTTGCGGTTTAGTAGTAGACTAGTAGTATAATAGTGACCCAATGTTTTTTCTTTCTTTCTTTCTTTTTTTCTTTCTTTCTTCCTTCCTTTCTTCAGTTTCATTGTGTGTCATCGTAGTCTGTCATCTGTAGATCTTGTGAAGACTCCTCCACCTCTTTTGTTTACTCTGTCTCCTTGGTGGATAGAAAAACCTGGGATATGTAACAGGCTGTGAGGAATGTTGGTATTAAGCCAGGATTCGGATCTCACAGTGTTGACTTCCTCCAAAAATTGGTCGTACTTAGGAGTGAGAGGCGAGATATTCGTATACAGAATTATTGGGTAGATTGTTCTTGTCGCTGTCTATCCTCGTTTCCCTTCTTATCAACAATCTTAGAGTTACCCCTGATATACTTGATAATAAGGTTGGGGTTCACTTTCTGTTTAATTGTTAGTTGTTCCTTTTCCCGGGGAAGATCATTGTTCACCTTGATTCCTGTGGGTAGTTGTTACTATTTCTCAATATGCTTTTGGCTGAGTTGGTAACATATTTAAATAACAATATTTGTTCAATAAACAATTTATTAATTTTCATTTGTGTTTGTACAAACAGTTATTCTATTATAATTAATGCCTTTCAGGTAAATCAGAGGAATGTTTTTTGAAGAAGGGGGAGGGGACTCTTGTGTTTGGGAGCTCCGCTTACTCAAATCCGGTCTTGAGCACAATGGACGCGGTTAAGAGAAGAGCGCATCAAATTCTCGCCAAATCTCGCTGCCGTTGGCCGCTGAAGTGACGTAACTGAGCAAAAACTATTTAGTTCTGTTGGTGTACCTGGTCGGTAGCAAGTCTGACTAGTGCACTTAATGTGCTTTGCTCAAATCCTGGCAGCAGCTTTTTTGTAAGTGTTTCACCTAGTTATTGTAACATTTCGAAGACCATTCGTTCATTTCTCCACTTAAACATCTTTTCGTTTAATTTAGTTTTTTAAGTTTTTAATTGGAGAGATCTAAACGAATTCAAGGCTCTGCCTGTTTGAAACTGATCATTTGATTTTTGAGAATTCTTTACATGAAGCCTCAACATTTTCAAATTTTTCACAAAAATGGCTCCAAATTTTTAGATTGAACATTGTCCTTGGATAGTGTAAAGAACGCTTAAAAGAATACACGTACGTCTCATTTTCGTTGAAATCCGTGTTTCTTCATAAATTGCAAATGATCAAAAAATTTTCGGCATCTTCCTAACACTACATTAAAGATCGAGATTTTTTCCTTAATAAAATTTGTTCAAAGACAGATCTTGAAACCGGTAGCGGTAGTTCAGTGCATCAACTGATGTCACTGCAGCGCCTCTAACCGGGAGGTCCTGGGTTCGAGTCTTCACGGCGGCAGGATTTTCGACACTAGTTTTTCAGCTAGGTCGAATTCAGCGCTGTCTGGAGGAGAATTCTAGCGGCCGGCTGATCTGATCGGTAGTTTTCCGTGGTTTCTCCGATCAACACCAGGCAAATGCCGGAGCAGTACCCTACCAAACGGGCCACGGACCGCGCGCGATCTGTCTTTCCTCTTCCTTCTCCTATCACACTTACACTAACCTTACCCCCTTACACACACTTACACTAACATGCACTACACTACCACATATTCCGGGAGACTGGTCGGGAGCTTAGAGTTTGTCCCGACTGGGGCGGTGCCTCGCTGGTGGGAGAGTTCTGGTTAGGGGGAAACCCCACTAGCCGACGGTAGGTCGGTGCCGGATCTCGCCATCCAGCGGGGGAAGATCACCGCCATCTCCCGAGAAAAAACATCACTACACTAACGGGACTAATGACCAAAGCAGTTGACGCGCCCGGAAACAGGAAAAAAAACCAACCAACAGATCTTGAAATAAGGTCATGTAGAATTTTTCGAAAATATGAATATTTTTCATTTAACTATGTGTGAAATTGGCATTTGTAAACAATTATTCGTTCCAAAAAACGGATCCAAATGTTTTGTTTAAATGTTTTCCTCGGATTGTCCTCGAACTCTGTATTGTAAAAAATTGCAAAAAATTAACATTACAATAGTATAAGATTGAAAATAGAGATCTTTTGTCTTAAATGAAATCTTTTCTTAAAATCAAATCTATAAAGTAAGTCATGTACAAAATCTTACCAAAAATGATAATTTTCCGAAATTTCTCCTTGAAGTTAAAACTAAAAAAGCATTTTCTGAAAGCGGCTTCAAGTGTTTTCTTTAATTTTTTTCCCAGTGCAAAGGACGCTCAAAAAATTGCGAAGGTCTCATTTTCGTTTCGAAAGTTGCGAAAGTCACAAATAATGGAAAACAGTATGTGCTGTTGAGCAGCGCTAATGTATTTTATTCTCTATGTACTCCGTATAGAGAAACTATTGTTACGTTGCGCGAGAAAGTACCTATTTTTCAACAAGATTTTTTTGTGAATTCCTGATACCGAAAATGTAAAAGTGATTTTTGTGAAAATTCCTAACTCTCTGTTGCTGTACAACGCGAGCATCTACACCGTACCAGAATTTTCCGTATTGATGATCCTCGATTGATGTCGCGATCTCTCGAATCTGAAACGGATATTTTAATTTTCGAGGGTATTTTGTATACGTGAAGCTCCATTTTGAAACTTTTTCAATATTGGCTCCAATTGATTTATTATTTAGTGGTTCTGTGTGTGTCAACAGCTATGTTTATTATTGACGTGTGTATTATGTCGTACCAGGGAGGTAATGGAGTTCTTTCCTATCTCGAACATTAGATACGGTGACAACTTACACGTTCCCTTGCGGACTTTCCCACTCCAGGTATCTCCACCAGCGAGGCACAGTCTCAGCCGCGTCAAACGCTTAAGCTCCTGGTTGTTCTGCCGAAGGTAGTGCAAGTAATGCAAGTAAATGTGTGTATGAGTACGTGCAAGTGAGGGATGAGGAGATAATGATGACGAAGGGAAGATTACCATTGGGAGATACATTAATTGAATACGAAAATAGGTTATTTTTGTTACGCATTCGGAATTCTTTTAAATTCGATTAGCCTTCGTACACATCGTTGGGTTATTTCGCGAATATACAGTCCAGCATGAGATATGGCACACTTCACATACTCGGGAAAATCCATCATATTCATATAAAACCCAGACTTAGATTACTGAGAACTAGTTCTTCTACAAAAGAATGTAGGTACTTTTTCATGTCATTGAAACCTTTTACGAAATATTATCTGAGTAATATTGTAATTTCTATCCTACTAATCAGACACTAGTTCACATTGAAGGTATGCTAAGGTTTTCGAGTATTCCAGAAGTTTTTTTAAAAAAATTTATAAGGCTTGGATCGTGTTCAGCATTTTCCTTAACACTTAGTACTACTAAAGTACTCTGTTATGTGGCAAGCGATGTTTTCCTTACTCGTAAGTTTCATCAAAAACGCGGAGAAACGGCCGAAATCGTCTAGTGCTGTTTCAGACATCGGGGTCTGCTGTCCCGCCATGCAACCAGTTTGAATATTTCAATTCAATTCCTCGAAGTCAATTTTTTTTTGGAAAAACTAAATCTTCCGTACATGAAATTCAGTACAGAATCTAAGGCATTTTTGTAACGGTAGCTTCCGAATACTCTGAATGAAATCATTTTCCACATCCAAAAGTGTCTACTCCCCACTTAAAAAGTTTTCCAAAGATTCTTCCACATCAACCCCATCAACAGAATCTGTCTGGAGGAGAATTCTAGCGGCCGGCTGCTCTGATCGATAGTTTTCCGCGGTTTCTCCGATCATCGCAAGGTGAATGTCGGAGCAGTACCCTAACAACGGGTCAAAGACCGCGCGCGATCTTACCTTCATCTTTCTTATCCTATCCTCACCCCTTACGTACACACTCACACTAACACTATACTGCACTGCCACTCATGCCGTTAGACTGGTCGGGAGCTTAGAGCATGTTCCAAATGGGGCGGCACCCCGCTGGTGGGAGATGCCTGGTCGGGGAAAACCCCGCTAGCCGACGTTAGGTCGTCCCTGGATCTCGCCATGCAGCGCGGGAAGATCACCGCCACCTCCCGAGGAAAGTATGCACTACACTTATGGGACTAATGACCCTAGCAGTTGACGCGCCCGGAATTACTAACAATCAATCCTCCAGTAGACTCATTTAAGCTGGCGTACCCCAACGAGCAGACCTTCTCCCATTCTATACTCCTTGTGCACATACGACCTTCCGGCAGTACTCAAAACTAACGACTACATGTACGCGGATGACCGCCCTGACAGTGAATATTCGATTCTCTACCTCAGTTCAGATCCTTCAGAAACTCATAACAAGTTCACCAAATGGACTAAAGACAACCTAAAACTCATCCCTAAGAAATGCGTTGCAAATTTGTTTCATCGCAACAGGACACATTCCCCATCCGAATCAGATGGACCGATATAATATAATCATACTCCAACCGGAGTCTGGCCTTAACCAGACATGTTGACTTAATAGTTTAAAAAAAGCTCGTAAATAATTCAGCGCCATCTCCCCCATTACCATACACATTATTGCGAGGCCTGGGTAACTAACTGCAAATACTACTGCCAAATTCCACAGACTCGAAAACAAGTATTTACAAATTGCCATTAGACACCCTCAATGACTGATCTAAACTAAGACAAACTCTTAAAATGACGCGAATTGGCAAAGCCATTTATGACACGGACAGACAAAATAGCAAAAAGTCTTTCAAAATCCACACCTCCCAATTCTTGCTACCCTCCATGATGGTATTATATCAATATATCCTAACCAACACCCCACACAGAAAAAATACTACTCCACTCCGTAGACATCCTTTCGAACTCACCACTGTAACCACAAAACACACACACAAACAACACACACACACACACACACACACATACACACACAGCCAAAAATACGTTAACCCCAAAATTTCTGATTGATTGGAAAACAATGATTTTTTACGTAAACAATTTCTGTTGTTTCTATTGTATTTTCATCTTATGATTCCAAGAATGAAGTCACAAATTTTTCATCACCCACCATTTTTTGTAATTTTGAAAATATTGTTTTCCTGTTTATTAACATTTGTGGTATGTATATAGACGCTGATTAGAAGGAGTATTTTACATTTAAATTTTATTTCGTTGTGTCAACAATGAACTTATAACGTTTGGTGATTGTTACAATGAATTCACAAGATACAACAATGATAATGATATTCCCCAACAAAACTATGATTTAAGGTGAAATAGGTTTCTTAAAAGAAAGAAGCTAATTATGTGCTCCCTTCCGTTGCCAATTGGATTGTGATAGAAGTGTGTAATGCCGTCCACTACATTATAAGGTGTAGTTAGTGTAATGGGTCCGGAACCCTCCTTTCTAGCTACTTATACATCTATAAATAGGCCCTATTAATCACAGCCCCACCGTTGGGCCGCCACTATAATAGGTTCTCTCTCCTCCTTACTTCTTTTATCTATTCTATTTGCCCTGCTCTAGCCCTTCTTACAAACAAACCAATAAACATTAGCCTCGCGTTGGGTTGCCACATATGATAACTTTCCCCTTTTCTACTCACAATTGCCCTCTGCTAGCTTACCTGGTCCTTTCACTCACCTGGGCGTGGTCTGCGGTGCGTCTGTACAGACGCGAGCAAGGTACTGCGCTCACGCGCGTGGATCAGTCTAATACTACGTAAATGATGGTGAAAAACACATTGATTTTCCGAATCATGACCCCCCCAAAATGGCCATGAAGTTTATTCAATTGCCTTCGTTATCAAGTTCTTTTCAATTTCCACTATTTAGTGCCGCAACGGCAATGGTACCTCTGACGGCACACATCAATACAACCCAGCATCAAAAACAACAACAAAATAAACACTTCTCCTCCCTCAATAAACAATACATAGATATATAAATACTCTTTCGTTCACACAAACTATTTACAAACAAAAAAAACAAACAAACAAATACCATTCACGCATATACATAAACCCCAGAATGCATTCTGTCGAGATTTTCCGTCTTAAAATCTACCAATTACACGGCTTGGTCTTCGACAGAGCTTTCTTCCATCAAAACTAAACAAACAAATGTCAAAATGCTTTGGCTCACGTATACTGTTGCCTCCGCGATGAATCTGCGTGTCTGGAGGTGATTACTCACGCCCAACAGCGCCTTCCGTTGTCGCCATCATATCCGGGACACACTCACACGCACCACAATTGACTCATGCTGTCGGAGTTCACGCTGCCATCTTATTTTTATAAACCCTCCAAATTGTTAAATTTCACCGAGTTCCGAATTAAATTTCGCGCACATCTTATTATTCAGGCAACGTCGCGCTCCCCACCGTTGCAAAACTTCTCGTACCGCCGCTCGCTCCAAGTCCAGCGGGCGTTGCCGAATTTCGGAATAGTTCCAAAAATTCCCTTTTCTTTTACGAAATTCTCCTTCCACGACTGTTACACACCGTACTTAAAATATTTCCGGTTACTATATCGGATGATGCTCGTAACTTCCGCACTTTACAAAATTTTTTAAGAATCGCCTACGCGAACATACATCCTACTCTCACCGAGTCCAGACACATTCTGACGAATCTTGTTCAACCTAGCATTGTTATCCTTGCTTCAGCACTTTTCCCGATCGCTCGATAACTGACGATCGCGTCACCTTGGTTCTCTTAAAATATTTAATTTCTAACGTTTTCCGAAACACGTTATTCTCGTTTTGGTTTTGATAAAATTCTCCCGGCAATTTCCTAAAATTTGATGTTCTCCTCTTGTTTTCTTTTGTCAAAATCCTTTTATTTTCCCTGTTTTCCGTTTTGACTGTGAAATGGAACGCACTGCATTTGTTCGCTAATCGCTTCGTCTTGCTTGAATTAATTTACCTGTGTTATTAAAATTTCGATACTTCCCGTCAAGATATTTAAATGGGGTAAATTTTATCTGATGCAGCTAATTTTCTGTTTTACCTCCGAAAGTCTGAATTCGATATGTTATCGCGTTTTCTTGCAGTATACGAAAAACCTCTTCTTTATATGCGTTTCATCGCTCCAACAATGGACTCCATTAATATTTTCCTTAATACAAACATGCAAAATATGAAAATTTCAATAACTTTTATTGCCTGACGCGATTTCACTGGGATAACTTTCAAAATGTTTCTAAATCATAGCCGGATCTAATGTTTATAGTCCAAACTCGCACAAGCATCGGGTTCGCTTTGTTCTCTTCTTTACTCGGTTTTATTTTTTTTACTATGGCGTCTTTGCTGTAAATGTTTTGAACCGTTTATCATGCAAATGCATACCATTGGGATCGTGTAAATCATTACAGTAGGAGTGTATAATGTATAAGAATCATGTCTCGAAAGTGTGTTAATGATAAAAGTTACGTTACGTGTAAGTTCTGTTACGTGTGTGGTGAGCTGACTTTCAAAGCGCACAGGTGAAAGTTTACTTATCTAATTAGAAGAGCTCATGTCTGTTTTATTTCAACAACAAAAGAGACCAGAACATGACATGGGCTCCAGAAATCTGTTATGCCAAATGTGTAACTGGCTGGTTGAAAGGATCCCGTCATATGACGGGAAAGGTATATGCCTTTCGTAATCCCTATGATATGGCGCGAACCTAAGGATCATTTGACAAACTGCTACTTCTGCTTGGCAAATATTTCTGGAATAAGTTGGAAGTCCAGACACACTGTTAAATAACCGTGTTCGACCTATGTTTCATGGGCCAGGGCTTCCCATACCAACTCCAACAGATGACATAACAATGACTTAAGAATTTTCCGATGTTCAGAATGAAATTCACAATGATTCAGATTTTGCGGAAGATGATGCTTTAAATGAACCTTACTTTGTAACACAGGAGGATTTAAATGATTTGCTTCGGGGTCTTGGTTTAAGTAAAACCAAGGCAGAATTACTCTCCTCAAGATTGAAAGGATGGAAACTACTGCAGGGTGAGACCAAAGTAAGTTTTTTCCGCCAACGCCAAAAGAAATTTGAGCATTTGTTTTCTAAAGAGAACCTAGTTTTCTGCAATGATGTTTGAATTTTTTTTTTCAGTTACTAGGTGTTGAACATAAATCTGAGGATTGGCGTTTGTTTATAGACCCTCAAAAACAAGTTTGAAAAGAGTGTTACTACATAATGGAACCATATATCCATCCGTTCCTTTAGCTCATACAGTTGTTTAAATGAAAATTATGAGAATTATGAAACTCTTACTATCCGCTATCAAATATGACAATTTTTCTTGACAGGTATGTGCGGATTTGAAAGTTATAGCCATTTTACTAGGGTTATAGTTTGGATGTACAAAATTGTATAGCTTCTTGTGCAAGTGGAATAGCAGAGATAAATTAATCATTAAATTAAAAAGAAGTGGCCGAAAAGAGAGTCATGTAATTCTGAACGTGAAAATGTTCTTCACCAACCACTTGTACGTTCTGAAATCATCTTATTGCCTCCACTGCATATCAAACTAAGGCTAGATTAAGAATTTCGTGAAAGCTATGGATCGTGCGGGAGTGCATTTCTTTTTCTGAAAAATAAGTTCCTAAGAATCAGTGATGCTAAACTAAAGGAAGAAATATTTATTGGCCCTCAAATAAGGGAACTGGTGAACGATACCCAATTTGAAAGCGATTTAAATATGCCAAGAAGCAGCTGCGTGGCAATCTTTCAAAAACGTAACAAAATTTCTAGGAAATGTCAGGTCTGATTACTACAGAGAACTTGTCAGTGAGATGATTGAGAACTACAAGATAATGGAATGTAATATGTCATTGAAAATACACTTTCTGCACTCTCATCTCGATTTCTTCCATCAAAACCAAGGGGGTGAGAGCGACGAACACGGGGAGCGTTTCCACCAGGACATCGCGGAAATGGAAAGACGCTGCCAGGGTAAATGGTGCCCAAATATGTTGGCAAACTACAGTTGGACACTGAAAAGAGATATTCCTCTAGCAAAGTACAGTCGAAAATCCAATTCACATACATTTTAGGTTAGTAAACGTAATTTCAGCTGAGAGATCATAATACCTTAGCGAATAGACACGAGAAATGTTTTCGATGTGATTACTCAAAAACTCTGGGTGATGGGAAAGTTCTATAAAAAGATTTGAAGTAAGCACAAAAAAATAGATCAGAAACCCTATTGTTTCCTTTATAACATTAACAAGTTTAAATTTTGTTGGCCAGTATTTTTAGTGATTCCGGGCGCGTCAACTACTGAAGTCATTAGTCCCGTAAGTGTGGTGCATGCTTTTTCATCGGGAGGGGCGGTGATCTCGCGCTTAGTGGCGAGATCCGGCGCCGACCTATCGCCGACTAGCGGGGTTTCCCTAACCAGATATCTCCCACCAGCAGGGCTCCGCCCCAGCCGGAAAAAGCTCTAAACCCCCAACCGGTCTTTCGGCATGTGTGTTAGTGTAGTGCATGTCATTGAAGGGTCAATGATCGCACTCGTTCCATTGCCCGTTTGTTCCGGCATTCGCTTGGTGTTGATCTGAGAAACCACGGAAAACTACCGAGCAGAGCAGCTGCCGCTAGCATTCTCCTCCAGACAGCGACTGAATTCGACCGATTTGAAAAGCTAGTGTCGAAAATCTTGCCACCGTCGGGACTCGAAACTAAGACCTTGCAGTCAGAAGCACTGCAGTGACATCAGTTGAGGCACTGAGCCACCTCTCCCAGTACCCACATCTCCGGACCTACTACCCCGCCATACAGAATATACAAGCCCCCTTCCTTTTCCATCTATTCCTCTCCCCTTTTCCCCTCCCCATCCATCTTCTTCTAACAGCAGCTTGCCTGGGTGTTAGAGAATTTTTTTCCAACTCATCCCCTTTCCGTTTGCTGCATGTACTCGGCGCACTCATTCAAATAGTGATTAGCGTATACAATACAGACCCAAAGAAATGTCCAGAAAGAAACGGAGTGTTCCGAGGCTTGCTTGAGAAAATAAAAGGAAAGTTGAGAGGGTTGACTTTTTCAGAGGTTAACTACCCTTATGGTTAGGCAATGCTCTTGATGTGGGCGAAAGGTACGTAGAGTACATTTACTCCCAAGAAGGCACTTTCGCATTTTGTAAGCCACTACACAGGAGCTTAAAAAAGTTCGACGAAACTTTGACCTTTACATTTACATTTATCTTACAAGTGTTTACTTATTCTTGGATACTCACTCACTGAGACTCCAGACATCTCCTTAATTTGACGCAATTAACAAAACTGCCTACACTGCTTAGACAGTACTAAAAAAGCTACAGCTTTCGATATACTAAAAAAGTTAAACCTTATTTTACAATGGATTTTAATATTTTTAATTTAACCCAAAATAAATAAGAAAATAAATACTTGGAATAAAGTGGTTACTATCTCCAAAAACGTCTTAAATTACTATTACTGAATCATTTTTAAATTTCAACGACTGATTTGGAGAAGTAGTAAGTCTCTAACGAGTTTCAGAAAGAAATGAGAGCATTAATCTAATAGAATATAATACACTATTGGTGGTATCGTTTTTAAAGCATATTTTATACTTCAGAATATTTTGATATGGTCAACATTGTGATAAGTGACGTTGCAAGAGAGCTGAATGTGAAGGGGACAGGGCCGCAGAAGGTACAATTAAGGCGGTAATTTCAATAAATTTTACTGAAAGATACTTACTTTTAAACTTTATTTAATTTTTTATTTAACTTGATATTAATAAAGTTTACTGAAAGCTACATATTTGTTAACTTTATTTAATTTATTAACTTTATTTACCACACCTACAAAGGTTTGTCTTCTTGTTTCTCTCCATGTCTCCCCAAAGTTTTGACTACATAGTCATTAGTTTAATTTAATATCTGGTTCTTTTAATAAAAAATGAGAAGAATTTTGCCTTTGATACTTACGCTGACTCAAACATGATGACTCTAGCGAGAATCGATAAGCGCAAATCTTGGGGTTTCGAATCCTAGGAAAGTATGAATGATTTTACTTTGTGATTGTTGAAGGCAAAAGAAAATCACCACGTATCTCATCATTCCAGTGCTCGACTCCGAGCCGTGCGGGCCTAGTAAGCGGAGCTCCCGCAGTTCGTCAGTTAACTAGTTTCCCATAGTGAGTGAACTTCGAAGTTGCATATCATGTGAGAAGTGAATGTCAGTCGATATGAACTCATCAACAATCAACTGTCAACGATTTGAACTCATCAATACAATAAGCAGATCTCTTTTAACCCTAAACAACGGTGGATTCGACACCTCCTTCACAGGCGACGTGCATCAGAATGTTACCATCTAGTCAAGATATGGATTACATCACAGACGCAGCCCTGTTACAGCACCACCCCAAAGGGAATCTCGAGGTTGGCGACTCAATAGTAAATGCAACCAACGCTCAAACCTACCCTTCAATGGCAACCTCTCGCGACAGGAAACGGTCAGTTGGTGATCTCTCAAACTCTCACGAAAAAAACAAACTGTGTAGATCCCAACCAATCAAGTGATCCGCCTGAATTATCAAGTGAAGTTGAATATAATGTGCCTACCGATAACAGATTTAGTCAGTTAGGAAAAGTCAATACTGAAATCGCGGATATGAAATTTGCTTACCCAAACAATCTGCCAAACGAAAATCTGTCTCCAAAAAAGGTAAAATTCCTCCAATATATGTGTCCAATATAACAAACATTAATTTCATTAAGGAACTGAAGCATAAAGTTTTAAGTATTTTCATATCAGATGTTAAATATGACAAAGTCAAGATCAGAACACTAACAGACTTCCGTAATATTGTTAAATACCTTAAAAAAAACACAAACGAGCTTCCATTCATTTAATGGCCCTTCAACAAAAAAACTCTCAGTGGCTTTGAAGAATCTGCATCAATGAATTAAAGTATCTGAAATAGTACTAGACTTTATTTATTTATTTATTTATTTATTTATTTATTTATTTATTTATTTATTTATTTATTTATTTATTTATTTATTTATTTATTTATTTATTTATTTATTTTTATTTATTTATTTATTTATTTATTTATTTATTTATTTATTTATTTATTTATTTATTTATTTATTTATTTATTTATTTATTTATTTATTTATTTATTTATTTATTTATTTATTTATTTATTTATTTATTTATTTATTTATTTATTTATTTATTTATTTATTTATTTATTTATTTATTTATTTATTTATTTATTTATTTATTTATTTATTTATTTATTTATTTTACGTAAAAAACAGTTAAAAACTGCGTATGACGTGCTATGGGGAAAAGTGAATTGTGTGCACATTTTCAAAATTCTGTGATCCCTACACTAAGTCATATACTACTTAAATTTTGAATTTTAAAAGGGAGAAAAAAAACAAAAACTCCCATGTAGTAAAATCTATTTTCAAGGATAAATAAGCAATAAATTTTGAATTTTGAAAGGAGAAAAAAAACTCCCATGTAATAAAATCTATTTTCAAGGATAAATAAGCAATAAATTTTGGCTCTTATTACTTCCTGCCGCGACAACATGGAAACGATAATTTGAAGAATTGTGTTTCCCACTGAATTCTAGAAGACGTGCACAGAAAATGAAGTTACATTTATGTCCAGAAGCAAAACAAGGGGCCATCTCAGCATTTGCTCAATGGATCAGGGAAACTGGACGAAAAACCTGATCGAGATGGGGTCATTGACCCGGAAGCTGTAGTACAATAGTTGTTACAGGTTTTATACTCATTTATACAGTCCAAATGGTAAATAATGCATTATGTATCATTGGTAAAATTAATGTTACTTTTCTTGTGATGCTCAGTATAGTCTCTAATTGTATAGAAACAGTTATGCAGCAGAAAAGATTTCACTTGGGATTTAAACTTTTCTATTGAAGTTAATCGTTTAATGTCATCTGGCAAAGTGTTGTAAAATAATGTACATGTATTGTATGTGAATTTTTTGTAATGAGCTGTTGATACTGTACCTGGTGAATATGATTTCTACGTCGAGTGTTATAGTAATAGACTTCGGCATTTTCTGAAAATATATTCCGTCCCTTGAGCAAGTCATTTTTACAAAAACCACTGATTCGTAAATAAAAAGACACGGTAATGGTAGAATTCCTAGATTAATGAAGAGAGGCTTACATGAATCACGTGGATGGAATTTGGTTATTATTCGTACAATTCGTTTTTGTAATCTAAAAGTCTGGGAGCTATAAGATGTATTTCCCCAGAATATTATGCCATATCTCAGGCGGGAATGAACATTCGCGAAGTATACACAACGAGCAGTATGGAGGCTGACTGAATTTGCAAGAATTCTAAACGCGTAGCATAATGAACTTAATTTTGTGTTCAATTCATTTAAATGGACGTTCCATTTAAGGTTTGACTGAATTGAGAGACCTAATAAATTTGTTGCCTTAACACCAGTCAATGGTACACCGTTCATTTTCAATGGAGCACAGAATTCTTTATTTGAAATGGAAAACTGCATTAAAACCGTTTTCTTTTCGTTTACTATTAATTTGCTATTTCGGAACCAATTTGAAACATCTGATATTGCACTATTTACTGTTTCTTTATTGCAAAGGATGTTCGTATCATCCGCAAAGAGAACCGTTTTTCCGTTTCGAATTGTCGAGGGCATATCCAGATTATCAAACGCTAACAAAAACATATACAGTAAATTACCCCAATCCATCCAAAATGCAATAATTACAAAAAATAAAACCAGAAGACTTGGATACAACTTAAAACTAGAGCACTTAAGAGGGAACTAAATTTAATCACTAATATTTAAAAAAGCTAAACAATCACAAAAATCAACAATTTCACAATCTACTAAATTCACTAAACAACTCACTCTGGCAATTCACCAAGAAAATACTAAAAAAGAAAAACACAATCCATCCCTTAAAAACCATGGCAGGGAAACCTTATTCATCAAATCATAAAGCCTAAGAACTTGCTGACTATTTTGCATCGACATTCACCTGTAATAAATTTACATTCCTTCTCCTTCTTATTCGAGCCCCACCCGTTGGGCTGCCAATATAATAAACTCTCTTATTTTTACCCCTCGTTGGGCTCCGATACAATAAACTCGGCTATTCCCTCTATTTTATACCTTAATATGCCCGTTTACTAGCTAACCTTTCAAAATTCTTACAATTTATGCGGGCGTGAACTTGTGATGGCCCTCGTACAGGGACCGAAACGTGGTACTCGTGCAACGCGCGCGTGGATCAGCATCTAACTACCTTAATCACAACACAATCTATAATGGTTATTGATGAACCCGAATGCATTCATCTCAATTTATTTGCTACTTTTATGGACTGTTTCCTTTTCTCTGATGTCCAAAAATGACAAAATATGTACAATAATACTGCCCTCTGACGGCACACAAAACAAAACATAGCAAACAAACAATACCCTTAACATTAAAACACAAACAAAGAACAAATAATGACCATTCACACTGAAAATCACATACTACAAAATTATATGCAAAAATACGTTCATCCACACCGAATGCGCATTCTGTCGTTTCAGATTGTTGATCCTCTTATTCTATAACAAATCAATAGGACTTGGTCTTCGACAGATACTTTTGAAGTTGCCAGATAAATAAAAAAAATATCCATACATCACTTCCCTGATACCGGATGAACTCTGCAACATGCGGCCACATCACGCGTCGCTGTCGGCCATGGCCTCAGCTTCCACCAGTTCCCAGGACCATATACACCACGACTCACGTGGTTAAGAAAACCACTACAAAATGTTTTGCGATGAAACGCAAAGTTTCCACTACATTTAAAGTTCCCGCGGTGAAGAGAGACTGTTTTGATCCCATCTCGATCAGGTTTTTCGTCCAGTTTCCCTGATCCATTGAGCAAATGCTGAGATGGCCCCTTGTTTTGCTTCTGGACATAAATGTAACTTCATTTTCTGTGCACGTCTTCTAGAATTCAGTGGGAAATACAATTATTCAAATTATCGTTTCCATGTTGTCGCGGCAGGAAGTAATAAGAACCAAAATGTATTGCTTATTTTTCTTTGAAAATAGATTTTATTACATGGGAGTTTTTTTGTTTTTTTCTCCCATTCAAAATTCAAAATTTATTGCTTGTTTATACTTGAAAATAGATTTTATTCATGGGTTAAAATTCAAAATTTAAGTAGTATATGACTAGTGTGGGATACAGAATTTTGCATGTTTGCACACAATTCACTCTTCCCCATAGCACGTCATACGCAGTTTTTAACTGTTTTTTTACGTAAAATAAATAAATAAATGTTTTGTTACGCGAACCAAAATAAATTAATCTGTTCGTATTAGCTCGTACTGCCCGGAACACGCTAAACCTTGTGTTGTAAACACTGCGACAAAATGTCCGCGACCATCGTTCAAAAGTGCCACCGCGTAAAATTAATGTTCGTGTCGCTTTTACCCGTAAATTATTCGCCCTTACTTACGAATTCATTCACCCGTTGGTTATACCTTTTCGTCCGCATCAAAATATCTAAAATGTTTTAAAAGTCCACTTCCGAACAATAATTTTTAAAAATATTACACTACGCTAACACGGAGCTAGCGTCTTCACCAACCATACAACACTGCAATTTTTCGTCTCTCTACCTTGGCATTGTTGTCCAATGTCTTATATAGATTTTTTCTTGAACAAGCGCCGTGCTCGCCCGTGACCACAAACAAGATTACAGAATGTTTCTTAATTTTCTGGTTTTAAACGTTCTTAGGCATTGTCACTGGTTCTCAATACTGTCTATAATTTCTCTGATAATTACTGTACAGTCCATTTCTCCTTTCATTGTCTTATTTCATTAAATACAACCATTTTTAGTTCGATATGGCGTCGTGACGTCACTACGATGCGCCTCTTACTTTACTATATATTGTAATTATACTTTTCTATATTTAATTTTAATTAGCTTTCTAGATATTTCCCAAAATCGTGATTAGTCTTGAAAACGTTCATAAATTTCCCCTCGTTGTTCTATGAAGTTCCATCCCGATCCCTTCAGGCGTTTTCGTAATATTTATTAGAAACTATATTCTTCCTCAACTTTTCCCTAACACCAATGGTCTCCATGTTCACGCTTTTTAACTTGAAATGTACGATTGCAATTATCTTCGAAATTCTGTGAACCCCTTGCCCGATTTGGCTGATTGTTCTTTCTAACAATTCTAAATATTATGCTTTATTCAATGTTAATGTTAAATTTGACTTTCCTCCGCGCATTCGGTTAATTTAGAAAAAAATGTTTGCGCGCGTGCTGCCGTCTTCTGTCCTTTTGAATATAAATATTAACATTTTATTGGAAAATCTTTATTCTCTGAAACACCAAATTAGCGCAACGATCGCAAATCGTTACACACCTTAACACAAAATTTCATCCCGAACACACCATCATAATAAAAACAAACAGATAACATATTCATGGACCTCATCACAAAATCCAATACACATCTCCGACCAAAATCAATAAAATCAAAAAACACCTTCCAACTAAAAAATCCCCAGGTCATGATTGCGTTAATAACACAGCTCTAATGTATTTGCAAATAAAAGTATCCAAAGTTTTTTATCATAATCATTTATTCAGTAATTTCACGTTTCGTAACTCGTTTTGTTACATCTTCAGGTGCTAAACTAATGGGACACAGAAACTGTTACTCTACATATCAATTTTTATATACAAAACAACCAAAGAACAACACAACAAAACAAAATCAATACAATACCAAATGGACAGTCACCTTAGTGAGGGAACAGCTATCCCATTGAATTACCACGTCAGAACATTCAAGGAAACATTACGAAATACCTCACTCTCACACAGTTGATACCACATAACTCTCACACTCAAGAAGAAATATTGATTTTCTAATGTATTTGCCCCCCCCCCCCAGCAATAGCATAGCATTCTTAAATAACATTCTAAACTCGTGCTTCAGAATTGGCTATTCCCCACTGACTGATTTGGAAGTATGCAATTATCATTTCCATCCCCAAAACAAACAAAAACGCAGCCTTCACGGAGCGTTACTGCCCTATAAGCTTGCTACGAAACATTTCAAAAATGTTCGAACAAATTATCCTAAAAAGACCAAACAAACATCTCCACTGAACAAAAGCTATACCAATAGAACAATTTAAATACACAGAAAAAATATCCACACAACATCAGTTACTCCATACCACAGAAAATATAACCTATATATATATATATATATATATATATATATTAACAGCCTTCAATAACAATCCGCTCAATAGCAATTTTTATAGACATCCCGAAGGCACCACATGGCATCAAGCTCTAAACTACAAACTAATGAAAATTGGTACTCCACACTACATACGATGAATAATATATGGTTTTCTTGACAATAGAACATTCTCAGTAAATGATAACAACCACCTTTGAAATCTGAGATCAATAAACACTGACGTCCCTCAAGGTTCCCCACTTTCTCCGACCTTATTCAACTTGTATGTCGCTGATCTTCCTAAACTAAATAATATCCACACATCTTAATTTGCGGATGATACGGCCATATTCTCTTCAGACACAGCCATCAATCTAATTAGAAACAGAATCCAATTATACCTTTACTTGTTGGATAGCTGGGCTTCCAAACTCAAGATCCAGTTACACCCAAGTTTACTTTCGCCAAAATATTTATACTAAGACCTTACACTCCTCTCACTCCTATGACGCTGAACAGCAACAATAGAATGACTACCTTCCAACAAACCGGTTAAATATCTCGGACTTAAACTAGACACCAAACTAAACTCGAAGCAATACATAGATAACAAACTCAAACCAAAATAAAGTTACTGCGGCTAAAACCATTAATTCACAGAAATAGCTCCATACCATTAAATTCCACCATATTAATGTACAAAACAGTCATAAGACCTCTGCTACTGTACGCCTGCTCAATGTGGAGTATCACCTCCAAAACTACAGAATCAGTTTCTTAGAACAATAGCCAACGCCCCATGCTTCGTTTCCAACCTCCAACTCCATAAGGAAATAAACTTCGAACTGTTATCACAACACATAAATTATCTATCCATCAACTTTTACTCCAGATTAAATCAAATCCCCTCTCTGGTGCCTTTCAGGCTCGGCAAAAATCCTACCGATCAGACCAGAATTATAAATAAATACCCCTATCACTCGATTCTCATCATATTCGCTGAATTGGAACCTGATTAGAGGACTCATAAGGGAATCCTCTCCCATTGTATTAGTTGTAAGGTAATTGTAAGTTAATTATAAGTTACTTAATAAGAAGTCAATACATATGTAAAGTTATTAAATAACTAATTTATGTACCTACCATTAAATACCAATAAATTTAAAAAAAGTATCTCATGATATCATTTCAATCATTATTAGTTATTTCGTTCTGGTCCAGTTAACCAAGATACTCATATTTTCTACATTGTCAACATTTTGTTAAGGATGCAGCTTTAGAAGAAGAATTAAGATACTCACATCTCTGCTTTTGGGGTTTGTTCTGAGGAAGGGAGGCCTCCTTCTCTCCATCTGCCCTTCCGTCAGATGAGGTTCCTTAGTTGACACCTGAAATCACAAGAGCTTATTTCATCCAAATACTTTGCTTTAAGAATGGACCATCACAATTCTGCTGTGCGTATTGCAAAGAATATTTTCTTGAGCAATAGATCAACGTTGTGAATACATAATTCTATGTTTTATTTTAAACGTTCTAACGATGAGCGATGGATACGAAAGAGCAGGAGTAAATTTGTAATTTATTATTAGATGTTTTTAAACTTTCTAACAAAAACAATTATCAACGTCAGCAACCTTTTTTTTAAAATAAATGAAATTTTGACTGTACTGATCAGTCGGCGGTTTACATTCGGCTATTGATGCCCAGACGATTATCATCGTACCATCATTGACCTTTAAAATTTCATCGACCCCCTCCCCCAAGGAGTCGATACCGACCCCGTTAGAATCTCTGTTATAAAAAATTCCAGTCAGCAATATTTGAATAACAAGAAAATTGGTGCAACTTTGTGAACCATTGTCAGTATTATGATTTTATAAGTAACAACTGCGAATTAGTATTAATTTTTAAATACTCTCCTAAAATAGCTTGAAATTTTGGGCAGAGAATTGTATTTCAGGAGAGACAATTTGCCGAAAAATGTCCGTTTTGGTCTGTATTTCTACTTTGTTTTTAAAACGAATCAACTCGAGTTTTACTGAAAACTTATTTATTGAGAAAGGTCTGAGAAGTCTTTCGTTTTTACAAATGCACCATAGCCATGTCTTGTTATATCCAAAAAAATACACTATTAGAAGGGCACTGTGTCGAGTTTGCAGTTTATTTTTCGGGGATATATTCATTGAAGGTGTACAGCAAGCGAATATGCCATTGTACTAGGGCTGGCATTTAAGCAATTTATGAAATTCTTCAGCATTTTTAAAACGGATGTACTGTTCTCTGGATAAAAACAAATCGACTCCCGTCTCCATAGATCAGCTAGTTTATATCCAGAATGTCTCAGATTAAATGTTACAAGCATATAGAGGGTTGAAGATCACTTTTTGCCAATGACAATGTGATGGGATATGTTATATAAAGAAGTTACATTTGTGGTGCTAAAACATCATTACTTTCTCGCCCGTACTTACACGCAAAATTACGCGAAAAGTACTCAAATTTTCGAAAAATTATAAGTGACTCTATTTCAAAATATATTTTTCAGGAACATATTTCATTAAAGGAAAAATCTCTATCTTCATAATTGCAGTAGTTGGAAGAGGTCGAAAACATTTTGAACTTATGAAATTTTCGAAAAATTACGGTTTTCAACGAACATGAGACTTGCACCATTCTCTTAAACGTCCTTCATAATATCCAATAGCAATTTTTTAGAAAATTTTGAAAATTACCCAGAAAAGAAATGTACCTGTAAAGAACTCACCAAAATTAAAATACCATTTTCAAATTCTAGGGGCTGGGACATCAGACAAATCGATGGGAAAATATCAATTTTGGCAAAAATCGGCTGAACGCTAGCGTTATTTACAGACGGACAGGTGGACGGGCAGACAGACGTTTTGCCGGCATTGGATTTTTCGATTTTTAGGTTAGTTTATTCTTTTCAAATATTAATTTATGCACTTTTCTGGCTGTTTCACGATTCATGTCACCCAGCCCGTCTGCCTCTAGAATGCCATACATATTCTGTGACTGAAAAATAAACAATTCATATATATATATATATATATATATATATATATATATGTAACGTCATGGGATTAGACAACCCCATAACGCCACCGTCAGCTACGAAAAGAAGCCCACGAACAGAGAGGAGTAGGGTACGCGGCGGAGTGATGGCTTGTAAACGCGCCATATACTCACAGCTTTTCGAACTCCGACGCCCGAACTAGCGAATAATGTTTTTCCGGGAGGTCACGAAAAGAGGAGAATATTCACCCCTCCAAAAATTTCCCGAGGCGCGAGTACCATAAGTATCGCGGCGCGCCTCGGAGGAGCCCTCTTTGATTGCAGCAGCGACGGCGACTAGACTGAGCTCTCTATGACTGCAGCAGCGACGGCGATTGTAACTTGATAGCATAGGAGTTAATTTTAACTTGGTAGTTAAAAGTTAGCTTGAGAAGCGTATCTTCGAAAGTGAGGCAATTAAGAAGTGGAGTGCACAAACATTCTTCGCATTCACAATATTTAAGAGAGCAAGTGAAGTGACTGTTTGACTCCGAAATAATTTCAAATTTGTAAAATTCGCGCAGAAGGACATTAATTAAATCCAGCATCTCATATTGCACGCTGAGACCACACACGCACAAAGTGTGGTAGATAGGCTGAGCATTTAAAGCATAAATTCAGCAACATTAATTATTCGAGGCTGGAAGCGCGAACAAGCTTGTACGAGGCGGGACCCCAGGAAGAGGAAGCGAGAGAGAAAGATTTGGACTGGAACGAGAATCGTACGAGTCCGGAGAGCGGGAGAAGGGTGTGGAAATTGGAGACGTGGTAGAGTCCAGAGTTCGAGGGAGGGAAACTGGGAACGTCGTGGGACAGCAAGCGAAGACGAATGGCAAAGCCGGGCGAGCGGCAGAAAATCCCCAAGGCGGAGAATAGCGGTAAATACACGACAATTCGTGTTAAAAGTGGGTGAAAAGTCCAGAATAGGTGGGAGAAGTATTCCGAACGATGTGAGTGGCAGTTTTAAATTAATTTACTCCACGTGTTATTGAATTCATTCAAAGAGGCCATACCTTGTACAATTTTACTTAAATAATTCATGATTTTCACATGTTGTACAGTTGATATTCTCTGGGAAAGTCAGTTTATTGTATTGTGTTAAAAGTAATTGCTTTCTGATATATGTGAAGGGGTCAGATTTAAGTAACGTGTATATTACGTTTTATTGTTTTTTCTCTTTAACGTTCAGTGTTATAGTGAGCCCAAGGCTAGCACCTGTGAACGGGATTCCTTAAAACAAGTGTAAAAAAGCAGTGCACGGAAAAACTAGAGGGTAAAAAGAGTAAAATAATTTGGTAAATGAAAATTCAGAAAGAGGAATGAGCAAATTGCAAATTGTAGTAGGTGAAGGTGTGTTCAGGCAGTCGAGGTGACGCCCATTTTTTTGTTTTGACTTTTTTTCAATGACCAACTACTTAAAGTGCATTATCCTGTTATAAAATTGCGTCACTGTAATTTTTTATTGAATATATGCTCATTTTTATTCGTATTTTATCTGATTCATTGTGTCAAGGGTTCAGACCTTTCTCATACCCAAAAGTTCCTGCTTCCTGAGAATTTTAAGCTCGCTTCACGAGCTACTAGGTGGGTGTGTTAGTATATATATATATATATATATATATATATATTCATTTATTCATTTATTCATTTATTCATTTATTCATTTATTCATTTATTCATTTATTCATTTATTCATTTATTCATTTATTCATTTATTCATTTATTCATTTATTCATTTATTCATTTATTCATTTATTCATTTATTCATTTATTCATTTATTCATTTATTCATTTATTCATTTATTCATTTATTCATTTATTCATTTATTCATTTATTCATTTATTCATTTATTCATTTATTCATTTATTCATTTATTCATTTATTCATTTATTCATTTATTCATTTATTCATTTATTCATTTATTCATTTATTCATTTATTCATTTATTCATTTATTCATTTATTCATTTATTCATTTATTCATTTATTCATTTATTCATTTATTCATTTATTCATTTATTCATTTATTCATTTATTCATTTATTCATTTATTCATTTATTCATTTATTCATTTATTCATTTATTCATTTATTCATTTATTCATTTATTCATTTATTCATTTATTCATTTATTCATTTATTCATTTATTCATTTATTCATTTATTCATTTATTCATTTATTCATTTATTCATTTATTCATTTATTCATTTATTCATTTATTCATTTATTCATTTATTCATTTATTCATTTATTCATTTATTCATTTATTCATTTATTCATTTATTCATTTATTCATTTATTCATTTATTCATTTATTCATTTATTCATTTATTCATTTATTCATTTATTCATTTATTCATTTATTCATTTATTCATTTATTCATTTATTCATTTATTCATTTATTCATTTATTCATTTATTCATTCATTTATTCATTCATTTATTTATTTCATTTATTTATTTATTTATTTATTTATTCATTTATTTATTTCATTTATTTATTTATTTAATTTTTTATCTTTATTTTAAATTTTGGTATTTCCAAATGCGTTTACGCTTATGCCACATTTTCTATAGGCTATGTCTATCGACAGTTGAGCTTCCTCCAACATACGGAAACAATTAAAATGTAGTGGTAATATAGAGTAACGAGGAGGGAAATTGAAGACGCACAATGAGGGTTTGCAGTGAATTAATTTTCCCCCGTCATTACTGTCTGATATAACTTTCCGTCCTCATGGACTGTCACCTTCCGTTGCTATCAGTACCAGTCCTAATTTTCCTATTTATTAACCATCCTCGAAGAAGAAAAAAGAAAGAGAAGAAAAGAGATGAAGAAGAAGGAAAACAAAATAAAAAGCAAAAGAAGAAGAAAAACGGGAAGAAGAAAGAGAATAAGAAAAAGAGGAAGAACAAAACCAATAAGAATAACAACAATAAAAAAGACAAGATGGAGGAAAAGCAGGAGAACGAGAAGGAGGAGGAAGAGAATAAGAAGTAGACAAGAAGACCAGGAAGAACGGGAACAATAAGAGAAAAAGCATGAAAAACAAGAACTAGAGAAACAAGAAAGATAGCTCTATACTGTGAGTTCTGCACATATTTAATAAATAATGTTCTCTGCACATTCTTTTTCCTCACCTATGTAGCTTCGATACATGGAGTCCAGGCAGCTAATATTTTAATTATTTGTCAGGAGTCAGTACACTTTTTCAATTATGTTTTCAGCCTTTCAATTTCTGGGTAGCCCTGCCTGGGCTGTTTAAAATTAATACGATTTTTGTGAATATTGCGGATTTGTATGTACCCTTAATTTTTCCCTCCAACAAGAGTATACGTTCAGAAAATGCGTCTTATATTGTCAAATTTTGTGGGTTGGGGCAAAGAAAACACTTGCCATTATATTTAGTTAAATAGTGATTGAGGCGACATTATAGCGTTTAATATAACTTTCAATAAACTGAAAAAAGTTATAATGGAACTCAGATGTGCTTTGGTGTTTTACAGGAGATAAAAATGCTTGACTTCGTAGGTTTTTTTAAGTACACAAGAACTATGTAATGGAATTGTAACAATACAGCCTTCTGCCTGTGATAAAGATATCAGAAAAAACTTGCTATTACATAATGATACAATAGAATATAAAGACAACGCAGAATAAGTGCCCTAATAAAATTCATTTTTATCATATATGAATTTACGGTATAAATAAACACTTTTTGTAGAGGAAATCATGTATTATATTAATACTAAAATAACGAAAAACTGTCACTTCAGAACCTATCCAAATGCAGACTAATTAATCTATTAAACATTGAGTCAAAAAACAATATTTTCAATTGCGTAAAAAGATGAATTTAACAAAATTGTATAAGATGAAATTAAGAGTGAGACCTAACACTACCCCCCCCAGTATCTCCACATGGCGATTTTTGTTCTTTTGAAGACCAAACGCTAGTTACAAATAATTGACATTTCGTTTCTGAAAGAACAATGATAAAACATTTTAGATGAGCAATAATATTTTTTTTAAATTTCTGAATACTAGGACAAAAATATAAATGAACAAGGAAGGTGCAAGAGTATAGTCAAGTGTATACAAACCATTCAAATGTAACTCGAATGTTATAAAAATTACAGAACAATTAAACTCTAGGAAAAGAAAAAATATTTGACTGAAGTACAACTTAAATGTTGTGGGTAATATCATTTAGAAGAGAATATGATTGACCCCTGGGAAGCAAAAATCAGACACATACAACTGGAATAACACATATAAGAATCATTTAGGTATTCATATAAAAAAAGTATTTTTAATCCTTTGGGAAGACATCAATTATGTCAAATAAAGCCGGAATGTTGCGAAAAATATAACGGGGAACATAGGCGAGACCAATACAATGAGCCGGCCCCCATTAGCGGAAACCCCATGAAAACGGGAGAAGGCATGGCTGGAAGAAAAAACAAGAAATCTAAAGAAAAAAATTGGAGCCATTTTCGAGAAAATATTGAAAATGTTCCAAGGGCTTCATGAAAAGAATCAGATTTTAAAGAACGTTTATCAAAATCTCAAAGCTTCGACTCGAGCCAGATAGACAGGCGTTTCTTGAATTTAGAAAAAAATCCTACGTATGGTTTAGGCGCTAGTGGTGTTCACGGACGGACGTTTAAAAAAAGGAACAATTTTTGGGGTGGGGGACACCAAGATGGGAGTTCACAAGGATGCCAAAACGTGTACATATTTCCGTTGAGATCTCGAAATCGATTTTCCGCAGCAGTACATAACTTTCTCTATACTAAGTATATTACTCCGTGCGTTTACGAGGAAGTAAAAAAGGACGTGGCCGGATGGCCGTGCCGCCGCGGCAGCGCGCCGTTGGGGGCGGCGGCGCGCTCGAGCACGTCCCGCGGAGCGACTGACCTGGCGATGCGGGGGCTGCTTTGCGGCAGCTGCTGCGGCGTGGGCGGCTGCGGCGATGGGCGGGGCAGTGGCGTCGGCGCGCGGCTGCGACGAGGACGGCGGCGGCGGCGGCGGCGGCGGCGGGCCTCCTAGCCCCTAGGCGAGGCGACTCGCCCTGGAGGTGTGGTGCGCACAGGGACAGCGGTGCTAGCACGTGCTGGTACAATCAATACCGCACCTGCGCCGCCAACACCGCCGCCGCCGCCGCCGGCGCGGAGCCCATCGCGCCTCCCGGTAGCCGCCGCCGCCGCCACCGCCGCCGCCGGCTCCCAGAGCCACGCGCCCTCCAACTCTTGCCGCCCCCGCGCCGCGGTCAATACCCTTCTTCCCCACCATGACTAAGCGGGGCGTTAAGCAAGCGCTGGCGTACTCTCATGGGCGATGTTTGCCACCTCAAGGAATACTCTTCTACTATCTCAGGAGTTCAAGTCTCTTGAATGGCGTGAACGAGAACTTTTCGAGTTAAGCGGCTTCCGGTGCCTCTCGTAAGAAAAAAGTAAGTTTATTGGAAACAGGAATTAGAATATAGCAGTTTTTTTTTCATGAATTCATACTGCGTATTATTTCTTACACAATAATGTCCTTTGAAGAAAATGATTCAGCTCATTCAAATAGAGCTGTATAATACGAATAGAATACAATCGTTTCTTAGTGTCTTTGAGCTGACAAAACTGAGCTTGGAAGTAAGTTACAATATTTAATTCGAATTATTGTTTTCTGACACATTCACGATAGGTATATTTTATTGTGATTGTCCCTTACATACAAGTTCTTCTCAAAGCGGATCCGCTCTTAATTGTTTTGGTTTTGTTGGTAATCGCGCGTCTTAATTTAAAAAAAGAAATATAAGAATGTTAATAGTATGCGTTCAAATAATCTCCGTTCAAATAATAGTAATACTGTTTATGATATTGTTCCCAATATATCTTTGATCAAACTGTTTCAGCAATTCCCCACTTTCCCATATACCTCGTTGATGTGTGAGGATAGGATGTCAACGTAAACTTTCTAACAATAAACAAAACTTTCGATAATTCCGAGGATAAATTTATGAACATTATCGCCTAAGAATTTCATAGCTACATGCCTTATTCACCACCACCATATTCACAATACGGCATTAATATTATTCATCGTTTAGAGTCTTATACGTGTTATATATTTCAATAAGCGGAAAAAATTAATTTGAATAATACATAATATCGTTCAGGTGTCGTGATATGCTGCAAAAATGATGTAGGATATCAAGAGGTACGAATTGCCTTTAAAAATGTTAATAATTGTTTATTGAGATGAGTGAAACTGTTCTTTGAAATAAATAAAAATTTATCAAATTGAACTCTTTATGTTCTGCTGATCACCTCCTTCCAAAAAAATATTTAACAGGATAATTAATCAGTCGTTTCGTTTCTCTGTTCTATTTATATCACGAGTGGAACTTAATTAGAAACTGATTGAATCGACTTTGCAGTAATCGATTCGCATCAACATTTCTTTCGTGGCCCAAAAGTTTCTTTAGCAATGGCATGTTAACTTGGATTTCTACATGACACACTAGAAAATTCTATGAAATTTTAATAACGGTGGTCAAATTAATGTTTGGGCCAGAAGACCATCTGTCACGTGATTAAAATAGCAGTTTGATACAAACTTTACGATTTTGGATAACAAAAATGCGATGAGAATGACGATTTCGTGATGGGTATTATTGCGTAGATTCTAAGCAATGAAGTTCCACAAAAAGTGTTTCAAATTTCAATATAAAAACCCAAATTTCAATGGTTTCCAATTTTAGTTTTGATAATAATCATCCAAAATTTGTTCTTTAAAGATGCAATCAGAGTACAATCAAATTCTTTGGCCACTTTTAAAGTTCCTTATCACTTAGGGTATATTTTCCTGCTTCTTTAATCATAGATCTAGTAATTTTCATTTTGAAAAATATTATACAAGTTTACTCAATATTGTGATTTTATATATTCAAACAATACCTACTCAAATTAAGATAGGTATATATTTGAAGTTGTGCGGGTTATTCACACTTTCTCTCCCTCTCTCTCTCAAAATATTTTTTTTAATTATAATTCCTCTCTCTCTCACACAGACACAAACATCCACACAGACACACCATATATATATATATATATATATATATATATATATATATATATATATATATATAACAGTGAAAATAAACATCTGAAGGTATATATGAAATGTGTATATTCTGATCGTGTACGTCAGATAAGATGCTTCATTTATGATAATGTAATTTCATAAACAAAATTATACGATCCATGTTTTCCTGAAATTAATGACAACGATTTCTTGTTTCACTAGTTTAGAAAAGTAATGACATTTCCGGATTTTAGTCAGACTAGAAAAGGATAGTAATTTCTTTCTCGTGACTTGATAAAACAGTAATTGCTTTCCCCATATTTTCAAAAATTGTATCGCAATATTATATACTGCGAATGGAATATTTGGATTTACGAGTAGCATTTCTCGAGCAATAACAATTTAAGTTTTTGCTAGATCAGTGCATGATTACCTAACGTGACCAAATCAATTCTGCAGTAATTGCTTTACTTGAAGGCATTGTAATTGTATAATTATTGTAAATGGAATATTTGACCAACTTCATACCTATTTTGCATGATTTAAGACATTTGCAAGTGCATCGGTTATCTAAATTGTCTTTTATGAACCTCTCAGAAGGTATTCAGACGATAATCCCCAGATGGGATGTCTCAACGTCAAATGGGATTCTGGAAGGACGAAGCCATTATGTAAAGAGAATGTGAGTCGATCAGCAAGACATGGAGAGAAAGCACGACAGCGATGAAAAGAACGGGCAATTTGGAAAACGTTTTAATGACCTAAAATCATGCTAACGGATGGAGACGAAACTATGAGAAAGTATATGTGGTAGGAGGAATAATATTGAGCTTCTCTTCTTCATAATTGATCAATGAGCGATTACTTTTCTAAAAAGTTTTTTTGATTTTGAGAAAACTTTTCCGACAGATTAGAATTATTTATTCTTTGTTAATTTGTTTTTTATTTTGCAATATATATGTAAATACTGTTATTTTAATTTTCAAGAATTGTTAAGATGTATTCCTAGTTCAATTCTAACCAAATCAACGAAAATAAATTTTTATTTCGTACTTCAAGACCGTTTTTATTTCGTACTTATTGAGTCGACCTACGTCGTAAACTGTTACCTATAATTCCTGACTGACTCAATTCGAAGAGTTGCTTTAAGTTACACTTCTGAAATTGGTATTAACTTTTCCAGTCAATATTTAATTTTCCACACTTATAAGAATCACTCGCAGTTGTAATCGTGGGACGTCTCTAGAGACCATTCTTCTCGAACATTGCGATTGAGAGAGTGGTTATGAAGAAAATATCTGGGTCTCCAGGCATCTGAAGACATGGGAATCGTATCACATGGTTCATTGTTGACCTAAACACCACCTCCCACTTCCTAAAATTGACACGTGTTTGCTTGTTTAATGAACAGAATTAAGACTTTTATCAGATGTTATTTCATGCTATACATCGGCATTCCAATAAGATAAACTCGTTTGATATATACTTAGTGAACAATTCTTGTTCTGCTTTCTTTCTTGAAATTTTGACAAATTCTTTCAGATCTAGAAATATTTGAGACAATTACAACACTACATTCCTCAGGAATGCATCAAACGTCATCACAATTTCCAGTTGTACCGAATTCCCTTCGTTTAACAGCAAAACACCACATCGTCTCCAAGACCTAGTGAGCATAGTCTACATTTCGAAACGCGCTTGTCATTAAAATATGTATTTCACGTTTATTTATTTTGTTCGACCTTTGCACTAATTGGAGTTTGGCCGTCGTCGTGTTGCTGGGTCATTCAGAACGGTTATGTCACTCAACCTTGCGGCGAGCACGAGGTCTGGGGACGCGCGTTAGAATGCCAAGCGCCCAATGGCATCCCCGCGGAGCCTCATGCTCCCCCACCCCCTATCCTCCACCCCTCGCCGCTGCCGCGGGCGGAGCGACGGCGTGCGCATTCAGTAATTGGAGTGCAGGCTGACATGAACCGTGTCCTGAAGCTGCCGTCTGCTCTTGCTTCTTATCCGATCATTCGGAACCAGTTGAAAGAACATTCTTAATGAGGGATACATGTTGTGAAATTTAACGCTTTGTATTTTAAGATACGCCAAATTACTTGGATTTTGGTTCTCAAGATGGAACTATTTAATGAGGCAAAATTCAATAAAATTTCCCTTGTTAAAAATGTTATTTTTGAATTATATCTGAGAATTGTCAAGTATTACAATGCCTATGAGTACGTGGAAAGTTTTAAGTGAAAACTTTGTTTAAATAATAATAATAACAATAATTTTAAAATGCGCCAATTTCGTTTTAAAGCGCACATGTTTCTTGGGAAGAGTAAGACAATGTTTCGGTGGAGAGGGTCATGAAGGCATTGAATTGAAAGAACGGATATCATTATAAAAATAACAATTATAATTGATTAAAACATTCAAATCCTCGTCATTTAAATGCAAAAAACGAAATATATTTTCTGTATATTAAAATGGATGTATCAAATACATTGTTTTTTATGACGATTTTAATTTATGAATAACAAATTGAGACAAATTGGGCTACTACTCCCAAATGAAATGGTGAATGAATTCAAAAGACATACAGACAAGAAATTAAATTTGGATTTGTTACCTTCCAAGCGCAAGTCCAACATTTTCTCAAATGCTTTTTAGTTTTCCCCGTAGAATTTAAAATAGGGTTTCTCAGGATGACGTTATATTAATTATTATGATGTTATTTCAATACCATTACAGATTCATTTAATACTTTTTTATTATCTTTCAGAACACATTTGCAATTTACGCTAGTTTAATTACTAAATTTCTCGAAGAAGATTCAAGAAGTCTTTCGTGACCAATAATGAACTAATTTCAACAATTTAGGATCGTGGCTGGAATAAGACATCATGTTAAAGTATTTAAATGATAATTAAAATATGACGAGTACAATTATTATAATTTACTACAATTGCCGTGGATGTAGGACATGGACATTGTTTTCTCTGTCAAACTTCCAATAACACGATATCATACACTTTTTCCCAACGATATTCAAAATTAATGCCGGCCTCACTTTAAATCATTTCATAAATAGTTCCAATCTTGATAGTAAAGACTACTGAATGTGATCTGACAATTATTTTAAATCATTTCAATGTATTTCAATTTATTTTACGTTGCGAGGCTTAGACCATCAGGCAGGCTCTTCCGCCTGGCCAAGCAAATTTCGTTGCGTTCCTTTTGACATCTAGTTGCGAAAGTAGGTATAACTCGCTCGAAGAAACAAGGGATTATTATTTAGCTCAGAGGCTTCTGTTATGCAATAAGTCTAGAACTTGAGACAGCTGGCTGGCTTTGCTTCCCCTCCGAAGCAAGGTGTACGAAGGATTTTTGATCCTTCAAAATCCCCTGCTTCGAATTGAACTTAAGTACCTGAACACACAGTTCGATGAAAATGGGACCAGCACTATTTTTATAGGTCCTTTGAAACATACGGAGAGGAGAAATTGGAGCAGTTTTTGGGTAAATAATTGTTTAAAAATTGCCACTGTTTCACGCAAATTTACGGGATCACTACTACAAAATCACTTCAAAATCACGGGAAAACTACTCATATTTTTCAGTTGTATATAATCTTGTTTTCAGACATGTCTTTGCACAAAAGACGTCATTCAAGAAAAAATCAGTATCTTTAATATTGTAGTTGTAGGAATACGCCGAAAAAAATTTGCAATTCTGCAATTTTCGAAAAATTAGAGATTTTAATGAAAATAAAACATACACAATTCTTTTAAGCGTCCTTTATGTTATTCGAAGACTAAGGTTAATCAACATAATTGAAGCTATTATTAAGATAATTAAAAAATGTTGAGGCTTCATCTAAAGGACCCCCAAAAATCAAAATATCAGTTTCAGACACGGAGGTCCCCGAGTTCGTTCAGAGCAATCGGTTGATTGATTGATTGTTAGTGATTCCTGGCGTGCCAACTACTATGGTCATTAGTCCCATAAGTGTAGTGCGTGTTTTTGCTCGGGTGGTGGCGGTGGTCTTCCCCCGCAGGATGGCCAGATCCGGCGCCGACTTACCGTCGGCTAACGGAGTTTTCCCTAACCAGGTATCTCCCACCAGCGGGGCAACGCCTCAGCCGGGACAAGTTCTAAGTCCCCAACCTGTCTCCCGGCATGTGTGGTAGTGTAGTGCAACTTAGTGTAGGTGTGTGTGTAAGGGATGAGTATAGGGCAAGGAAGAAGAAGGAAACAACAAACGCGCGGCCCGTGGCCCGTTTGTTAGGGTACTGCTCCGGCATTCGCCTAGTGTTGATCGGAGAAACCAAGGAAAACTACCGATCAGAGAAGCCGGTCGCTAGCATTCCCCTACAGACAGCGACTGAATTTGGCATAGCTGAAAGGCTTGTGTCGAAAATCCTTCCGCCGCCGTAGGGACTCGAACCTAGGACCTCCCGGTTAGAGGTGCCGCAATGACATCAGTTGATGCAAAAACTTATTTAAATTATAGTTTTATTTCTTCCAAAAATTGGTAAAATTTTAAGAGAAAAGTTAAAAAATTTATACAAATAGACCAAAATAATTGCTCCCGCATTTTCTAAAGTTGATGCTCAAGAATAGTGATTGAGTGCGTCAAATACTACATCATTAGTCCCGTAAGTACATTTTACATTCCAGTAGGCGGCGTTGTTTATCTCCAGCTTGCGTATGAGGTCCAGCACCGCCCTAAACGCCCGCTTGCGTATTTCCCGCTCGCGAAAGCTCGGGCACCCCGCCAGCTGGGTCAAGCTCAAGTGGCTTCTGAGCTCTGTGCTGATGAAGTGCATGCGTGTGTGAGTGTGTGTGTGTGCGTGCGTGTGTGTGCGTGCACGTGCGCGCGCGTGCTTGCATGTACGAGGAGAGGCTGGGACAAGGATGAGAAAGGAATTATTGCGCGCGGTCCCTGACCTTCTGTTATGGTACTACTTCGACTTTCGATTGGTATTGATCGGAGAAACCACGAAAACTATCGATCAGAGCAGTCACCCACTATACAATATTTGAATTCGACCCAGCTGTCTAGCTAGTGTCGAAAATCAGCCAACGTCGGAACTCGAACCCAATACTCTCGCGATTAACGTTATGTTACCGCTGTTATGTTGCCGCTGAACTGTCACATCCTGCCAGGCAGTGAACTTCTAATCTGATCTCTGAGGGTACATAAAAATGATTTGAAATTCCAATTATACAAGAAGCGCCTGTTTTAAAATATTTGTATTTGAAATAATGATTCTGTCATACTAAATTAAGTATTACTTTAATTTGTACACACGGTTTATCTGTCACTCCTCGTATGTCCCTCACCAATGTTCCTCACCAAATTCCTTAAACTTTCAATCTTTGGTGATTTGAATGAACACGTGGACGGGAACCACCTCGGAGGAAAGAAGAAGTGCAAGGTCTGTTGCATTTGAGCGATCATTCATAGCAACAGAAGAAATGAAAATCAAAAATAAATTTATTTTTTCTATTAGAATTTTCGACACTAAATTTGAGGAGGGTTTGTGGATCTTTTAAGGAGCGAAGAAAGGAAAAGACAATTCAAAATGTACTCGAAGATGAATTAGCATATTTTTGCCAATTATCATTCGACCAATTCAAGAACAAATTCGATATGTCATACTTTATGCTGAAAATAATAAATTCATGTGTACAAATTGAAAAATAACCGTATTGACAAAAACAATGCTGCATTGACGGATAAGTTTTTGGAATTATGGGTACGATTATTCAATATTGCTGTTATTTATGTAGTTACATTTCATCATTTCTGAATCGAGTAATATTTTTGGGTGCACCACACTGTTTATCAACATGTGAGCGACCTTTCTTATACTGGATATAATGATCACCTCAATATACTCCGAACATGTAAGTAAATTACATAAAATGGTGATCGGATGACAAAAAATATTTTGTCACACGTCTGGATTTACAAAACAAAACCTCTTAATCCTTCTTCCCAAGAAAATTACAGAAACTGAATTTGTTGTAAGTTGTCGTTGCCTTTTTGCTTCAATACTGCTTTGTACCGTCTTATTTTTAAAATAAAATCTACTTACTCATGCCATTTTACTGAAGCAGCAGTCTAGTCCCTAATGGGTAATAAAAGCAGATTTTCAGAAGAAAACATTTTTGTCGATATTTGAAAGACTGTAATAATTAGACATTTTAAAGAATGACTAATGAAGCATTGTAGATGTATACTTGACGTGAATGTTGATTTTTTATGATTTACTATTGAAACTGACTTCTGAAAAATAGATTTACTCCATTGTGGACTGAAGTTCAGAATATCTGCGACACCAAAGAATACAAGCATTTGTATAATTGTATTTGTCATTCATTAAGTAAATCAGTTCTTACAAAAACGACTTATTCGTAAATAAAAAGGAACAGTTGCGGTAGTAATTCAAATTGTTCGAAAAGAAGCCATCAGGAAACACTCGGATGACTCATTCATTATTCGAAAACGTAAAAAAAAACTCGTTTGAACATAAAGTTATTACTCTCCCAATCGCAAGAATGAAAAAAATCATAATTCAAATAATTGTTAGTAATATTGTGTAGCATTTGAAAACGTTCTTAACAATAGCTTAAAGGTAAATTTTCGTGATTGAGGCAGCCGTTTTGATAATAATATACTTTGTCATTACCGTTGTATTTAACAATTACATAAATAGTGTATTTCTTTCAGTATTCTTCCCGATCAAATATTGCGAATACACTTTGATTTATTTAACATGGCGCCTCAAGGTCACGAGCTGGAAGGAGGGAGAGACATTATCCAATCGGTAGCTCTAATCCAAAAATTTAAATTGTAACGAAGCTCCCGATTGGATAACTGTCCCTCCCACGTCGTCCAGCTCGTGGCCTTGAGGCACCACTTTAAATAAATCCGCATACACAACAAGATTTTTTTAGAATTCGAATATTAGCATGTTTTAGTTTACAAAAGCACCAACATAAAGAGAAAAATTAAATATGGAGCTATAAAGATATGGAGAAAAGGAAAAAAAGTTGGCTGTTTGCTTTTTTATCATTTCTGATCTTCGAGCACAAGATCGAGAATTACATCGCTCACTTCTTTGGCTCATGACTGTTAACGGTTTTCAATTAGCGACATCATTACTGAATGTTTCTTTTCCACATGGTGTCATTATCGAGTTATGAAAGATGACCCAGCTACCCTTAAGCACATAAATTACAGCCTTCCGGATCGTTTGTAATTAAATATGAGATGCCCGAAAGTTTTTGCTGGAATAACTTAATTTGGAAAACATCAAAGAGTTGTTAATGTTGATCTTAAAGTGAGCTTCTGATATAGGAGTTTTACAAAATACAGGTATTATTAATTTACTAGCTGAAAAAACGACATTTATTTGTCACAATCGTATATTAGATGGGTTGTCCGTTTTTTTACATAAAGATGTTTTGCACTAGCACGAAGAACTGTTCTTTCTTCGCGTGTTTGGGTGAAAAAAATTAAGTCTAATCAAATTAAAAAAATTTATGGAAGATATTTTTAATAAGCTAATATCAAACAGAAGTGCCCCGCGTGGCTAAGGTATTGATTTTTCACAATCTCTGAGACAGGTATTCAATCCATTCCTACCCCGATCGTCCAATTTTAACATAGGTGTTTACATGTTTTTGATACATGATCGTTTTACATTTCCTTCATACCTTGTACACTACATTCACGCCTACATGCTTTCAGGATCAAATTCCAACTTATCTATATAAATAGTGTATATGTGAAGAGAAATGGAAAAGGCTATAATTTCAAATAGAAGCAATTAACATTACGCAACTGATTGTAACATAACCACTTATCATGAGAAATATTCATTTTTTTTTTACTTTCTCATATACTACTTACATATACGTATGGTAGAGAAAGTATTGTAATGCTGCAGGAAAACTCGGAGATATTTCGTGAGAAAAACGTCGTTTTGTATGTTTCTTATACTAAAAAATGGACAAATCTTGTCCCTACATGTGGAACATTATTTCCTCTATGGTGTGAAGAATCCCCGTATTTTGGGTCCTTGATACCGAAAAATTGGTTTACGGCAAAATCGTCTGTATGTCATTCTGTCCATCTGCCTGTCCGTCTGTTATAGACTTAACCTCCAAGTAGATACTGAGAAAGTAAATGACATGTATCATCCCATTTTGGAATCTTAATGTTTGCACTGTTAGTTACACTGCAAATAACGGCTAGTTTGACAACTCAGAATTTGTCACTTTATTGAATTCCTATTCTACTCTACGTTTAAAGCAATAATATATTAAGTAATATTCTATTTATTTCTTTGGATTCACTACATTCCGTTATTCGACGTGTCACTTCGTATACTTTCCGTTGTCACTATTATTATAATTTTATTCGAGAATGTACTACCGGCTGAGTTTAGTTGAGAGCTAGCATTGCTGGTGACTATGTTGTGCTTCTAACCGGGAGGTCCTAGGGTTAGGGTTCTAACGGTCGAGGATTTTTCGGCACTAGCTATATCGAGTTCAGCAGTTACATGGAGGAGATTTGTAGGTGACGGCTGCTCAGATTGGTAGTTTGCCGCAGCTTCATCGATCAATACCAGGCGAATGCCGGAGCAATAACCTAATAAAGGAACCAAGGACCGTGTACGATCTTTCCTTCCCCTTCTTTGTTCTAGCCTCTCCCTCTATATCTACATAGCCACATGCATTACGCTATCACACATGTCGGGAGACCAGTCGGGAGCTTAGAGCTTGTCCCGACCGGGACTGTGCCACGCTGGGGACAGAACCTACAAAGGAAGTATTCCGCAATCCGAATTGAAGGTCGTGCTAGTTCTAATCACCAAGCGAAGGAAGAACTACGCCACCTCACGCGATCAAACATTCAGTACACTAACGATACTAATGACCATAACGGTTGTCTCGCCCGGAATCCTCAATCAATCAATCATTATTCGATCTAGAAAGTGACGCATAATTACAAGGAATTCAGGTATGAGATTTCAACTTTTTTCATTACCAAATTGGCAAGTACCGAATATTCTTTCCATAACACGACAGAACTCGGCCTATCGGCTTCATCATGAAAGTCTCTCGTCTAGTTATGGAAATATCCACTTTCTCGTCTTGTGATGTGAATTACTATTACTTTGAGTAAAGTTACGTACGTGTTAAGTTACTTTTGACATTTTGACTTAGGGCATTAGTGATTAGTGATTTACGGCATTAGTGATTAGTAACTTACGGCATTAGCTAGAAGCATGCAACTTTGAAATGGCAGATAAATTAATAGTTTCTGTACATTTTGTATACTTTTACAATATTCTTACTTCGCTGTGAAAATACAAAGAAGGGTTTAAGATACTTTAAGCGAATGGTTCTCTATTATGTTTTAAAATGAATGATTTTAATCCAGTGTTGTTACTAAGGAGTATTGCGAGAATAGTATGCATGATTCTCTATAAGGATGTAAGGATCGAAAAGAACATCAACTATTAGAATTGTCTGAATCCATTATCGCACATTATTCGTCCTCTTCATTTTATTACATAATTAAAATTATTTCGTAATTTGTATTTAATGTCCGTCAAAACCACAGACGTGTAATTTCTTTTCCTATTTACAAGGCTAAATAAACGGAATATCAAGGAAAGGGTGGATTTAAGGCACCTCTCATTGAACATCGAACGCAATCCCCCTGCCGGAGAAACGCAAAGAAGTGCGGTGGAAGGAGAAAACCGCGAATCGCGCAAGCGCCGCGCAGCGGGGAAGCACACGGACGCTCCGTGACCCAGTGACTAATTTCCGTGAACGACAGACGACGGCCGCCTTGCCCTCCCGCCCGCCGACGCAGATGTGGGTGATGTCGCGCATTATCGCTGGAATCCCGTGAACTTCAGTCTGCATCCAGCGCGCTCTGAGAACACGCGGCCCGTCACGTACCGGCGACGTGACCGGGCGCCCGTCGCAGCGCCGCTCCTCATGACCGGAATGCCGCCGAGGGTCGCCCCCGTGATGCAATGGGTTACTTCGCGGCGCAAAAAGCTCCGGGTCCCGCGGGTCTCGCCCTCTATCGTTATCACCATCTCAATTCTTCTCCAATTATGCTTTAATTATATACATTCTCAGCGGCTTGGACGAGAACGAGTCAATAATTAGCGTAAAATGATTTGAAAAATTGCACTGCCTGTTGATTTTTCTGAAAGTAGGTAGCAGGTACAACAAAGTTTGCGACTTAGAAAAAACGGGAAAACTGCTCATTTTCAAAAACCATTTACGTAACTTTTTTAAGATCTGACTTTTGAGAACAGATGTCATTTAAGACAAACATCTCCATCTTCAATATTTTACTTTTGCAATGTTGTAATTGACCGAAAACTTGTACATCCAAATTTTTTTTTTTTATATGTTATTTTTAAACTTTTTCTATCTCAAGTAAAAGTTTAATACAAAATTTCGAGCCTTTTGCAGAAAAGTTTGAAATCTTTCTTAGGCTTCGTGTAAAGTACCCTCCAAAATTAAAATATCCATTACAAACTTGCAGGGCAATATTGTAGAGTTCTTTCCGATCGATTGAGGAAAATCAATTTTGGAGAAAATTGTCTGAACAGTTTAGGAACTAGCGTTAGCACAGATAGGCGGTCAGAGATAAGTTTGTCGTCAATCGATTTTTCGGTATCAAAGTCCTACAAAACATGGAATCTGACTAAATAAAGTGTTAGAAAAAGTATTTTACTATATAGAAAAACAAGCTGTTTCTTCTTATTCGTTACCAGAACCTGTCAATAAGTTTTTTTTCTGTAAAAAAACATTCGGATTACAATGATTACAATACTTCCTCTTTTAAGTCGAAAGTAAAAGTGTTTAATTTCCTCCTGAAAGTTCGCACAGTTTGTAGTGCTAAGTCCCTCAGTCAGTCTGAGGTGTATGTGAAAAACACTATCACCCAAACAGTATGCATGATTTTCTCCAAAATGAATATTTCCTGATAGATCTGCCAATTTTTAACGGATCATTTCATTCTGTGGGTATTTAAGATGAATTCCCTAGAGCAATTTCCAAATTTTCTCAAAAATATTTATAACTTTTTCTTTTTGCTCAAAATGAGCAAAGAGCACATATAATTGTGGTATGGGTTCGATTTTGATTAAAATATCTAAATTCCTCAAAATTGTAAGTGTTGAATTTATTTTAAATAAATTTCTTTGCTTAATAAAATCTATTCTTCAAATTTAGGTCTTTCAGTGACTACAATAGCAACATTTTAGGTATGAATAGTTTTCGAGTAGTTCTGACTGAAATCGTGATAATTTCCCAAAAATCTTGTAACAAGATTTTCACATATGCTCAATTATTCAGATTTCATTAAATAAAAAGTCCGTCATCAATATTGTATCTTTACAAAGTTAATTTTTTGCAATCTTAATAAAAACAGCGAGTTTTCCGAAAATGGGACCTTTACCATTTTCGTAACCTTACATAGCTCTACTTGTGAAAAAATCTTTATTTGTTTGAGTAACTGCCAGTGTCTGTTTGTGCGTCCGTGGGTCTGCCATTCACAGTTAGACTACACCGAATTCACTAAGATTGGAGAAAAAACGATTGCAATATTGTACCACAAATACAACTGATGGTATTGGAATAGCACAAACCTTTTTGAATTATTTCTAATGGTTATGCAATACTATAATATTGATAATCACAGAATTGAACGGATTGCGCTGTATTCTTATAAAAAGTTTAAAGAAAAAATTTGAATCTTTTTTTGGAGAGTTTATTCTTCATATATTTGTGAACACTTGTCAAGACTCATCCTAATTATGAGAAAACTAAAAGTATTTTAAAATAAGTTGAACATACAATTATTTAAGGATCTAAAATTGAGGAATATATTGCATTATGATTTTAAAATCATCATTTTTATACAATCTTTATGATTTTTTAAAAATATTGCATGATTTTATTGAACATTTCGCAAAAAAGTCTTATATTATCAAATAATTGTGTATCACTGTGTGAATTGTGTAATTATGTTGTCAAAGACTTAATACAAGCCACATGCTTCATGAAAAAATTGTTGAAGGGTGAGGTCGAAATTATTAGGTAGTGGATGGCGATCGAACACTTTAAAAGTTAGCCGTTGTTGAAAATTCAGAAATATTAGTGAAAATAGTACCTGCGTTATTTCTAAGAGACGTTCCGAGAAAAAAAGTTAAGAAAAATTTCAAAATATTTCGAGGAACTTCATGCAAAAAATTTTATAAAACTTTAAAACTCAAGGCACTACAATATCAACCAGATCCATTTGGGAATATCCAAGTCGTATCAGATGCATACAAAACGTATTTAGTATGTATAAGAAAAACGACAGTCTTTTCTACAGTATTGCAGTTCTTTCTCTATACGGAGTATGTACATGAGAAAATAGAGTAGAAGAGAAAAAAAGTAAATTAGAATATAATCAGCTTTTACTCGCATTCAGTTGAATAAAATGGATTTATTTTGCTGTTGGTAAGTTTAACAAAGAAAATAAAACTTTTTTTAGATACCCTTTTCTCTCTTTCCATGACCGTGTCCTGTGATAATACACATCGGTTTCTCAATAATGTACAAATAATTCTTAAAATATGATTCACATTAATTATGACTTACATGGAAAGTGTTTACTAAAATAGATAAAGCTGTATTATAATAAACAACGTGCACATTATTGACTTACGAACTGATACACTGGTAAGGTGTTGTTGGCATTGCAGCACGGTTGTGACTGCGGTCAACTGGGATTGATGGCATATAAACATATTTTTCCATTAGATTTCTAATTAATAAAAATGTTAGTAGAGGTGTCATCAACGAGTATTGTTTCTTTCAGATCTCTCTAGATCCAAACTCGTAAGTTGGAATGCGTTCTAAGTTTCCTTTCAACCTTAAGCTGATCTGATATGATGATCTGTTTTCATATTATCTGACCCAAATATTATGAGTACAATATATTGAATTTATGCATAGATACAAGTGATGTTTAGAAATTATTGCACTTTTATATTGTTCGTTAATAATGTCAATATTTTATTTTAAATTACTTCTATTATTAATTAGTAGTATATTGTACTTTTCTGGTGTTAACATTCATTTTATATTTACGTAAAGTGATAATGTACAATAAAGGTAGCATTCTGATTATGTATCATATCTGGAATAATTTTATTCTTTCCGAAAATTAATTCTTCCTTCTATTCTTCGTCTCTTCTCCCTCCTCTTTTTCCTTCAGAATTCTCCATTTTTCTTAAACTATGACCCCTTTTCCTGAACATCTTTTCTCTTCTTTCGTTACAATGGATACCAAATTCTGCACTATTAATGTTCGGTCCTAAACCCTCATCTTGACTGAGGATTTTCTGAGTTTATTCAATCTATTAAGGCGTATGTCGGGATGATGTCTAGTTTTGCACGCTAAGGAAGTCGTAAATGTACAGTTTTGCCCCCTTAAATGCTATAACTCTGTGAAAATGCATCCTGAAGTGGGTTGGCGGAAGAGCAGGTCCTGTAGCCTGAGCTTTGTACTAATCATAACGATACAAGAGGAATGCATTTTTACCCTTTTTACACTTTCTGATCAATTCCAATTTTAACATAAAATTTGAAAGAATGGTTTCGACTAATTTATTTACATTCGTAACTCCTCTTTACTGGCTGTATCTTTTTTACAGATGTAGATAAGAATTTTGTAAGACAAAATATTTGCTTCATCATCATCAAAAAAAAAACGTTTCTCTTCTCTAAAAATATAATGTATTTTTAGGACATCCAAAAGGCCGCCCTATTTTTGCTTCCTGAAGTGTACCGCTGAATAAAATGGTAAAAAGTTCCCTAAAATTAAATGGCACGTGAGTAGCTAAACTATGACTCTAACAAAAAGTAAGATTTCTTAGAGCAAGGTTTCTTAGTCCTCTGACACCACCCCGCCCCTCTCCAGCCAAAAAGAAATTTAAATTTACTTTTTCGTCAACTTAACAATAACTTTTCTAACAAAAAACGTGAAAATAAAATAATTTATACTATAAAACACATTTTTTTTATTTTCTCAGCGCCAAATTCAAACGAAAAAAATATTTTTGGAAAAAGTTTCTACTTCGTCTTAGAACAAGGGAATAATAGCGAAAAATCTCAAAACTTCCTCTGAAAACACCAGTTGTGAATTGCTGTGGTGAAAAATAAGGCATATTTTTAATTTTTTCCACATTTAAAAGCACTTATGACTTTAAATACAATTGAAAATGAATTCAACAGTTCAGTAAATATCCTCTAGCGACCGTGGTTATCAATGGCGATACAAGCTGTTTTTATTTTTAAAGTTTTGTAATAATAATAATTTATTATTTTATTATTATTATTATTATTAAAATTATATTAATAATATTATGTTTGAATCCTTTTTATATTTTATTATACGCCAAAGAAATATGATATATGAACTTATACGAAACTATTGACACTTTCGACCTTTTGTTCGACCTGTTATGTGTTACTAGATCTTTTAAAACTGGTTTGCATGTCCCGATGGGACTCGCCTTTTTTGAGAACAGATGAGGTCCGACAGATTACGAGTTTTGGGAACGGGTAGGGGAAGTATAGAGACAAATGGGGAAATGACGAGGGACATTACGGGGACAACTTAGGGATGGAGGGATGTATGCGGGTATCTGTCGGGAAATGAAGGGGGAACAAGTTGGACCCGTATTAGGTTCTAAGGTATAATTGTATCAAATAAGACTTTTTCAGTCCTCTGCGAATTGCTGCAGGCAATAATCCACCAAAAATATAACAAAAGTAAGAAGTGGATTTGATTAGAGTTAAAAGGAAATACCAAGATGACGAATTAAATAAAGTCAATAAATACCGCTTCTCTTCAACAGGATTTTGTGAATTGTTGTGTTTTAGAAGAAAGTATTCTAGAAATTAGGACATGAGTTTCACGGTATCGTTGTTGCAATACTTTGTTCTATAGGGAGAAATTAATTTTAACAATAGACTTATGGGGTATTTTACGTAATCAATTATTGACGATCATTATTTTGAGTGCTTTGTTGTTTCTTTTTCTTTGTGTACTTTATTACTGTTCTGTGGCAACCCGTGTGGAAGTGGCGGGAAAACATTCTGTTTCCAAAAATAAAAATATCAAAGTTTTCGAAAAGGCACATCGAGTCCATCAGATATAAAGATGATAAGAAACAAGTCAGATTCTGAACTTTGGTGACATTTATTTGATAAATATTAATTAACATTACTGCTCGTTTGCAATTGGATTATACTTATGCTAATCAAGTGCCACCTGGAACATCCAGGAGGGTCTCCGGTAGGTCGTATTGACTCAATCCGGTATGCCAGGTATCGGTTCAATGGGAAGGCTTAACTTCTAAATGATATCACCAGCCTTAGAAAAATAGTTCTGCATGGAAATCGATACAATGGCTATTAATATACTTATATGATTTTACGACATTCTCACGTTTCTCGCTCCTGCCGTTCACATTCGTGGATTAATGCCCATCATTACATTGTTTAATAAAAATATAAAAGAGTATGATAATAAATGGTAAAACCTTCTAGGGAGTGTGAGTGTGTGTGTGTGTGTGTGTGTGGGGGGGGGGGGTCAAAGGCGGTCACCTTTTTCTAACGAAAACGTAGTGAGAAATTTCATTTAACGAAGTTACACGACATTTGCCCCTGATTAGTAGGCAACCCATCTTGCGTTGGTGTTTGGCAGGTCACGTTGTGACGCACTCGGAAAAATTAGTATATCCTCCAAATGCCAACGTATGATTATTTGCCTACCAATCAGAAAAATTGACACTTGTGAAACTTCATCATACGAAATTTCCTACCACACTTGTAGAAAGTTATTATAGCCGTCCCTCTTACGTGCATTTGAAGTATGTAACACTTTTTTGAGACACTCTATTCTATTAACTTTTATTATTTAAAGATAAACTTTACAAACATTATGATCAGTTTTGGAAAAAGACCATAACACAAGTGTTCTAATAATCCATGTCCTCCTCCAAGAGATGTAGAAGAGAGACATGCCGAGAAGAGACTATAATTCCGGCACGTTCGCTCCATGCTGACCGCCTGGACCTTCTGAGAAGTGGACTTCCCATTGTGGTTGGGGCTCCGAGGGAGAAATGCCAGGTGAACGTGGCCCTACACCGCAAATTCACCTCCGGCGACAAGACGCGATTGCTTCGAGCCCGCATTGTCGCCAAGGCCATTGCGGAGAGCGCTGCTTGCTACTATCACCACGCATCTCCCGATGACCTCATCCCTGTTGATGAGGAAGCGGTGAAACGGGCTAAAAACAATCACAATGCTGTGCGTATCTGCATCCCACCATAAAGCCTGTTACTCGACGGGGAGGGTGGTTGGTGGAGAATATAACGCTATTGAGGTGAAGCGGAAGACACCTCTGTCGGTAAAGAAGAAAAACCCAAGAAATTGTGCGCATGCGTGTGAAAGTGATAGTGCCACGACACTGAAGTGATGGATGTGAATGAGCGTGGTGAATGTGATAGTGAGAAAGCGCAAGAGTAGATAGTTGTAATCAAAGCGTAAGACACAAGTGTAAATAGTGCATATACATAAGAAAAATAGCAATAGCAATAAGAATCTTACGTTTAGGAAACATTAGATTTTAACCTACATGCATGGTGGGTGGTTGGTTTCTTGGTTGTTACCTTTCTGGATGTCTTCAAACCTCGGGGTCGTTTGCAGTAGTGACTTTGGCTCTCTCGATTCCATGTGCTGCCACGTGGGTTTGTCGCGAGCTTCACGTGTCCAGATGTTGCCTAATTCTTTCTTGAATTCGTCTGCCCATCTCAGTCTTTGTCTGACTTGATTATTCCATCCCGTTCTTGGATACCACATTGTGGCGGCGTATGCCCATCTTTTTTGGCTAAGTTGGGCGTGTCCCCCCCCCCCAGCGCCATTTTCGAAGTTCTGCTTGTAGAACGACTTGTTTTTTTTGTTATGTCCCTTATGGTATAGCTTTTTACTTTGTCTCTATGTGTGATATACAGAATCTAGCGTTCTATTTTCCGTTGGCATCTCCTTAGTAACATTTTTTGGGTCTCAGCGCCCATGTTTGTGATCCGTATATTAGAGCAGGGAGTACACAGGTGTCCATGATCTTGCTTTTTAATAATAGGCTTATATTTTTGTTAAGTAAAATAAAAGAGAGATTCCAAAATTTCTTACATGCTTCCGTTGTTCTGTGTTTTATTTCTCGTTGAATTTTGTTTTCAAATAGTATGTATTGTCTCAGGAATTTTTATTCATCTACATGTTCTACTTTTCTTCCTTCTAATGTAATTAGTTCCTGTAGGTCGCTTGTCATAGTTTTGGTTTTTGAGGTTTTCATTTCAAGTTCTACCGATGTGCATTTTTCGTTGTGTTCTAGAAGCATCTCTTTCGGTGTTTTAGGCGAGGTGGCGAAGAGTACGATGTCGTCAGCAAAATGGAGATGTTATTCTTCTGCCATCTAGGTTAATTCCTGCTCGTTTATTCCAGTGTACTTTGGGAAATACATCTTCTTGTAAACATGTAAATAGCCGACCCGGTGGCCGAGATCACTAGGGCAGTAGTGTCATAGTGATCTCGGACCGAAGGGTCGCGGGTTCGAGTCCCTCCTCGGGCATGGTTGTATTTGTGTTCGTCCTTTCACCCCTTATCGTCACCATTTCGTTTCATCTTTATAGCTACCATAACGTTAACTTAAATAGTGGTTGCTAATGATGTAGATGTTGATGCGACATTCAATAACAAAAAAAACCTGAAAATAATTTGGGTGATAACGGATTCCCCGTCTGACTCCACGTTTTGGATTAGAAAGCTCTCCCTCTTGTTCCGTATGGACTTTTGCTTTGATTTGTTTGTATATCTTTGCTAGAACTCTTAAACCCTGGATACCTTGAGATGATAGAGCGTCACGGCGGCATAATCTACACAGTCGAATGCCTTTGAGAAATCAGTGAAGACTATGTAGAGATTTAAATTGTACTCTTGGACTTTCTCAATTATTTGGTTGATGGCTTGCAGATGGTCTGATGAGCTATATTCTGCTCTGAAACCCGCTTGTTCAGGTGGTTGTTCTTCGTCCAGTCTACTAGTGATTTTTCTAGTCAAACATTTGGAGAACAATTTATACATATTAGACATCAGTCTTATCGGTCTGTAGTTAGCTAGTGTGTTTCTGGTTCCTTTTTTGTGTATGAGTGTTATGATGCTGAATGTCCATTGCTTCGGAATTTCTTCAGTTTCTAGAATGTCATTAAATGATCTTATTGTTGTAACCACGGCTTGAGGATATGCTTTCAGGAATTCGTTTAACACCTCTTCTCCGCATCATGCAGGAGGCCTTTGCCCTTAATGAGATTAAACCAGGCTAATAATAATAATAATAATAATAATAATAATAATAATAATAATAATAATCAGATTTAAACCTATAAGATATTGTATTTGATTAAGTCTGGTCATCCACTAGTGAATGACTAAGTCGTGCAGATTTTGTTTTCGTTAGTGAAGACGGATCCGGTTCTTCACGATCCATGAGTAAGTGATTTTTGTCTACGATAAGAATGGCGTAATCGTAAAGCATTCCGTTCCAAGACATACCGGTGTATTGCTCTTTATTTTCGCAAAATGGTCTGCAATGATCTCCAAAAATAAAACGGCAACACAGTGTTTATAACTGCGTCATTCCGTACATCACAAGGTGGCAAGAACATTATCTGTGTGTGATTTGTTTAATCGATGGGGTTGGGGAGTGCTTTACCCCAATTTTCCGGATTTAAACACTTGCGTCTTCGAATTTGCCTTCCCTACAGAAAATGGTATTGTGGAATTTGCTTCCAAACAGTTGAAGAATTCTGTTAATAGACAGCTCCCTTCGCACCATCCAAATCAGATTAGTGTGTGCAGTGGGTTACCTAACGGTAGTATTATTCAGTTCGTTTCGATCTCAGAAGGTACGTTGCAAACACATGCATCGTTGTGCATTTGAAACTGCGCATGCACGGATGTGATGTCATTATTTTATAGTTTTGTTTTATATTTTATTTAGGGACTCCTTTATAAGAGAGCTTGTGCGTTTGAAAAACATGATGAACACACTAAAGTACCAAAAAACTGCGCATAGAACACGCTCTGGCGGTACTTCGATACCGCTCTGGCGGTACCGAGATCAGCCGAAAACGTCCGCTCAAGTCGTTGGATTCCGCGAACAATCTTGGGAGTGCTGTCCGCTGTCCAAGGGGCGCCGCGTCCAAAGCTGTGACGCCAACGTTTCGATCATTTTATAGTAGTCTTTATCAACGAGTTGATGTCGTGTTATTCAATGCATTTAGTACTATCCGCAAAAAAGCATGAAGAAAAAAATCGGACTCGATTTTGAAAAAAATTGGGAAATGTTCCAGGTTCTTCATGCAAAATACCCCTAATTTAATTAATATATTTCATAATCGTTAGCATTTGAGCCAGTGCTGATTAACAGGTACAGATTCATTTTCATTTTCAGATTCATTTTTCAGGAGAGGTAACAGTGATCTTTTTCAGGTAGTTGGTGAGATCTGACGCCGACCTACATATCGGCTTGCGGGTTTTATCCCAACCAGGTGTCTTCCATCATTTTATCCCCACCGGGGTACCGCCTCGGCGGGGACAAACTCTAAGCTCGCGACTGGTCTCCCGACATATGTGGTCGTTTAGTGGATGTAAGTGTGTGTAAGTAAGGGGTGAGGATAGGCCAAAGAAGCAGGAAAGATCGCGGCGGCCCGTGGGGCATTTGTTAGGATACTGCACTACCATACGCCTGGAGTTGATCCTTGAAACCACGGAAAACTTCTGATCGAAGCAGCCCGCCACAAGCCTAGCAGCCTAGCTGACAAGCTATCGTCGAAAATCCTGCCACCGTCGGGACTCGAAACTAGGACCTCCCGGTCAGAGGCACAGCAATGACATCCGTTGATCTTTGAGTGACCATTCCGGGTATAAGTACGTAAACGGGAAAGTAAAAGTAAATGGAGTGCAATTTGATAGTATCAGTTAATAAAACCGAACTAATACTTTTAAGGGAAAAGAATCAGTAAGAACAAAGATTGTACTTCAAAATATGATTTTAGAACAAGTGACGAATTTAAACTACCTAGGATGTGAAATTACAAATGGAAGAGAGGGAGATTGTCGCGGCTGTGAAACACTTTTAAAGAGCGCGCCTGAAGCAGCGCTCAGCGGCGGTCAGAGAAGGCAGCGGAGGCGGCGGAGCGAGAAGACGCCGCCCAATCCCGGAAAGCGAGCTGGTCGGAGAGCCAGCTACGCAGCAGCGAGTCTCCAGCGCCGCCCGCTTTAAGAGCGAGCGCCGCCAGCCGAAAAGTACGACAGTGATTGGCAATTGAGTTGTGAGGAGAGCGTTAGTGACCGTGCGCCCAGTTGAATTCCGCGAGGAGATTGTACAGTGTGATTTCTGGTTTCGACATAGCTTGTTCTTGGTACATCTCCCGGACTTTTGGTTTCTTGATTTTGGTTTGTGACTCGTACGCTCTTTGGACTTTGGAATTGTAACCTTTGTACTTTCGGCAGTTAATTACAATAAATGTTTGTGTATGTAAAGCGTGCAATTATTCTGAACATAACGGAGATCACCAGCAAAATTCATAAATTTCAAGCAGTATGTGGAACTATAAGTACAACGTTTAAAAAGAAAGCTCGAAAAGAAACACTATTAAAATTTCATGATGTTAAGGCCTTCCCAGTTTTACAGTATGAACGTGAAACGTGGGTTCATAAACAAGAAGATTTTAGGAAGATTGAATCAGCAGAAGTGATACTTTTGAGATGGGCTGTACATTAAGAGACCAAATAAAAACTGAAACAAGAGGTGCTACAGAATGGCACAGACTTTCTCGTAGCAATATTTTGACATATCCTTGTTTTGGTCTGGCTTGAAGGTCTTGCTCCATTCTCTGGACAGGTGCCATCTATCGTATCTATCTATTTTTAAGGAAATGGCGTTTAAGTGTTATTGTAAATGCGAAATTCGAAGATTTTTTTCACAGAAACTTTTTGAATTTTCGAAAACCTTAATTTGAAGTCATTTAAAGAACTTTTACCTGCAAATGCAAAAATGTATTCAAATCGATGGAAGTGTGCATATTAACGGCGAGAGAGTTATTTAAAAAATACATTGTGTAAGTTTTTTATTTTAAAAATACTTGGTAAGAAAAATCACATTAGCACTATCCGTTGGAAAAGTTTGAAAAAAATTTGGAGCCATTTTTTAAAAAATGTTTACGGAATTTGTGTTCATTTTCACAGAAAACTAGAGTTTTCTAGAAATTTTATATGACATTTAAATACGATAGTGTGAACACATTGCCAGTAATGTAAATATTAATATTAACGACGTGCGAGACGAGGAATATATATATATATATATATATATATATATATACTGACCGAAGAATTGACCACTATGGCGTTTATGTCATCTTACACAGTGAATTTAGCACTATCCATACCAAAATTTTAAAGAAAAAATTTGGAGCCGTTTTTGTGAAAATCTTGTTTTTGTACTTTTTTAAAATGAAAAAATTTCAGGCCAAATTGCGCGAAAACTACTAACATTTTCCAAAAATCAACATGACCTTACTGAAAGAACTGAATATGAGCAACAAATTTCATTTGAAGGAAAATATCTATCTTTAATTTTATAGTTGTTGGAAGACCCGAAATAATTCAAACTTTAAAATTTTTTGAAAATGTAGAGTTAACCGTGAAAATTGGATCTATGCCACCTTTGTAAGTGTATTTTATTTTATTCTTATCAGAAATTTAAAGAAAAATTTGGAGCCGTTTTTTGAAAAAATTTGTAAATGTTCATCTTCTTCAGACAGACGGACGGACGTTTTGCTTTCAATCGGTTTCTCGGCATCAAGGACTCACAGAACAGGGATTCTGGCTACACCACGTGTCTGAGGATTTTTGTTAATTTAGGAACTGAATGCTTATGCACTTTTTCGTTGTCAGCGCCCGGCAATGAATTTTTTGTGTCGAAAATCCGTCTTTTTCGGCAGCAATACATAACTTTCTCCATATAATACGTATATTACGCCGTATACTTGAAAGAAAAAATAAGAGAAGAACTATGGAGGAAAGAAACAGTACATGAGAAAATTAAGAAGTAAAGACAGCAATGGGTGACACATATTGGGAAAAATACCTCAAGACAGACTTCTAGTGCAAGCCCTGAATGATAAGTCGAAAGGAAAAGAAACATTGGAAGGCCAAGAATGAGATGGAAAGAGGGAATATACCTATTCTGTAAAGGAAGAAGAAGAAGAAGAAGAAGAAGAAGAAGAAGAAGAAGAAGAAGATGATACCTTGACATTGGTGAATACCAATTATAATTTGATTTCTAAATAAATAAATAAATAAAACATTCTGAAAGTCAATTGAATCGGGATGTAAAAGCTAGGATATTTAGCTGTTTAAATTTTTCAATTAGTAAATACACACGTCATTATATTTCGTTTGCAAATGTAGGTAAACATTGCACATTTACGAGAAATTTAACATTCCAATATAATACTCACAAGTAAAACGCACTTACAATTAATATTTAGATAATCACAACACATTTTTATTGTGACGGATACGGTGTTGAACTGAGTTTGAGTAATTACAGACTAATTATAAGAATAGGATAAAATAAATAACGCATATGATAGGAAACAAAACCATCACGTAGTTTCCACGTGCTCCCCACAAAATTGATTGGGAAGGTTGATAAAAGCACAAATTCAAGAAATAGGAATATTAAAAGTGTAACATATGAAGTATAAGTAGGTCGAAATTAAATCAATTGTTTGCGACTATGCCACAAAAAAATGTATAAACGTGGAAATTAAATTTTATGCCACGATTGTGAACTATTATTGCAATACAATTAAATCCATTATATTTTCATAATATTATGAATTTATGTGTATTAAGTATTAGTGGAACAACCATTTTGATAATGGACGGTTATGAATTTACATATATTTTTGTTAAGTATAATGTAATTCAGAAAGCTTTAACAGTGAATATTTCTCTTCAGAAGATTTCAGAGCAGTGGAAATTCAAACGTTGATACATGTGCCTAAATGAGTTTTATGTTTTTCTCATACGTAATATTTCCGACACTCATACGTGTGCACAGGGAAACTAGTTCTAACGGAACTGTTTAACGTTAGAAAAATGTTACTTTGCGGTACCACAAAAATTCCTGGATACATAATTCAATGGGTACCGAAAAGTTAACTGGGGCTATATGAATCAATATGGATTCCGACTCCCATATTGGGAATGACTCCAAAAGTTCACACTTGTAAATTTCCATGAATCTGTAGTAAATAAGTGCACAGATCTTGCGAAAATATCTTTGGCGTACTCATTTTAAAATACATTTCATTCGTAGGCCAAAGACTCTTTTCCTATGTTAGTTAATCAATTGTACACTAACCGAAAATCCCATTAGCAGAGAATCCTTCACGCCTTCGCAGACAGAGGGGAAAGCGAGGAGGGCACGTGGCAGGCGGTGATTTTGGCGTTCGCGTGGGCAACTACCGCCCCACGGCCGCCCACATCCGTGTGCGGACAAACTCCATGGTCCAGTCGCAGCCACCCCCGCCCCCGCCCCCGCGCGCGGTCGAGGGCGAGGTGCCGCCAGTGACCCCGCGAACACGGTCGCGCGATGCTGGGGGGGGGGGACGGAGAGAAATGGAGCGGAAAAGAGCCCGACCTACCACCACCACCACCACCACCACTACCTGACTGACCCAAGCGGTAAACGTAAACGAGAGACAAAAAAAAACAACTGCTTTTGAAAATATATTTTCACCAGGGGACTATAGTAGCTGAAAAATGTTGCTGAAAAGTTTCACAAAATAGTGTTCCAAAAAGAGGTACGCACTCTGCTTAAATTATTTCTGGTGAAGTTTCTTGAAAATTCAAGTTTTCTGTGAAAATGAACTCAGAATTATGCATTTTCAGAAACGTTCAAACGACATTTTCTCACTTAAGACTCCAAAGTTTTCAATGAAAATTTGTATACAAAACAGTTTTCAATCTTCTATGATATATATTAAGTCTTATTTCAATTCTACTATTAGGTGAGGGAAAAATTGAGGAAATTAGAAACAATGTTCGCGTTTTGTGATAAAACACACACTTGCAATATAAATATTACGGGAAAGTAAATTAAATCATTGTCTTAATTGATATGTACTGTAAATATAACGCTCTACAAGACTTTTGTAGTTACTTCATTTGAAGGAAGTTGCTGAATGCGATGCTAATAGATTTGAGTGCAGAAGTAACTTTTCATTGTTCCAAAAAAAACAAATCGTGTCGAAGTCATCATATTGTTAGATTCTGAGCTACAAATTTCATTAAAGACCGCATAAGCACAAAAAGGTCAATTTAAGTTACATTCTTAGTTATTTTAAATTAATAACTTTAAACAAAAAATATAATTTGGTATAATAAGAAACACGTTTACAAATAGTACGGGCAAGTGATTCCTTCTCGTGAGATGGGGCCATGGGGCATGTAAATCTAAGGGTATAGGTTCGAAACCCAAATAAAATAAATGCTTTAAGTTGTGATCGTGGCATGGGAGGCATTCCGTGACCCATGTGTGTATCATCTATATCTTCCTCCTTTTGGAATATCTTGGCCTGACAGGCAGCGGTGTGCGAGATGTGTATGTAATCGAGGAACTCGATCATATCGTGGGTAGATATGTAAACATACAGGACCAAGATATGTCTTTGCGATGCTCTGGGAGAACGAAGGTGCTCGTCACTAGGAACGTCCCATGAGCAGCGGCCGCTAGAGGCGCTGATAGGTCATTCAGCGTTTTGGCTAACAGCTGGGAGGAGAGCAAAACAGTAACGCTATTCTCGACACAAGAGAATAATCGATATAATAGAAACTAACTAGTAGGGCTAGCTCTGTGCCATTCTCTGGCTGCACTAGATGGATTTTTACGAGTTCCTGGGGATGTAACAAAACTGTAGGCACGTCTCATAAGGTGGAAGGCTGTATAGTTTTTTTCTTCAATTTCTGCGCGGATTGGAAACTAGTAATATATACTAGTGGCCTTCGCCAGCTGGACAAAATGATTTTTCAAAAAGTAGCATTCCCACTAGTGCCCTGCGTTCGAGAATTTTACTCGATTAAGCTAGCTGCACCAAAGAGTTCTCCTTTTGGCCGCTGGATATCACTGAGGTACGACGAGCAGTGACTCGTTCGAGTCCCGTTGCGTGAATTCATTCGAGCATCCGATACTCTGTCGAGTGTGCTTTATTCGAAACCTGCTCCAAGTGCTACTTGGCGTACAGTGACGAGAGAGTGAAGAGAAAAATATGATAAAAAACAAACTTCACAGCAGTGAATACAAGCTAAAGAAAAAAGATGCGAGAAGTGAACTTTGGAAACATATTTTATTAGTTATTATTTTATTAGTCATTATTATATTAGTCGTTATTCTATTAGTCATTATTCTATTATTATTTACTCTATGAGTTTGACTATATTAGTTATTATTTTATGTTATTATTTTATTAGTTATTATTTTTATTAGACAATACAAGATTCACAAGAGAAACTCATTGACACTCTAGGGATTGTGTGATATTTTATTGATTCACAACATCAATGTGTGTATAAATCCTGAAGTATCAAATATTGTAAAATGTTATTTGCATGCATCTACTTCCTATTATTTTTTAAACCAAGTGTCTTTATATTTTTATACATTTTAGTATTTGCGCAGGCAGTGCGCGCGACACGAAATGTGAATTGGTCATTGTCATAATAGTGATATGCGGAAAATTTGTACATCCTTTCGTAAGTTCTTGGCCCACGCCTTGTGAAGCGACGCTCATCTTTCGATTAGTGACCTGTAGGTTATCGTGTTTCCGGTGTGTTTCTTAGAAACTGCATCCCACGTACGCGTCGCGTCTTGCATGCTAAACTTCTGTAATTCCCTTCTACAGTTGGTTTGAAGAATGGCAAAATATTTGCAGAGTGATTTTAACACATACTTATGTTTTTGTTTTGTTATTATTATTATTATTATTATTATTATATTATCATTATCATTATTATTATTATTATTATTATTATTATTATTATTGTTTAATGCTATTTTGTATAATAGTTATTAGTTTGGTATTATATTATTAACATTTTTGAAATAAGATTTCTAGAATTAAAAGTAATGTTACACCATATTTTATTTTCGTAGATTAAGTACTATTTAGAAGTAAGTCATTGTCATGTTTATTGATAATTTTCGAAGGTCTTGGATTATAAAATATGAATATCAATAAAATAGTAATTTGCATTTAACGTTCCGTTTGCCAGACAACTTTTGCTATCTCATTCTTGGAAATTTCAATTATACACCACGCCACTCTCGCATCTTTCTAGGTACCAACATCTATTTGTGACCGCAGTGTTCTTTTGATACGTTCGAAGAAACAGGGGTTCAGTTTTTAACTTTAGTATTGGTTTCGAAAAAAATATAGTATGTAAAATACATTTGCATATTATTGTAATATGTCCTCTAGGTGCACTTTGCACAATAACCTCTATCGCTTAAAATGAAACACGTCCGATGGAAGTTTTATCGTCGATGTCTCAAAGCTTCACGAAAACGGCTTCCAGCCATGCTAGTAACGGTAACTAAAGTTTGCGGGATCCGAATATCGGTACTAGGATACGGGATATTTGAGCAAGTACGAGCGAGTAATATCGGGAAGATGCAATGCTGTAATGCCCGCTGCTTAAGAACAACAAATAATATACTCTCTTATAAAACTACAATAAATTGAATATTTCAACAAAGGCAGTCTTTAAGGATACTCTAATAACAGTTTAGTATAAACAATAGAGCAGTTCATTACACATGATGATTAAAAGGTTGCTCTTTCAAAACCTAACTTATGAATATTACACATCTATTCACCGAGCAGCTTCTTCCTTAGAGCCTAGATATCGCACGTCAGCTGAGTCACAAGCAATGACGCACTAAGTATGGGATTTCAGTTGGTTCGCACAATACGAGAATAGACGGCGGTATAGCACAATCAAATTTTTTAAAATTTTAATCAAAATCGAAATTGTTTAATTGTTTTTGTATTTTCCTGAGTTTCTGGGTCCCTAACGACATCCACTAACGAAGGGCACCACTCACATGGCCGGAGGCTTCATAATTTTACTTCAATTTCTGCGCGCCTTCGAAATTAATAATTTTTGTAAGACTATCCTCAGTGAAGAACTCCTTAAATTTTCAAAAGGCTGTTTGGTGAAGTACGTAGAAAAGAAAAATAGAAGAGTTTTCAAAATAACAAAGAATTTTAATATAATTAGTATAGGCGCTAGAGTTGTTCTAAGAAGAAAGTCAAGAAAGAACGGACGAATGATTCAGGGAGCGAATGGCAAAGTGAGTTATGACCTGATAAATATGAACTCACAAATTTACAGATACGAAAATCCTACATTGTTATTTCCAGGTATCACTAAAAGCACAAGTTTTCTAACTATGAAATAGTCATTTTCAATAGTCAATATATAACAAGCCGTGACATGTTAGCGACGAGTTTCTAGTTCCTTTGCTGTTTTAAGACACCTCACAATTGGATGGTGTGCAGTTATTAACCAGATTGAAATACAAAGTATTTTTTCAATGTCCCTATGAACTAGTGGAAATAACAAAAGGAAAGTATAATTTCATATCTTTTATTTGAATATCGTTTCTCATAATATCAATGAACTCGTTAAAAATTATTCGTCATAGCATATCTACAATTTTTGATTCATAAATTTATTAATATAACAATGTATGAGATAATATCATTGTAATATGTTCATAAATTAAGGGGTTTTCCCTGTAGCTTAAAGGAGTTTTTCAGCGTTGGTGTTATTCACAATTGAAATTAATTCCATGTGTGAATTGAATTGAATTACATGTTAACATATAGTGATGAATTGAACTTTAATGTTAACTCTTTTTCAAAATATAAAAGGATATCTTCATATTTAGTTTGTTATTTTATTGTATTTTTGTCAGAAACAATCTCTTCTTCCTTCAGTCCTTCTATATTTAAACAATCCACAGTGGGATGGACCGCATTGCTTGGAAAAACTGGGAAAATGCAAATAACACATCAAACATTTTTACTTTTCTTGAACATTCATACGGGTTTACTTGTCAACCACGCGTCATTCGAGAATCTGATATCTGAAATTCTCCCCCAAATACTGTTTTAACTTTAATTAAATTTATTTACATTCCTAAATATGTCGTATTTTACCGTGTTTTACGGAACGAGTGGAATGAACATCACGTCTTAAATTCTCTCACGGGGACCCAGGACTCAAGGCAAATATTTTTTATACCTTCTGTTACAGAGGTGAATTATAAATACGCTTTTCATATTTATTATTTAATTTCCACGTTGAGTATTTACTGTGAAACTATATTAACCAATTTTAAAAAATTGCTATTTATAACGTTTTCAGCAAAAATAGGAAGCAGGCGCATAATGAATGCTCTTTGGTCTTATGGCACGTTTGATACTGTAACTGGCGTTTGTAGAAATCAATTACTAGTGTCCGTTTGTAAATAAAGTTTCCTTCAATAATCTCTTGAAAAACATATGGTAGTGGCGTAGAGATAAGAACACTGGATATATCCGGAATAACAGACCTGTAAGTTAAATAATCTTATCGTAATGTCGGCTCAAAATAGTTGGAGTAGATGTAGGACGGTAAAGTGAAATGTTAAGTATTGTAATCAGATTCTTCAGTAATCTATGACTTCACAGCAGATCATTTTCCCAATTATGTGTAGACCTACTCCTTCATTTGCTATTTTACACATCATTTATATTTTTACCCAGATACAAATAGAATGTATGAGGAAAGGTGAGAGGTAGAAGGGTAAGAAATTTGAAATTATTAATGTAATTTAGGTTGAGTTTCATAATTTTCTATTTGGTATTTGTCCTCTTGTGTTTATTAAATATTTTCACATAAAAGTTAGTATTTGTTCAAAAAAATATTAAAATGGTCCAAAGAAAGAATTACATCAGCTAAATGCCGAAGAATAGTTTCTCAAGAATTTGCTTGTCGTCGCGTGTTATTATAATTTAACGATGTAATGTATTTAAGTGAACTTTGGACTTCCGACTTTGCCCTCTATTGTATCAATGACGAGGGAAAGCACTATCAGTGTTATAAACACAGATAATAAGAAGGACTAATTTCTGATTGTCACAACATTATTGAATTACTATTCAAGTGAACTTTGAAACGTATGTGTTAAACACACTATTTTTCCATGAAACCACTTCTCAATGTCGCCAGGGACGTCTTTTGTATGGTATGTGAATTTTACTGTAATGTGTGAATGGATGGATATATGGATGAGTGTGTTTCACGCACAACTCCGGCAGATTACATACACATCAGAAGTGTGATATATTTGCGGCGGTCCAAAGAAGAATAAGGTTGGCGCAGGTGTCAACTTCGGGAGCGGGGGCAACAGTATTATGTCGGTTAGTCGCAACACCCCCTTGGTCCATACGATGTACGTGACAATAACAGATAGGGAAATATATTGTTTTAATTGATGAGCAAAATATTGTAAAATTCTTTAGATTTACCTAACAACTTTAGCCAGAACAGTGGGATCATCTGGTATACCAGATTGTACCCCCTGCTACCACAATATTCACCAATAATTAACGATTTACTTGGATGCTCTAGATTTTTTTATTGAACAAGGTAAAGTTAGAATCTATTTTACGTTAAAAAATAATTAGTAAATTTGTTAACATTTGTAGTTGACAATGACATTTTGTGGGTGAAAGTATCCTGGAGGTACATTTCACTGCCTTCGTGAGTGGGTACTATTCAAGTGAACTTTGAAACGTATGAGTTAAACACACTATTTATATTATTTTATTATATTTATATTGGGAAATAAATACGAACTTTTAAATGAAAAGTACCTCGAACCTTAAAATTATTTTTACCTAAGTTGGCGAGGATAGTGGGATCAAAACCCAAGCTTGAAAAAATAGCCTCCATATCATTACAATATAAAATCTTTGCATTTCACCAGAGTAAATAGAGAAAAGGTTTTGGTACAAAAAATGTACGACTGCAAAAATAAGATGCTAATTCTTAACAGCACGCTTTAACGTGAAACTTTTTGTTTAATACTGACAAATGTACATAAGAAGGTTTATAACAGTAAACAATTTATCTCTCTGAAATGCTTTGAGTCAAGATGAAGGAGAAGATGCCTCCGTGCAATTATTACACGGAGATCGATGTAACCCGTGGGGAGAAGGTAGGGCTCCACCTATTCGTTGCCGTCGGCACAAGGAGGAGATTGCGGGACGAGCACAACGCCCTGGCCGCCTTGACCCCAGAAAAGATCCTACTCACTCGGTACTCACTCGGGAAGGCGGCTGAGTCAGCCTCGGAGCCGCTCTGAATGCCAAACACATAGAAAATCAATATCGATCTGCTGATCTCTGTCGAGATTAGAACATAGCTCCTTCAAGTCAGGAAGCGTGCGCTTTGAGACAAACAAGAGGAAAATTCATTTTAAAAAAGCTCAAAATATAAATTTCAATACACATATGTCATTTTTATCGACAAATAGATTAAGACAGAGCATGAAAACATATTAAATATAGTGAGAATTTTAACAATATGTTAACATGAAATTATTCATCTGAAAAAATTAAACGATATTTTTGCAGTTAAGAAACAAATGTTCGAACATCATTTACGATCATCAGAAGTGAGTACACAAAATTAATATTCTCACTCGCAATATGTATCAAGCTTATAACCGTTGTTAACATTTCCTTTACATTATCCTGTTGGTCACAATTTGTCTCTCAAATCGCACAAATGGAGTTTAGTTCCAAAGATCGCATCCTCCATCTTATGAATGCGCGAGTTGCATCGATCGCGTGAGACTGTTTGTTGTGGTCGCGGGCGCCCGTGCCTCAACGCCTTCGTTTGCAGCTGGCTGGGCACGCGCGGGCACGCGCGCACGTCGACACGGCCGGTGCGATGCGTATTGGCGGCGGCGGCGGCGGCTCGCCGCGGGGAAATCGCGTAGTAATTAAGGCACCAGATAACGCAGCGTGTAGCCGCGGAACGGGCAGCAGGCACGCGAGAGTGGCGGCGGTGGCGGTGAGCGTGGTGGAAGCGTCGGCAACGGTAGCAGTAGATCCCGTGGCTGTGTTTGGTGGAGGCGGAAATCGTGGATAAAATGGATTCGATAGATGTGATGGTGACGGTGACGGTGGGAACTGTCACAGATGAGGCGGCGGAGGTAGGGGTGGCAGTGGACGTCACCGTGATAGAGGCCCTCCGATTGGGCAAGAGGTGGTTTTAGCAGAGTGGGACTAGTGGCAATGTCAATGACGGAGGACGAGGAAGGAGTGATAGTGATGACCAAGAAAACAGCCGCAGATGTAGCAGTGGCAGGTGGTGGCGGGGGTGCGGGGTGGTGGCGGCGGCAGCTGCCCGTCGTTTCCGCGCCTGATCCATCATTCCCGCCAGCGGAAGCTCGGCGTCTCGTTCGCTCGTGTAAACGCCCGGTGGAGTTTCCGAGCGTTGCCGCTTTCACGCCGGAGTGAAACGAGACAAACGGGAGTTTCTTTTAAATCGTTTTCTTTACTTCGCGCCACATGAATAGTTTGAATACAAAATCCAGATTATTTTATTTTCATCAATTGTATGAAACAAAAATAAAAATTAATAATAGACTCAATCAAAATATAGTTTTTATCAGAATTTTTATTATTCTATTTCTACTCTGGTTTTTATTTTAAAATTTAATGATGCTTTTATAATTTTTCTTTTATTTTCCTGATTCCGTGATCGATTGCAATACAGGTGTCACAGAAAGAATGTTCCAAATTTCTAAAGCGGCTTGATAAAATATGACCAGTTTTTGTCAATGAACATGAGATGTGAAATTTTACGTAATAAAGTTACGCATGTGTTATTTCCCATTGTTAGGCAACTCCTATTGCACGCCTGTTCGGCTCTCACAAATTGCGTGATGATTGTGTGAGGTCACGACGGGCCGAACATCCTCGCTTGATGTTTCCTACCATTCAGGGGAAAATGTCCCATGGATAACTTCGTTATAGAAATTTCTCACCGCATGTATATTGGCAAAAGGAGATAATTTTCAGCTCGTCTTCATGCCTTTGAAGTTTGTAACATTTATTCTGAGATATACAGCATAATTATCTCTGACCAGAGGAAATACGTAATGTTACACCACAGAACTTGTAAACTCAATTTTAAACTATTAATCATATTGTCTTTGAATACCATTTTCGAATTTAAATGTTCGTTTGGTTATTTTGAACTCCGTATTAGAAACTACGCGTAGTGCAGTCGTCGACGTTTTGCCTCGTTACAGTTGAGTGATATATTATTAAACTGCTTGTTTAAATAATATTGATGAGTACCTTTGTAAGATGTCTAAATGAATTAATGTTTTCATACTTTCAAAGATCTATTGACAATTTACTAAGCAAAAGTAGTGATTTTTAAGAATAAACATCTCTTTATCTTCGATTACAGAAATACTGGAAGCAATGAATTATATTACTCTACACGTGCGAAGACTAAACCTATCTGCTATGTTAATCTCCAAGTTTGCGTTACTCACAGACACTGATTGAATGTTACAGAGAGGAACACTTAGCCAATTGCAGCAGAAAGCTTTTGTGTTTGTTTCCCATTCAATTTAACTTTGAAATGTACTTGGGTTTCACATGCCATGCGACTCTAATCCTCCCGTTAATCTTAATACTTCCCTAGTACTCTAAATGGGGTAGAATTATGGTGATGTGGGTGAATGAACGAAAAAATGTGCATACAATTAAAGGGGTACATACATGACAGGTAGGGAAAGAAAAACCTACAGGCAAAATACTATAGATGTGTTGGAATAAAATAAAGTAATAAAATTAGTTCAAAATAAATTAGAACACATTTATTTAAACAAATTACTTATTAAGAACAGATTTCTGAGTGAACTAGTCTTCCTGCAAGAAGTAGATATTATAGCAAATTCATCATTTCCAGATACTAATTTCATAACGGACAAGAAATTTAATACCAGCTGGTTGGTTCTCTAATTAATATTGAAATGAAAGTTTAGAGGAATATAAATTTGTAATTAAGAAATAATTGAACAAAAATCTTTAAAATGTTTCGTGACATTTTATCTTTAACTTTGTGCTCAGAACATCCATTGCGTAATATCATTCGATTAGAAAAACAAGTCAGAGAGAAAATACTGGCTTGCACTGGAAATCGGAGATAGCTTACCTTTAACCCCTCATTCATTCTTATAAACAATAACAATCTAAAGCAGAGATACTGTATTTCAACAGCTTTTAGTGTCATATCCTGTCCTTATCATCAATGTACCGGAGGTATGAAAGGAAACGGACTACGTACTTTTGTCCGTTCTTGAATCTCGTAGCACCCTACGTTATCCAACACTATTTTCATCAATAATCTTCTGTAAAAGCCCTGAACTTCTATAAATAAATAATAAATTCAATAAAATAAAAAAATATTGACTGGGATACAAAATGTCCAGAAATAAGCCTAAAACGCTATAAAGGAAATATTTATACAATAATTAATAAACTTTAATTGTTTAATTTAGTTAATATTTTTTGTTTTCGTCTTGCAAAGATATTGGACTCGCCATAGTTATAATAATAAATATAACATTTAATACGGAAAGTAAATAGGATAAAAGGGGACTTAACAAGAAGAAAAGAAACAACAACTTAAAATTAAGCGAAAATGGTCGAGAACTCACAATATAATTAAAGTTTTAAATTATTCTTTTTATCTCAAAACAATAAATTACAAGTTAGTTCCCAATGCGTCAAAAATTATATTTATTCAACAAATTAAACAAAAGAATGTTATTTTATGATAAATTATCGATTATTTTGTTTAAGCAAGTCGACTGACACGAACGCAATATGTAATGATCAGTCATTACATTTAATGGTCAATATTGAACCTCAAAAACCTAAGCCACGTTAGATCGTATAAAAAATTCGAAAAAGAAACAATAGCGCTGAGTGTATAGATTGTGTAATGAAAAATCAATAATTTTAATTGAGAAAAACGTAAGAAATATATTATTAAACTAGTGGTGCTACAAAATGACACAGATTTTCTCGTACTAGTTCGTTTCCAAATGTCTATGGTGTGGGCTAGATTTTCGGTGTTGCCCCATCCTCTTTCCATCTGCCATCCATCACCACCCTAAATACATTTTTTCTCATTTTCTCAATTTTTCGGTCCCCTAATGGTGGAAATGAAACTTTAATGTTAGAAAATTATAGAAGAATAAAATCTCGTTTTAAATGGAAAATTTCGGTGAAAAATTTGGAGCAATTTTTGAGAAAATGCTTCAGTATTTGAAAATGCGGATTTCGAAGCACATTTTCACTCACAACTTTTGCGTTTTCGACAAACTTCACAAGAAATTATTTGAAGCAATTGTACTCACAAATGTAATACTGTATAAAATCGCTGGTAATGTGACGGTGGTAATTAACGGCGTGAAAGATATTTCAAAAAATTACATTTCTGTTATTTTTACTACATGAAATCGGCATTAATTCCATGTTATTCAATCCATTTGGTACTATCCGGCCAGAAAATGTAACGAAAAAATTTAGACTAGTTTTCGAGAAAATGACGTTTGAAAGCTTTTGAAAATACGGAATTTCGAGCTCGTTTTCACAGAAAACATTTAAGTTTTCCAACTTCATAAAACATTCATTGAAGTACGTTTACTCTTAAATGCAATAATGTATACAAATAGATGGTAATGTAAATATTACCGATGCGAGAGAGAAATAAAAAAAAACTTTTCTTTTAGACTTTTAAAATTATTGTGCTCATTGTATTTGCATACTTTCTGTTTTGGCACCGAATGTATCTCGCATATATTAGTACAAGGGCTCCTGCTGCCAGTGATCAGATCTACTCTGGTTCTCAGGGATAGAAAGAAAATGAAGAAGGAAAGAAGAATTCGGTGCCAAAGTGCCTAGTTACTTGTCAGCTTTTCTAAATGTTACTTCCAAATAATTCATCGAAACTATTTTTCAGTGCTGTAATTAAACCTAAAACTAAACCTAAAATTCTCATATGTTCGGGAATTTCGTTAACTTATCAAATTAGATAATGCGTTACTCTCCGTTTTCCAATGTAGAATATCTCAGTCAACACAGTTTTATTTCTCGAGAATTAACGAATAACTTTTAAATGAAGCCTTTTTAAATGAAGGTCTTATAATCAATGTAAGCCTCTGACAATGAGTGAGTATTTGCTGCTTCCGGGTGTTTCAACTACACAGCTCATTATTATCTTAAATGCAATACATGCTATATCCCTGGAGGTGACGGTGATCTTCCCCAGCTGGGCCGTGAGATCCGGCGCCGGCGAACAAGTTATCCCTCCCCAACGGAGCACCGCCCCAGCTGATCACCGCCCCAGCCGGTCACCGCCCCAGCTAGGCCATGCTCTAAGCTCCCGACTGATATCTCGATATGTGTAACATTGTAGTACATGTGTGTGTGTGTGTAGTACCGAGGGAGGATAGGAGAAGGAAGAAGAAGGAAAGGTCGCGCGCATGGCCCCTTTGTTAGGGTACAGCTTCGGCTTTACCCTTGATATTGATCGGAGATCTTCGTAAAACTAATGATTAGAGCAGTTAGAATTCTTTTCAGTTCGACCCAGCTATACAGTTAGTATTAAAATCTGCCACTGCCGCTGATCAAAAATTCTGCAGAGTCGACGGAGTTGCTACCGAACTATTCCGTTACTGGCTGGGCCCAAACGGCGGGTGCACGTTACTCCAAGCTGCGTTATCAGTAATCGGACGCTGCGTCCTCAGAGGAGATCGTCCCCAATGCGTGCTTCTGGATCCCCTCCTCCGCGACCTCGCGATAGGGCAGGGTCAATGAACCACAGAGGCTGTCGCAAAATATTTACACGAGTAACTCTGACGACCACGAACTGAGCCGTCTCCGGCCGCATTCTAATCACGAAGGTGCCATACCGTCCATTGGACTCAATCGTGAGACGCGAGTTCAAATCCCAAGGATGTTCCCGGGCGATCGCTCATGACTTGCTCGGTCGACGGATTTGCGAAGAGTTATCAGCATCTTATCAGGGGGTCACAGTAGCAAGTGTACTTCCGTTTTTAAGACACGCGTTATGTGCACGTGACGAGGCTAGACTGATTCCGACCAGTAAAATATTTCCAAATCTGTCAACGTTTGCAAAGAGACATAAGTGAGGGTGTTGTAGGAAATGAGAGCCAGTTGCTCGTGTTTTGTTTATTGTAATTCCGTTGCAATATTGGATTGTTCTTTGTTTCTGAAAAAAAGCTTATCTGAGTTCGACAGTTAAAAGATTCAACAGCGAATACGCTCCCTCAAATACACTAAAAATACAAAATCTATTCTGGAGGAGAGGTGGGAATAGTTTACTCGTTCTCTCTCTCTCTCTCTCTCTCTCTCTCTAAATTTGTTTGAAGTCCTTCATGGCCAGTTGAACTTCATAATTATTATTTTTTAAACATTTGTGCTCTCAATAACAATTAAAATACCCAATAGAATGAAATACAGTAGAACGTAGATAATCCTGATTATTTGGGGCCGGACCCCTTTCGGATTATCAAATTGTCCGGATTATAGAAATTAACCGATAAATGGCCGATAGACATCATTTACGTAAACTAATGGCACTTTCTCACTTTACTAACGGTTACGTAATATTGCAATACTGAAGTTTCTGACCATTCTAAAACATACCACTCATCACTTCAAAATCCGTTTACAAAAATAGCGCATGAGGTTCGTAATTACATAAGCAGCCATGAACATGTCACATTCATCATAAAAAAAATAAATAAATAAAAAATAAAAAAAAGATTAAATCACAATTGTAACATTATTCGAAGAATATTATTCAGACAAGAATAATTTACACATAGATGCCCTCTATTTCTTTAAAGAGAGCTCCCAACTTGAGATTAATTACGAATCTGCAGAAAAATATAAATTAATTCATAAATATTTTTATTCATTAAAAATCTTTTATCACTTTATTTTATCTGCAACAGTCTACAAATTTTTGTACAAAATTGATTCTTTTACAGTTTATACGTCAACAAAACTTCAACAATCCAATCCTTTCTTCTATACAACGAGAAACATTGTCGCTGAACAATGACATTCCTTCAATCTCTTTACAAATTGCCGTGTCGCAGCGTTACCATTTCATATTGCGAACTGAACGAATATTGCGAACATTTACACAAAAATTACTAATAGGCCTATTTTTAAAAACGCTGGAGCAGTATGTACTTTCTCAGTTCATCTGTCTGATATGTAATATTCGTATGATATGTATGTAATATTCGTGTAATACCGAAAAATGTATTAAACTAACTCTTCAGTCTTCTCATGAAAGGTTCTCTTCATCGAAAGTGCACAGAAAGTACGAATTTGCAATTTTTGAATTTTTTTAATGACAAATTACTTACATCCCATTTGTGAGCGTACTTTGCTCTACTCGAAGATAACAAGTTAAGAACCAGTGATGCTACATCATGACATACTTTCTCGCATTATTTCTAAATTTGCAATTTTTAAAAATTCAGAAGGTTCAACGAAACTGAAACCTGTACGTTCTTTTAAGCCCTATTTCTATTCGTGGAAGAAGTTAAAAAAATGGAGCGGGTTTGAGGGGGAAAATAGAAATTTCATAAATTTCAGGCACAAATTACGCGAAATCTATTAGTTTTTTCAAAAAATTGTACATAACCTTTTTTAAGGAGCTATTTTTTCCAACAAAAAGTTGTCTCAGTCAAAAACACCTATATTCAATTTTGTAGTTTTGACCTTTTGCAATTTTTGAAAAAAGAAACGAAAGATCAACGAAAATGGGACTAACATCATATTTTTACCGTCCCTTGATACATATGAGGATAAAATTTTTAAAAAATTGGGACAGTATTTGGGAAAAACGGTAAAAAAAATAAATTGCCTGTATTTCGCGCAAAATTACGTGTGAAGTTCATTCAGATCGATCCGGGAATATCAACTTTAGAGAAAATCGGGCGAACAGTTTACGTCCTAGCTTTTCTTACTTGATATCTACGGTATTCCTGCCAATTACGGATAACATTGAAGTAAGACGCAGGTTACAATTCAACGTATAGAATTTATTCTGTCCACCAGTTAAAAAATACAATAAAAAAAGTGAAGAGCCTTGTACATAGTTACTTTAGAATTACTACATTTGCTTTTGCTATGCAAACAAATACCATAACATGTCACGCTGTTTATAAAATACCTAATAAAGTATACTGCAACAGCTTTGACCATAGGACAGACGGACGGACAGGCAGAGCACCAGACGTTTCGCCGTCATTTCATTTTTCGGTATCAAGGACACACAAAACATGGATTCTGACTACACCACGTATTAGAGGAAGTAGTTTAATAAATATAGGAACAGGATTTATCCACTTTTCCGTTACCAGGACGGGTATTAGACTTTTATGACGAAAATTCAGTATTTTCGGGTGCACGATTACATAACTTTCTCTTGTTAAAAAAGTAAGTGCGAGAAAGTGTGCGTATGTATTACCGGCGATCGAACTGTGCTTTGTTTACACTGACATTGTAGAAAATGTCCCCAAAATAAAAAAAAACTACATATTTTTTTAAAAAACTACATGAAATTATTATAATGATCTAATACTGATTAAGGGGAGTCAACATGAAAAATTTGCAACTTCTGACATTTTTAGAATTTACTTTAATTTAATTATTTGGAGTAACCCGAACAATTTGATGTACAAATTATACTGTTGTCTATTATATAACGCGATTTTTATGACTTTGTTTCAATGTGTGCACCTGTCAAAATGGCTGCCGAGTTTGACATGCTAAGTTTTAAACAGGCACAACTTCGAAACTAATTCATCTAGAATTGGTTTACCTTATTCGCAACGTTCTATTTCAAAGGTTGGATGCACTTAATTTGATTGTTCTGATGTATTTCTTTGTTTTCACACGTTGTATTGACTAGATAATCGTATTTCTTTGTCGTTCTTATAAGGTGTCTAAATTTTGTGTGAAAAAAATACTAGAAGCAGCCGATTGTTTTCAAAACTCAAATTACGGGGAAATAAACACACCAGGAAATCATAAGTATGTAGCGAAGATTTATGGAATAAAAATTCAGAGAATAGGTTAGACTTTGAATTAGACATACAGCAGAACGAGACACCTCAAAGTGCTTCTTAGAAAACCTAAATGATGTTTCTGCAGCATAAAAAAGTATTAGTAATAAATTAGAGTATGTTTTAATAGTTTTAAAGATTTTAGAGGACATTATGTATAGTTATTTGGAGGTATCACTGGATAATTAAGTATACACTGGTAATTTTTCCTTTGACTAACTTTAAAGCTTGTTTCTGAAAAACGCCACTATTTTGAACGAATGTTCTTTTTTCTCAGAATATACTCAAGTAATGACAATGAAATTTCTACAGAAGGTTAAAATATAGACATTAAAGGTACTGTAGTAGATTTATCAATTTAACTGTAAACATCTCAAAGCTATACTAAGATAAAATCAATTTTTTATATCAAATTTTGGACATTTATTATTTTTTCATAAAATTATTATTAAAAACACAAATGTCATAAATATACTACAGCATGTGTAGATAGTATTATTTTATTCTAATACCGAATTTCAAAATAGAATTTTTCACACTCATTGTATAATTCTGGCATTTAATGGCTCCAAACCGTTACATAATGATAATCATTACGATACATATTTCTTTATGATACAGGTTCTTGAACAATCATAGAGAAGCTTACAAACCAAGTATTGAGACTTCATTAATCTTAGAGAATCGTCCTAGTAAATGTTTTGTTCGATTGTGTATATTAAAATTGCATTTAATGTTATATTATGTTTATCAGTTTTAATTTGTTTTATTGTCAGTAATTTGTATGTGGAATATTATACAAAACAAATTGGATCGTAATTTCACTTTAATCCTATTTGACTAGCGCAGGTAGTGGTAGAGAGAACATTTGACTGACGTTAAGATCAGAACGCAAGTTATTGTGTGTTGTATGTTGCTGCCGTGTGTTTGTCCTTTAAAACCGGCCAATTCTTTAGTGTGAAATGTCTAGGGAATCACAGGAGGAGTTGGCACGTTCAGAAATAAGAGGAAAAGCGAAAGTGGTGACCTCGGAATTATTGTAAGAGCAACTTTTGTATTCTCTCGCACTGGTAAACCATAGCCACCTGCGATAGGTAGGGTAGCTTCCCGCCAGGTGGCCTTGGCTGAATCCTGCACGTCAACTGCCACTAAACGATTCAATATAAAAGTTTAACTTATAAAAGTCGTAAAAAAAGGACCGTATGAAACTCGATGTAATGGGTATTAATACACTCGTGTGAAGTTTACAATACTCGCTCGTTCCTCACTCATATCGTAATATCACACTCGTGTATTAATATCCATCATTTCATCCTCCTTTCATAATGTACTACTATTTGAATACTTCCTGAGAAAAAAGAATACGAAGATGGTCAATTTAACATGGACAACATAGGTCTCGTTGACTCCCCTTAAATAGCACTGATAAATGAATCTCTAGCTTCAAAATTAAAGATGCGTGACACGTCCGAAAAACATTTAAACACTATCACATTAAAATAAAAAATATCCCAAAACTACTAATTAAAAAAATGTGATCTTAATTAAAGATCTAATTTTGAAAAACGGTTTTCATTAAGGGAACATACTCTAGCATCAATAAAGTTTTGGACTTTTAAACATCTGCAATTTTCGACAGTTCAGAGAGTTCATGAAATGCAATCTTTATAAACATACTTGCGGAATCTTTATAAACATACTTCGTTCTCTCCAAAAAAACAAGCTAATTAATATTTGTAAACGCCATTTTTAAGAAAATTGAAAAATGTTGCAGAGGATTCATTTAAGATATCCTGCAGAATCAAAATTCAGGGGGTTCGAAGGTCCTCCAGTTCGGCCAAACCAATCGTTTAGGCTCTATCACTGTACGCAGACGGACACTGTACGCAGATGATTTGCCGAGAGCCAACTTTACGGTGGCAAGGAACCATAAAACGTTGATTCTGAGAACACATGTTAGAGGAAGATAATTTACTACTTTTAGGAACAAGAATTACACAATTAGATATTTTAAGGAAAACTAAACCTGTGCCATATTCATAAGGACACTTAACCACGTACGTGCGGGCGGACGGATGGACATATACCCGCACGTAAATTAATTTTTCAGTATCAAAGGCCCGCAAAACGTGAATTCTGACTGCACAGACTATTAGAGGAAGTAAATTACTACGTTTAAAAGTAAGAATTGTCAACTTTTCTGGTTACCAAGGGTGGTACTGGGTACCACAAAATGAATTTTCTGCCAAGGAATCGTTGCATCTTTCTGTACAACGTACTTACCAGAATCGAGAGAGTAAAATACACTTCGACTGGCATAGGTCCGATTTTCACAGTTAACTAAAGTTTCGGAAATTGCCAAAATTTGAATTTTTTTTCGGAGTCTTCCTACAACTACAAAATTGAAGACAGAAATTTTTCCTTCAAATGAAATTTGTGGTCCATTAATAGTCCTTTCATAACGGTCATGTCAATTTTTAATTTTTTTAGTAGTTTTCGTTCAATAGTGCGTACGATATTTGCAATTTTAAAAATTACAAAAGCAAGATTTTCTCAAAAATGGCTCAAAATTTTTCTTTAAATTTTTTGGGCTGTTTGTGCCAAACAAACATTATACATGTGAAATATTTCCAACCACTGGTGCAATGTAAACTGTAATGTAATTCACTGATCAAAAATGTAAAAAATGTAAAGAAGTATGTAACCATGCTATAAAAAAACCCTTATTGTAACTTACTGAATAGTCGCTAATAACCTCGCAGTTGATGCGACTATAAATAAATGTAATAAAAAAACCCTATACGATAACGTGAACGCTATATTTCTCTCTTCATTTATTTTTCAAAAATTACAAAAATGTAATTTTTTACTTGTCTCTCACGTCGGTAATAATAACTTTAGATGCGATTTCTTCACAGTATTATATTTATGAAAATATATGCTTTTATTTAAATTAAATATTGTCAAATAAAGTTTCTCAAAACACAACAGTTTTCAGTAAAAATGAACTCAAAATCCCGCATTTTCAGAAACGCTCAAATGCCATTTTCTAAAAAATGGCTCCAAATTTATTCTTCAAACTTTTGCAAGATGTAGTGGTAATGGCACTGTTTAATATAACATAAAGTTCATTTTGGTGTACTCATGTGTTTTTAAAAAAAAATACACAAATATATTTTTTTTAAATATCTCTCACGCCGTTAATACGCACATTGCAATGTATTTGGAAACATTATTACATTTGTGGGTGGATGTGCTTCAAATGACTTGCAATGAAGTTTTTCGAAAACTCAATATATTCTTCTGAAAAAAGAGCTTCAAAATTCGCATTTACAGTAACGCTTAACGCCATTTTCTTAAAAACGGCTCAAAGTTTTTCAATAAAAATTGTTACTTAGGTAGAGGTTTTAACATTCTTTAATATTCTTAAATTAATATTTGGGTTCTACTACTTGGAAATTGAAAAGTTGAGAAAATTTCAAAAAATTTAATTTGGGTGATTGATGACAGCAGGTCATCAATGAGGGGCAAGACTGTACAGTACCAATCCACAAAAAGGAAATTAGAAAACTTTACAACGAGAAAGTCCGTGCCATTATGTAGCACCTCTAGTTCAGTTTAAACATTTGAAATTCGCGGCAAAATGTGAATGGAAAAACTTGTTAAACCAATGTTTAAACCGTTTACATTAAAATTATTGCAAGGCCTTGCTTACCAGAATGATTTAGTACTTTTGGCTGACAAATTATTGTTTTATGTGAAAAGTATTTATATTCTCGAAATTCAATTATCGACCCCCCTTTGTGTTTAGATTTATCTATTGTTTCTAATATAAATAAAATTAACTCTGTTTTCAGTATATTAACCATTTATTACAAAATGATTTATTTAATCATTTATGTTTATAATATAAACCAAATTACTTAGTTGTAGATTTATTGATCGTTGACAATTAGACAATCATAGACAATTAATCATTGCCACTTTCTTCAATAACTCAGATCACGCATTTGTTTACAGTCTACTCACAATTTTTGTTTTTTTCAACATTTCTATTTAAAAATACCTGTTTAACAATTTTTGCCGAGTAAGTATCGTGTGCCAAATGAGTGTTTAAATGATCGCAGCTCTGTGGGAGCAGCATCCGAAGCTTCCGGTCGCACATTGACAATATCCGATATTCCTATGGTGGAAAGAGGTAAGTGGGTTTCTCCAGTGCATCAATTTTTGCTTCCGTCACGAACCATGTGATAACTTCATTTGAAATACGAGACCAGACGTCGACCCCCATGTTTCATGGAATGCAAGAAGTGTTGAGAAACATTGTTTAAGTGGCATAAATGGATAATTTTCAACGGTGACCGACCAAAAATAACTCGATGAAAGGGTAATTGCAATAAAAGATGTAATATTAAAAAAATATTTATTTGTTTCTGTTTCAATGATTTGTAACTGATAATTTTGGAATTTAAAATTCACGCTAATATTATGACGCACATTGGTGCCTGAAGCTCATTGGCTGAAGTCGAATGCGCAAGAGGCCACCCATCTCCGCTTTCCACCGAGAATATTCCGATTGAGTTTGATACATAATCGATATAACACCTATATGATTTCGAGTTCTTTTGTTGTGTTTAAATTAGTTAATTAATTATTATTAATTTAGTTATTATATTAGTTTAATTATTATATTAGTTAGTTAATTAAATTAATCTGTTTAAATTAGAGTGTTAGACCGTTTCTTCAATCACAGTTAGGCGCGAATTTCAAGTGTATAAATTAAAAAAATGGTTTTAATTATTTTTCACTACCGTCCACATCGTTTAAAAATCTGAAAAAATATGTTATAGAATACCCATTTGGGGGGGGGGAGGATTGAGACAGTACTCCAACGTTATCACGTCGAAAACGGATTCCAAAAATTTATTTATTTTTCTATATGAATTTGGCGTCAAAATTCGTTTACAAAAATACTATATTTCCCTGTCTCTGCAATTTTTTTCAGCCTGATATACGCAATAGATGCTGAGAAAAAATAAAACATGGAAAACACGTTTCTCGTATATCTGCAGCAGATAGCTCTAGGAGGCTAATTTTTTGTGAATCTACGTCATTTTGTACTCTCTTTCATATGAGCATTTCGACTATCGATTTGGTTTGGGGACACGTTTCACCGTCTTATTCGGCTATACCCTCTATAACTCGTACATTTCTCACTTATTAGACGTATACCTGTGGTACCAGCAGTTACTTTCATCTGCAATGTATTTTTATAGGAACTGTTATTTTATAAATGTGTACATCCTTAATTAATCATGAACTAGCGAAAGGTAATTGAAGCTGAATACAGAATAATACCCTATCTTCGTCTGTAGCGGCGTACATTTTTAATTTTTCTCCGTAAACTATAGTACACGAGTAAGTATGTTAACACGGAAAAGTATTAGTATCATCTCAACAATACTGTCTCGATATTTTTGGTAATAAAATCCTCCTTTAGATTCTGTGAAGCTGTAACTTTGCACAGTCGTTAGAATTAAGGTATCTTAGTGCTGATCCAAATATGATTAAGATTGGTGCAGATGGCAAGCAGATACAGGCAATTTTGTACCAAAATATCAGATGTCTATGTGGATGGATGACGAATGTGTCAGTTACCCATAACACTATCATAGGGATTCTCAACGAGACGGTATCGACCCCCGGGAGGTCGACGAAATTATGAAGGGCGTTAACAATGATCAAGAGGTCGATTGGGGGTATAGCCGAATAAGAACCGGAGATTGACAGGTTTAATCAAGATTCCATTGATTAATAAAAAAATTTGAACCTGATAACAAAGGCATTCAAAATAAAGTTGTCAGACCCATAGATTTGAAACATGTTTCTCTATGTATATCGACGCGCTGAATCCGAATCTGAAGCCAGAATTGCGTCACTACTTTCAGTTCTTTTTTAATCGCGAAAAGCCACCGTGAAATTGTATTATTTCTTGTTTTCGGGGGTTGCTGTCCGCCCCAAAGACTTGACACATGTTTCTCTATGTATGCTGACGCGCTGTATCCGAATCCGACGCCAGAATTACTCCACCGCCCTCCAGCTTTTTATATCAAGGAAAACAAATGAAAATTCTAGGTTTAGATGTCTTGTGGCATTATACTTTACAGAATCCAAAAGTTGTCAGACCCAAGACTTGACACATATTTTTCTATGTAGGTCGACACGCTGAATCCGAATCTGAAGGAAGGATTGTGCCACCACCTTCTAGCTTTTTGAATCGCGAAACACTACCGTGAAATTTACAAGTTACAATTTCACGATGATTTTTCGCACTTTGAAAAGTTGGAGGGTGATGGCGCAATTTTGGCTTCACATTCGGATTCAATGCATCGACATACGTAGAGAAACATATGTAAAATCTTTGAGTCTGTCACCAACCCCCGAAAAGAGAAAAATACAATTTCACGGTGGTTTTTCTCTCTGATATAGAGCAACAAATTATGTAAATTACATGTTTTCCTCTTCTTTGGTATCTTTCGTTCATCCTTAGCATCAGGGCTTTGCTAGGCTGGTGCAACCGGTGCATCGCACCCGGCCCCCGAAGTATGCGGTCCTTAGTAAGGACACCGCGGACGGATATCGCCAAAGAATAAAATAAATTGAAATCTATGTTTATGCTCTCCATTGGACCTGCTATTTTTTTACCAATTAGATTTCAAACTATTAATTTCACGTTCGTTGTAGATAGGGATCTCAATCTCATCCTACACAACAGCTTAGGATGTGTAGAACAAAAAATTGAAACCATAATGTATGTATTCACGATATTCTATTGCGAAGAAGAGGAATGAATTTGAAATTTATTCTTATGTTTTGTTGCTCTAAATAAGAAAAAAATACTACCTGAAATACGTGCAGGAGAAATGTTATGGACAGATAAAAACGCTCAACATTTTGTGCATAACAATGATGATCAGATATAATTTCAGCTACTCAGAAGTGGTCTTCTATTCATGAAAACCCAGATATTTACCAAAATATTAGTGTACGAATTTGTTATCTTTAGAACATTTACGTATAATTCTTTGAATTTTTATTATGTATGATTAATTACAGAGAAAAACGTAAGGGAGTCGATGAAATCACAATTATTTTACAAAGGGTCGATTAACAAAAAAGGTGATGAACCCCGCTTCATCAGATTATAAGCTTTTGATATAAAAATTAGTAAACACCTCAGAAGAAATATTTAGTTGTGTCATTCCGGGAAGAATTACGATGTATTAATTTTTGAGAGTGGATTTAAAAAAGCCCCTGTGACATTTTCAAAAATTTCTGAAAATTGGCTGCAATTTTTTAAAAATACGCTTTGCTAGAATATAGAAAAGCGTGTTTATAAAAATGGTGTGGTTACGATTTTCATTAAACCCTCTACTATTTTGAAACATGCAAAAGTTCAAATACTTTTTGAACATTTTAGACACTTCCAATATTAAAAGACCGAGAATTATTTTTAAATGTCACGTATTCTTCAGTAGTGTATTTAATGTCGTAGTTGTTTAGCGTTAAAACTAAGAGGAGGAACAGTTGAGGAATGCCATGTATTCCCACTAGTATACTTATGCCATTAAAAATGGAACGATCTCTCAATTCATCTAATTTGGAACCTATAAAAAACAATGTCATCATTTTTGATAAAATGAGACATCACATGAGCATCTGAATTTCTGAGTTTAGCTTAATTATTAACACTGAGGGTAATATGCTCGAATACGAATGAAATTAAGCAGATGCCTGTTAAACATATTTCACTTAATTCATTGAAATGTATCGCCTCAAAATGCAAGGCGTTAGGACTAATCAACTCCAATAGGAAATGCAAACGCCACGCCACAAAAAATGAAACCAAAACATTGTGATATGTATTCGTCGTAAGAGTCCAAGTTTGTAAACGGAACCGACATGCGTATCATTCTACTCTCTCCAAGCTATCTTCCAATGGTCCAAATCATAACAATCGCTCAGATGAGGCGCAAACACACCATTGACGCAAGCTAAAAAGCGATAACTGTGGGTGGAAGAAAGAGGCGACCGGGCAATTCGAAGGGATTTCATTCCCTACAGACGCTTTCCCAGGGAATATCATTCCATTGTTTTTCTATGACGTACTCATTAAAGTCACGTGAACGACGACAGTTGTATATTCAAGAAACGATGGTGATGAAACTGTTGATTCACTAGTTTTAAAATATAAAAACCAATACATTTGTTTTATAATTGATGGTTTGGAAACAATTTGAAGAAAAATAAGAAAGATGAAATTAAAATTGTCAAAATACGATAAAGTTCTGGGCAGAGTCTGTTTCGATATTCACGTACGCCTAAACAAAAAAGGTCACAAGTTGTTTGTGTCAAATGATACTTTGAGAAAATGAGATAAATTTACAATCTACAAATGACGATATTTACGAAAAAAGTTAAAAATTTATTCTTATTAATAAGAATCTTCATATCATCGTCTCAATGATAACATTGGCGAATTTACGCCACAAGAAGAAAACGAGTAACGGAAAATCGACGCTGGTCTAACCGACGAACCCAAACGTAGGTTCCAAAATCCAACGCCAGCCATCACAAGGAGTATCTGTAAACGATTGCGTTCTGTATGGAAACGGTGAAGAATCTTTAAATAAACGTATCGCCAGACGTTGACGGAGTTCACGAGTCCAACTCTGCCCGAAAACTCCCAACCGGATGCAAGTTACCGAATAGAGAGGCGCGGAGTTATCAGCAAGGAATCACGCCACGCCGACTACCCCGCGGAGGGCGACCGAAGATCCAAGAAGCTGTTGTCCTCGTTGACTCACCTTCTTCATGGGCCCTGGCAGTGGGAAGCTGCGTGCGGCGACGCCGGCGGCAGCGAGGGCGGGCTTGCGAGGTCGGCCTGGCAGGGGAGGGCGCCCCGGCGGTTGCTGCAGCGCGAGGTGCGTCTGCCAGGTGAAAGCGTCAGCGGGCGGGGGCGGCGGCGGGGCGGCGGCGGGGCGGGGGGCGACCACGCCCCGCGGGGAGGCACAGCGGCGCCCGCGAGCGCGCGGGACGACACGGCAAGGGCTCGGCCGCACGCGACCCGACGCCCCCGCCCCACCGCCTCAGTCCATTTCCTTCCAACATCATCCGCCGCCGACGCCGCCTCCTTCCAAAACTCCTCTTCCCCCTTCGCCGCCGTTGCAGGATTGCAGGTATCCACGAGACAGTAGTGCTCTCCCCCTCTCGCCGGTTACGGGAAAAGTTTTGACATCGCTCTCTTCCCCTTCGTGAGCAAGGCTCCGCCAGGCCTACTTTTTGACGCTCCCACGGAAGAGGGCCTTTGGGTCAAACAGTACTACGCACATGATCGCCTACTACGTCGGAGCACTAACACGTGGTTAGACGCATCATACGGCCAATGCTCTGATCTTTATCGCTAACAAGTACTTTGAAGATCAGTAGAATCTCGTACCTGAAAAAATATGTCTATTCCCTTCACTAAGATCCTCATTACGATTAAATGTTTCTATTATCACAACTTCGCGAATTACACTTTTCTTTTTTACGTAATTAACATGCATCTCAAGCGTCAAGGTAAAATAATTCCCTGTGTTTCTATTGTAGAAACGGGACTCAACTTGAAACTTCTCACTTCCTCGATAAAATGTGATGTTCGGAAAACTTCTAAAACTTCCACGATAGGATTCGTCCACTTGACCAAAAAAGCAACAAAATAAGAACACTCGTGCAGTAAAACTCAATATCCGACCCTTGATCGCAGCGATTTGTTCGACGAAAGCGACTTCTCCTGATGGCCTGCGGAAACTTTGAAAGCCCAGGAGAAGTGGCTGGAGCGTGTGGTGACGCAGACGAGGGCCTCTGCGAACTGGCTCGCAATTCCTCTACACCAGCCGTGACAGCGCGCGTTCACGTTATTGATTGCTTCGACAACAATGCGGTCGCCCCGCCCCCGACGTACGCGGGCCCGCTCGCCCCCTGCCATCCCCCGACCGCCCACGCCCGTGGGAAGGTGCGCAGACACCTGCGAAAAAAACAAGGCGGTGAATGGGTGAATGAAGGAATGTCATGGCCGAAAGAAAGCGAGTGGCAGAGAAGCAAAGAAGCAAGATGACGAGGGTTGGTAAATGAAGGACGCGGGAAAATGGCTCGTGTAGGGCAGGGGGTAGCTCTACTGAATTTGGCGCAGTGTATTATGAACTTGGTATTGATTTCCCCTTGTGTATGAGAAATCGATTCCCTTTCCAATCTAGTATCGGTAATCGGGTTATAGGTAGCTAGGACAAATTGTTAGATATTCAATACTAATGACGTCTTTCTTTCTTTCTTTCTTTTTCTTTCTTTCTTTCTTTCTTTCTTTCTTTCTTTCTTTTCTTCTTTCTTCCTTCCTTCCTTCCTTCCTTTCTTTCTTTCTTTCTTTTATTCACATCTCTGTTCTGATCACCTGAATGTAACCAAACACAATAGAGAAGACTAAACTACTAGTTTGCTTCTTTTCTATCAATATAATTGCTCAGTGAACGGTGGGTAACGCTGAAGAGCCGCAGCTGCCTCGTGCCTGAAGGGTTGCGGGTTCGAATCTCGCTAGAGGAATGTGTGAGTGTGTCCGTTTACCGTTACCGTTACCACCCATGTTACTTACTGTGGTCACTATGTGGACCTTCGTTGTTGAAAAGTGACCTCAAATAAGTGAAAAATAATAATAAAACGTATTTGCTCAGTACTTACGTCTGCAAGTCCTTATGGCTTTATTTTGTAATTGTGGCAAAGTACTCCAAATATAATTTATGAAGATCTCATCTGTATTTGGTGGGTCCATTACCTACTGACTTGTGAAGGGTATCGTCAATTTTAACTACTCATACTGGCAGTTTTAGCCTTTTAAAATTGAACTAAGCCGACCTGGGTGGCCGAGGTGGCTAAGAGCGTGTACTGGCTCAGCGCTTTAGTCCGAAAGGTCGCGGGTTCGAGTCTCGCCTTGGGCATGGTTGTCCGTGCCTTCTCTCTCATGCATGTGTTGTCGTAGAGGGCCTTGCGTTCTGCTGACTTCAGATACAAGGAGCCTGCGAGAGTGTTGGTGTCTAGTGTACAGTCGCATATGCGTTCCATTGGGACGAGAAGGGTAATCGGATGTCTGCTGGATAATAGCCCTAGGAAAAAAAGAACTAGCTGCACCCCTGTTGTTTGATCGCACAAAAGAAACCAATGTAGAGAAGTTACAACAGAAAAACACAACACATGCACTATAAGCAAAACCGAAGTCCCGAAAAATATTGCTTGATGTCATTTAGTACTTTATTTTTCAAGACGAATGAAATAAGGAAATTTACATTTTTCTGGGTCAATGGATCTGGTCTCTGACCACAGGATTAAAAATGTTTCTGAAAATGTAATTGCATGATCTTGAATGCAGTATGTTGTAGTTGGAAATCATGATATACGCCTAAATTTAAAAACTTAATACATCACATATAATTATAATCAACGACATTTTTTTAACTGACACGTATTTCAAACAGTTGCTGGTCATCACATGAATTTGAATTGCATTATTAATTTAGTACTATCATGCCATACATTTCAAATTCAAGTGAAGTAACACCCATTTTCAGATCGATATTAAATTTTAAAACAAGATTTCTAAACTTAAAATTTGACTTGTTACCTGCAATTTCACATCACGCGTATTTGACCTTCGTGCGAAAAAAACTGCCCGAAACTGCGGATGATCACAATTCGCTCGATGTGATTTGCCAACTGTATGATGACGTGACTTATTCGTGATATACACGGCTAATATTCATAATCTGTGTCATCAAATGTCATTTTATGTTCACCGTCAATGGTGGCGCAGGGCATCAACAAGTTCTAAGTCGCCGACCGGTCCCCCGGCATGTGTGGTAGTGTAGTGCGTGTAAGTGTAGGTGTAAGCGATGTGGATAAGGCAACGAATTGGAAGGGAAAGATCGTGCGCGGTACGTAGCCCGTTTGGTAGGGTACTGCTACGGCATTCGCCTGGTGTTAATCGGAGAAACCACGGTAAACTAACGATCAGAGCAGCCGGCCGGAAGAATATTCCTGCTGTCAGCGACTGAATTCGACCCAGCTGAAAAGCTAGTGTCGAAAATCCTGCCGAATCCTGTCGAAAATCCCGATCAGAGACGCTGCAATGACATCAGCTGATACGCTGAGCCATCGCTCCCTGTACGATCGCAGGATTTTCGGCACTACCAAGAAAGCTAGATCGAATTCAGCCAGTCTATAGGAAAATTCCTGTGGTCGGCATCTCTGATCGGTAGTTTTCCGTGGTTTCTCCGATCAACATCAGGCGAATGCCGGAGCAGTACCATAACAAACTGACCGTGCGCGATTTTTCCTTCCTCTTCCTTATCTTCACCCATTAGTTAAACACATCCACACTCTCATGCCCTACACTATCGCACTTGTTGGTAGACCAGTCGGGAGCTTAGAACTTGTCCCGGCTGGTGAGATGTCCCTCTGAAAACTGTTTATGAAAAATTTCGTAAGCCTACGTCGGTCGGAGTCGAATCTTGCCAGCTAAGGGGGGGGGGCACCGTCTCCCGCAATGAAAAACATACACCACACTTACGGGACTAACGAACTTAGCTCGGTATCATTAATCAATCAATCATTTTATGTCCGATTTCTTGCTACGAAAAGGTCGTTTATATTGCTGGTCTACAAAAATGTGTTAAGCAATTACTTTGTAATGGTAAGCATTATTTCACAAGTGAATCTTTTGAAAACGAACGACGTTAGGAGCGAGTTTTCAAATTTGTGCAAATGAAAGAAAACAACCGAGCAACAAAGAATTGCAAACGAGATGCTTACGTTGGTTTTTGTGTGACATTGGTGTTTTGTGTGACATTAATCAAAGTTAATTTTTGGAAGTAACAGTCCAACATACTGTTTATCGCCTTCCACGATAAACGTATTGCGATTCGGTTGACTGTAGAGAGTACCGGCACTACCTCACGACTCGTGAATTGTGATTTGCGTATGTTATTTTATTGGATTAGTTTCATCATCCTCTAGATTATTTACAATGTTCGGTGCCAGAAAAGATTGTATACTGGTATACAAAAAATAGATTTATGAAATCGATGTAGCTATTTCTTTGGGAAAAACAAGTCGTCGTGGTTTACATTGCGTAATATGTGTACATATTTTCACTGTCACTTCAATATTTTATTTTATTGAAAGCTGCTGCTTCGTTAACAAGTTCTTGTCAGTATTTTCCTAACATTTTTTACTTCTTTCAAATGGCGCAGAGTCTCAGAGGCAATTTACAGCTGTCAACCGCATTGTAGGTCCAAAGATTAAAAGTGATCAGCAGAATATACGCTGTACAATGTTTAAGAGAAATTTCAATGTAGAACATATTTAAAGCAGTTTTAACAGTTCCTCGAACAACAATTAGCTTTAGACATTCTCAAGCATTCCTTTCCGCAGTTTTGAAATGTAAAGATGCGTGAGTTTAACCAGAAGTGCACATTTCATGACCAAGCATAATTTTAATTCGTATTGTAAGATAAGTAAGATTGATTTTTACTTTCACGCCCCTAAATGTAAGAAGTGAAAGTATTGTAATCGTGTGTCGGACACCGGCGGATTTTCGACGGGAAAACTCTTCCTTTTTAGTTCTTTTTTTATTAATCTTTGTTTTTTTAATTAATTTTTTTTATTAATCTTTGTCCTAAGATAGTGTAAAAGACGTTTAGAAGAATGGCACAGGACTAATTACAAATTGTTTTCGTCGTCTTCCTACTACAACAATATTGAAGATGGTTTTTTCTTAACCCGAAATCTGTTCTTTGATGACAGACTTATAATACGGTCATGTACAATGTTTCGAAAATATAAGTAGCTTTCGCGTAATTTTGCATGAAATATAGAAAGTTTTAATTTTTTTAAAACTATTTTTTCCAAATCAGTTCCATTTTTCTTCTCGTATGAATCAAAGATCGGTAATAAACTGGCGGAGATCACATTTTCGGCAAACTCTCTGTATTTTTGAAAATTGCAAAAACAAAACATTGCAAAAACTATACATTTGAAGACAGATACTTTTGTGTTAAATAAAATATGATCTAAAAACAGATATTTGAAAAAGGTCATGTACAATTGTTTTTGAAAAAAAAGAGTAGTTTTTTTCCAAAATTTCTGCTTAAAGTTAATGCAAATAATATTAAAAGAATATTTTCCTTATTTCGGCTCCAATTTTTCCCCAGACGGAACAAGTGACGCTTATAGGAATGGCACAAGTATAATTTTTGTTGAACTCTCTGAATTTTTGAAGTACAAAAGTTATAAATACAAAAGTTATAACTAATGAATTACAAAAGTTATAAATCATGCAAGAAAATATATGCTGTTGTAGCACATCTAGTTTTGTTAATTAAATTTAAATTTCAAAGAATATTATGGAAATAATAATTTTTGAGACTATATGGTAGCCAAACAGTTTGTAAATTTACTAATTTAGGAGACCATGTAACATTAGAGTAAACAACTATTTTACATAGGGATTGTTTTAGATTAACAATATTGCGAAACGTGGTTCTGACTGTAAATGATACGTATTTATTTGAGGAAAATTCCCGTCCAGTAAAGCAACCAAATACAAGCCTTTTAAATATCGACGTAATCTACGTGAACTAAGTATTACGATTGTGCTCAAAGGCACGTTCAAAGAGGTCAGTGCTCCCGAAAGTAAGAAGGGTTGCATCGATTTAGGAAAGTAAATAAATACGAAGCGCGAGTTATCGCGGGTCCTCCGGCTCGCTGAGAGCAGGCGGTTGGGCGGAGCCAGCTCGTTCCGGCCAGAGGTCGCCTTGGTGCCTTATCGCGCCGAGAGCGGCGCCTCCCTCGTTAGCGCGGCCGGCGTTTCAAACGACACTTGCGCAACCCCTCACGCACCCCGCCCCACGCGCCCCGCCCCACGCACCCCGCCCCACGCACCCCGCCCCACGCACCCCGCCCCACGCGCCCCGCCCCACGCACCCCGCCCCCGCCCCAGCACCCGCCGTGTCAACGCCTTGCGCACCCCCCACGCCCCCGCCCCACGCGCCCCGCCTCACGCACCCCGCCTCACGCGCCCCGCCCCCTGCACCCCGCCTCACGCGCCCCGCCCCACGCACACCCGCCCCACGCACCCCGCCCTACGCGCCCCGGGACGAATACGAAATACGAATTGCCAATTGAGAGTAAAATTAAACAATTTTAATTGAACGAAAAATTTCGAAATCTTTTTCTTAAGAGTGCAATAATTTCATTAACTTCCTACGTTGAAGTTCCGAGATATAACAGGCAAATGATATAAAAAATATAAACTGAACCATTCACCAAAACATTCCATTTAAAAAAGATATTACACAAGAAGGAACTTATCAAGGAATACCGATATCCGTTGTCAATGTTGTACTCTTGACTGTAAAAAGGGCTGTCTACCGATGAGTATGAAATATAAATTTACCTCACATTATTGCAATATACAACAATTAACTGAGTGATTTAATAAACGAAATTCAAAACAAAATAAGAAAATAATTCGACATTCAGACATATTCCTGTCCATTGGCAAGAATGTTTGTTTTTTTCGCCTGGGACTTTCCAGCCGACATCCGGTTACCTTTACGTCTCGATGGGACACATATTTGACTATACTCTAGACACCAATACACTTGCGGGCTCCTCTGATCAGCAGAATGCGAGTTCCACTGTGACAAAACATACATAAGAGACAAAAGACAAACAATCATGCCCAAGGAGGGACTCCAACCCGCGACCCTGAGGACCGAAGCGCTATGACGATACACGCTCGTAGCCACCTCGGCCATTCAGGTCGGCAAGAATGTTTATGATGGGCAGAATTTAAAAACGAAATAATATTGAAATTGTCTGTAGTAAAGAACGTTAATCTAATGAAAATATCGGTTGTTTGATAGAACAAATCTGGAAAACATATTTTCGTTTGAAGCCACTATTCCCTGCCTCGCGCCCCGCCAACATGCGCGTGTATACCTCGCCAAATCACAAGAAGTGTGGAGGAGTTTTTCGCCGAGTGACAGACAGTAGGAGCTCCCCATGCCCACCTCATGTCGGTCTTTTGGACACATCAAAGGAAGCGAACATTCGCCAAACACATCAGCTGTTCGGGATTGAGCGAGCAGTAGCTTGCTGCTCAGCGAATTCCTAATGTGTGGAACCGCCTTAAGGAATGTCAGCCATTTCGGGATTGCAAATGGTCTTGGTTGTTCGTGGACGTCAAGACAGAGATTTAATCGGCTTGTCTTCCACAGGGCTAAATTACCTCAGCGTCAGCATAACAGCCTTCGACGCGGCGTCACCCGGTCAGCCTAGAGTATTTGAAAGACTGGCTGAGGAAACATCTGACGCTTCCTTTTCCTTTTTCCGAATTGTTATTATTTGAGACTGAAAAACAATTGAACTCAGGAGCAGGTGTTACTTATGTCACTTCACATTGTATCTCATTTATCAGGCAAAAAGTTTCTATAACACGACTACATCTGCAAAAAACCTGAAAGAAATCTGTAAGAAATTTTATTTTGACATTTTTCAAACTTTAATATGAAATACAAAGACACAGACTGGAAGATTGATGTATATTCTAGACGACAATAATTCAATTTGTTCTTTAGATCTAGGTAACTCAATGTTCGACAGTTATTTTGTAGACTTTGAATTGAAATTTGCTAAAGAAAAGCAGATAATAAATAAATAAAAACTTTTAGAATAATGTCAAAATACCAAAAAAACATTCCATTTAATTATTGGAATATTTCAGTACAGCAAGTAAAATTTTGAATACAGCTGGTTAGTTTATTGATTTGGATAGAATTTATCAGCTTATGACGTACCATTGGTTATCGATATTAATCATCCAAACTTTTCTCTATCGATGCCTCTTGGTGTCATGAGCTCCATTTAACATTACTTCTATCTAAAGTCCTCAAATATCTATACTTTCATTCTGAATGAATTGTGAAAGCATAGTATAATAAAGCGAAACAAATGTAAGTTGCGCAAACTTGCGTTGTTAAGAAAAGTTGGTTGCTTTTTAAGAATTGCGTTACCATTGGAATCCTTTACCTATCATGATCTAGCATTATAACTGAATAATGGGGGTTGTTTGAAATAAAATAAAATTATTTCTTTTCTTAGAAAAACATAATTTTTCTAAGATTAGAAAATAAGTCACATTAATTTCCAAGTTCTCGAATATGAAAACTGATAGTTTCTTTTATGAATTCTTTTATATAATCCAACACACAATTTTCAGGTTAATGATTTGAGCTGAATAAGAATTACTTCTTGAATTTTTTGCGATACACATTTACTATTTCCCCCCAAATATGGAACAGATTGAGTTAATCTTAAAATCAGTAATTCCGCTGTCTCTTCGGTGACTGAACGCGATATCATAGGGTTCGAGTCCCGACGGTGGCTGATTGTAGGCACGAGTAATAGCTAGGTCGAATTCAACCACTCTCTGGAGGAGGACTCCCGAGGTCGGCCATTCTGATCTGTATTTTTCCGTTGTTTCACCGATCATTATCAGGCGAATACTGGGACAGTACCGTAACAAGCAGGCCACGATCAGCATGTTTCCTTTCTCTTCCTTGTCCTATCGTCTCCCCTTACTAACACACACTTGCTCTACACTACCACACATGTCGGAAGACAGGTCGGGAGCTTCGAGATTTTTCCTGGCAGGCACGGTGCACCGCTGGGGGAGATTCCTGGAAGGGGAAGTCCCACATAAGCCGACATGTCGGAACCGGATCTCATTATCTAGCGGAAGGGGGAAACAGCCACCTCCCGCGAAAATAAATTACGCCACTAACAGGACTAACGTCTGTTGCAGTTGTAGTACCCGGAAACATCAATACAATCATATATTTTGGTTATAATATTATTTATGGTTAATTGAAATGGCAAGGACTTTCTAATCCCAATTGCAACCGAATATTTGGAGTACTAAATTGTATTTACAATATGATTTAGAATATGAATTTTATTTCTGTTTAAAATTGCTTAAATCTTCGTCTTTTATCTAAATATTCTACTTTAATTGTTGTTTAATTAAAGTGTAATACCAATGTTATGAAAAAATATTGAATGTTAATAGTGACCTTTTCAAAATCACGTACGTACACTTTTCACCACATATGAAAATAGAACACAGTCATGTGGTTTCTCGTAGTAGCTTTTATCTTAAAACCGAACAATCAATACTCCGAGCAATTGTTTCACTGATGATTTCAAAATGTAGCAAATTTAATTCGAAAAAAATGGTATTCGTAGTTTCATTCAATCACTTCCTTTCACTTTTCCACTCAGATTTGAGAAAAAAATTCCAAAAGGGGTTTTTAAAATTTAGTGTTCGCGCAGGAAGGCAGTGTTTGCAAGAAAAACAAGTATTTCCTTTCCTCTTTTTGTGGATTCACTCATTGTCGGTTTTCTTTCTACGCACATATTCACTCAAATACACTCCAACATGTCCTTCTTCCTCCAACAGGTCCTACGCAATACAACTATGGTCACCGGACAACTTACAACTTTTGACACAAGATGTCGCTTCAAGTGTTGCTTGTCTGCCCCGTGGACTATTTGAAGTGTGTTTTCGGTGTCCTTTTGCTTTCTATTCATTTTCGAAGTTATTTACGTTATTCTGTAATTCTGTTATTCTATAATACTTAAAGCATAATTACATTATAGTTCTTTATATTAGTGTAAAAGGACAATTTCAAAGAATAATTTATTTTTATTAAATTTTTTGAAATTTTACAAGTTACTCGAAATAAAATGCTTTAAAAACAGAAGGCAGGTTTTTAAGGCATATGTTTTTAACAGTGTTTCATGTACAATGATTCTGGTATACCATTATTTATTAGCGAATTATACTTATTGCCATTATTAATTTTTTTTCTCCAAAAAATAAAAAAAAGTGTTTTGAAATTCCCTAGTGTTTATATTTACCTTAGTTTATTAAATTTGTAAAAAAATTCAGTTAAAAATTTGAAGTTTTGTGTTACAAGGAAAAATTTTAATATACACAGATATGTTCAAAGAATTTTGTAGTAAAAACTTATAACTCAAAATTGGTCAACGATAATTACACTAACATTAGTATGAGGTTTTTAATTGATGTTTGTCTGATTGTATACCTAATTTACATAAAATATCTCAAAGATTACGAACTTTCAGAATTTCATCACTGAATGAACCTTGAGTGTTCATCGCTCTTAATGATTATATACGTACAAGAGCGAAGGGTAGCAATTTTAGTGGTTGTAAATGATGGTGGAAAAACAGGTGCAACTACCATCTTTGCCTCGTTCTTAACCGCCTAACGTCCGAAAACAAATCATTTCTACTTGTTCACCGCTCATTCATTTTCTTTTGTAGGTACTACATAGAAAACCATTTCTACGTCATATCGTTTAATAAAGTAAGGGAAAACATTTGCATGATCCGCTTTTGCGCCCCCTGTGCCGGCGGGAGCCGCCTCGTTGAGTTAGCGCCGCCGTCCGTCGCGTTGCGTTCCGTGTCTGGGGGCCTTATCTGCCATTCATGGAGACGCCCGCCTCCGCCTCGGCGCTTCCCGAACGCCAGGCCGCGCCGCCCGCGCCGCGCCCGCCGGCAGCTGACCCGAAAGGTCAGGGGGCGAGCGCCGCGGAGCCACCTGTTGGGAGTGTGTTCCGCGCGAGGGCGCGAGAAAGTGAGGCGGGCGCCACCGGAACGGCGCGTCGGGGAATAAACCCCGGCCCTCCTCGTGTGGAGCACGCCGCGTATAGTGCGTGGCAAGTTCAGAGAGGCGATCTCCATGCTCTTAATGAGATACACCATTATGAGTTGCAAACGACCTGCACATCTGAGGTGGTAATGGTACTTCTCTGATAAGAGAATTTTTTTTAATGCTTAATTTAATAAGAGAACAAAAGAGAGTAGAAATTAAGTTTTAAAACACCGTTAATTTATGTTACGCATTGCATTTCTTTATTATCATAAATTGCATTATTAGAGAATACATTATCAATTCGTTCAGCTTAGTTGTTTTAAATAAAATAAAGAAATGTGATTAGGAACTAAATTAACTTAATTGTCATCCATTGTACTCTTCAATACTTTATATTACATTCAACGATACGGATCATCCTATATAAGCCATTTCTTTACAATTCTTCTTTGAAGACAGCCAGAAACCATAGATTTTATAATTATTTTGTATCAGATCAATAATATTGTTTTATTAAGAATTAATGAGTAATTTTTAAAAAAATAAGGCTCCCTCTGTTGATCTTCAATTTTTAGGATTTTAAAGTACAGCTTGGAAAATCAAAAACACAATATATTTCTTTTATGGGTGAACCCAAACTTTCATATACCTGAACTAATGAGGTATCACACGAAATAGCATACATGTTTACCAAGGAAAATAAAAGATAGGTGTAACTCAATTGTGTCTTAGAGCTTTCCAGCAGAGTTACAACCCACATATGCCCCGAAATGAAGGTTACTAACTTCTAAGATGTATAGAAGGGCCGACAATCATAACCTTTTGCCAAACATGCAATGAGAAATTTCTTATAACGGAGTTCTGCACGCCACATTTCCCTTTATTCCCAGGCTTCTTCTAATACAAACATGTTCTGAAGGTCGCGTTCTGACACAGTCAAAGAGATTTTATGTACCTGCCGAACACTGTGAATGAAAAGTAGCGCACAAATCACGGCGGAAGGACACACGTGTAACTCTATTATATAAAATTTTCCAGTATACACAAGGTATTATCAGAAGTAATGCGTCGAATTTTTAAAAACAAATGTATTAATCAGACAGAAACAACAACTTGAAATTCTGCAAAGTATGACCCTTATGAGTCGATACATTTTTGCCAGCACGATTTTCCATCAGGAGGTGGTGGTGGTTTTCCCCCGTTGGAGGGTGAACCGACGCCCTTCCCGTCAGTTAACGGGTTTTTCTTCACCGAGGTATCTCTCACTAGCAAGGTACCGCCCCAGCCGAGACAAGCTCTAAGCTCCTGGACGCTCTCCCGGTCTGTGTGGTAGTGTAGTGCATGTAAGTGTGTTTGTATAAGTAAGGAGTGAGGATAGTACAAGGAAGAGGTAGGAAAGGTCGCGCGCAGTCTGTGGCCCGTTTGTTAGGGTACTACTCCGACATTCACCTGGTATTGATCGGAGAAACCACCGGAAGCTATAGATCGGAGCAGCCGGCCGCTAGAATTCTCCTTAAGACAGCGACTGCATGAACCCTAGCTATCTCCCCAATGACGAAAATCCTGTCACCATTAGAACTCTAGAACCTTCCGGTGAGAGTCACTGCAGTGACATCGTATTGTACTGCATGAGTTGTTTGTGTAAAGTTTTGTATGATTTGTAAATGTTTTCATGGTTTTCGAAAAAGTAAAGTTAGGTGTTGAAATGACATCCGGAATAATAAGGCGGTGAATTATTTTATTTTCTCTTAAATAAATGGAGAAATAGATCGCACTTTAGTTTATAAAGAAGAAGAAAAAACTCGTTTTACATTTTTGGTGACATTTATAGTGAAGGCTTTGTACGACGATTCTGAGCCTCCAGCAACTCGTTATTTTTTAAAGAAACGCTGTGCATTTCTTCTTTTTAAAATATTTTCATTAAGAACTTTAGGAGAAAGTAAGGATGTACGACTGTGTCTACGGAAAAGAAATATAAGGAAGAAAAAGAGGAATGAGAAGAAAGAAAAGCGTAAATATTCTCTCTTTCAGCGTATATTCTGTATAACTGAATACAGAAAACCTGAAATTTCCTAATAAAGAATAACACGAAAAATCTTGAATGACCTTTCACATTTAACCCTTAAATTGTATTCAACGCGGACAAACATGAGATTTTTCAGAAATATTAAATTATCAATACTATTTACACAATTATTAGGCAGAGTTTTAGCTTAATGTTTTCATGTCAATTGGATAAATTTTAACGTATTTAATAATAAGAAAAATAACTTAATTATATTTCAGTTTAATTTAATCAAATGAACATGTAATCAACAAATGAGTGTGTGAAACATAAATAAATACTCCCTTTTTATTTTCTCTGGTTTAATACATTAAGCTAGATTTTTATGCCTGCAGGTAAATTTTTCTGGCCTGTTTCCTCGGAAATAGAAAAGGTAAAACAGTAGCAAGAATGACGCTTTTCGCCAATGGAAAGAGTTTCAGTAAAACATAATTTGAATCATAGTTTGATCGATTGATTGATAATTTCGTGTTTCCGGGCGCATTAACTGTTATGGTCATTAGTCCCGTGAGTTATTTTTTTTATCGCGGACGGTGGCGGTTATCTTCCCCCGCTGGATGGTGAGATCCGACGTCGACCTACATGTCGGCTTGCGGTATTTCAACATTCAGATATTTCCCACCAGCAAGACATCGTCCCAGCCGGGACAACCTTAGAGCTTCCGACTGGTTTCCCGTCATGTGTGGAAGTGAAGTGCATGTAAGTGTAAGTGTGTGTAAGTAAAGGCAGAGAATAAAACAGGGAAGAGGAATGAAAGCTCGCGCACGGTCCATGGTGCGTTTGTTAGGGTACGGCTCCGGCATTCGTCTGATGATCGGAAAAAAATACGGAAAACTACAGTTCAAAGAAGTCGACCGCTAGTATTCTCCGCCATAGAGCGGCTGAATTCGACCTATCTATCCAGCTAGTGTCGAAAATCTTGCCACCATCGGGACTCGAATCCGAGGACCTCACGGTCAGAAGCACTAAAGTGACAGTATATACCCTGAGCCATCTCAGCCGATAAATAATAGTTTGAATTTATAATGTGATTTAGTTTGAAAAGTAGTTTAAAATGTAATTTACTTTCTTAATTATTTATTTTTATTATTTCTTATTTTCTTAATGAAAAAGTGTTTTCCGGTCGATCCAACGTACTTAACATAAGAAAATTGTAAAAGAAAAACAACATATCAAGATACACAAAGATCTAATTCGCAATTTTTTTTAACATGCTTAAAAGACGAATATAAACACGAATTTTACGGAATACAAATAGTAAAGCATTTCTCGACTGTGATGGATTGCCAGAGGCAGAGCTAACAGTTTCTGAGCCTTGTGCATTTCGCAAACTAGCAACGAAGCACCGTGATTAAGTTGTCGGACAATAGTAGTCCCTGCCCCGCGCCGCTCTGCCCCGCCCCGCCCTCCGTTGCATGCCAGCGCCACACTAGAGCGCGCTGACGGCGCGGCGCGGCGCGGGGCAGGGCGGGGAGGGGCGGGGAGGGGCGGCGCCGCGCGCGCGTCGCGTGTCTCTTGTGTTACGTCGCTGCGGCGGCGCACCGCTTTCCGTCGCGCGGTAATTACTTCCTCCGACACTTTTCGCTTCTCGCTTCCCTTGCAGACTTCTCGCGCTTAAATGAAAAGCGCGCGAAATCGACACAAATGATGACCGTGTCCTTCCTACTCCCGTCCCGATTGATAGTGGCTTGTTTAGAGGGTGCACATAGGATTGGAAGGCAGGTTAAGCAAGAAGAAAAGCCTTCGTGAAACAGGGGATATTCCAACGTAAAAGACTGATGAGAAAATTTTGGAAGTCAGCCAAGATTTTATTAATAGCATATTATTGTATAAATAAACATAATTATCGTAAGACATTTCTCTTAATATGAACGACTAATCCCAAATTCGAAAGAAAACTAGTGATGTAACAGAATTGCACAGATTTTCTCCCAGTAAAGTTTTCTAATTTACTTGGTGCGGAAAAATGAACTTTAAGTCATTTGCAACACTGCAATTAGCACTGTCCATTAAAGTTTGAAGAAAAAACTGGGAGCCATTTTTGAGAAAATGACGTTTCTGAAAATGCGGAAGTTTGAACTCATTTTGACAGAAAACTTGAGTTTTCGAGAAACTTTCGTTGGCATCATTTAAAGAACATGTACTCATCAATATAATGATGTGAATAACCCTCTAATGTAAACCAAAAACCAATTTACTTAATTTAAAAATACATTATTGTAATTTCTGAAAAAACAAATGGATAGAGCAAATGTCGTTTCTGTCAACTTGTTTGGTACATTTGGCACTATCCGAATCAAAAACTTAAAGAAAAAATCTGGAGCTGTTTTTGAGAAAATCTTGTTTTTGTATTTTGCAATGTTGTTTTTAAAATTGCAAATGTAGCACGCACTATTGCACAAACACTTCTAAAATTTTCAAAAAATGTACGTAACTATAGTGAAAGAACATGGACAAAAAATTTCATTAGAAAGAAAAGCCTCTTCTTCAATTTTATAGTTGCTGAAAGACGCAAAAAAAATAGATCGTTCAAAATATTCGAAAAAGCTAAGTTAAGAAAATCGTACCTATGCCACTTTTTAAAATGTATTTCACTCTATTCTTACAACAAATTTAAAAAAAAATTTGGAGCTGTTTTTTGAGAAAACACTTTGGGGGCTTTATGTTAAGGACCCCCAAATGTTAAAGAATGTTTTTCTAAATTTCAAAGTTTCTACTAGAGCCAGATGGTCATGGGATTCCTCAAGTTTGAAAAACTCTTACGCATGCTACGCACGCTAGAAGTGTTCGCAGACGAACGGACAGATGGACGGAGAGAAGAACGGATGGACGAACAGACGGACGGACGTTTAAAAACACATTTCAGGCATGAGGGACCCCAAAACGTGTACATATTTCCGTTGAAATCTCGAAATTGATTTTCCGCAGCATTACATAACTTTCTCTATAGTACGTATATTACTCCGTATATACGTATGTATACGAGAAAGTAACTAGTGGTGCTACAGAATTACACAATTTTCTCGTGTTAATTAGTTTTTTATTTCAATGGTCAGGCCTAGTTTTTCTCTCTAGCCACATAATTTTGCCAGCAGCCATCAATCGTCGCCCAAAGTACGTATTTTAAAAAACTTCTGAAGTTTTCTGTTTCTTAATACTAGAAGAAAAAATTAAGAATATTTAAAGAAAACCCTCGTTATAAATGGCAATTTTAATTGAAAAATTATTAACCTTTTTTATTACAATGGCAATTAACAGTGACTGTAAATGCGAAATGTAAAGCTCTTTTTCACAGATAATGTTTTTCGAAAAACTTCATTTGAAATAATTTGAAATACTTTAACTTGCAAATGTAATAGAGTTTACAAATGGGTAGAAATGTCCATAATAACGACGAGAGAGATATTAAAAAAATACATTTGTGTAATGTTTGAAAAACATAATGCAGATAAAAAATTCTACGTCATCTTAAAGAGTGCAATAAACACTATCTGTACGAAACGTTTCAAGAAATAAATTGTGGCCGTTTTTGAAATATTTCCGTTTAAAGTTTCAGAAAATGCAAAATTTTGAGCTCGTTTTCACAGAAAACAATTGAGTTTTCAAAAACTTATTACATATTATTTAAAGTACATGTACTCAGAAATACAGTAATGTGAACAAATCGGCTTTAATGCTAATCTTAACGACATAAGAGACTATTCAAAATAATTAAATTTTTCTCATTTTTGCAATAAGTGTGTATCAAGTCATAGTGTAAATTTTGTACTATCCCTATGAAAAACTTATGGAACAAATTTGGAGCCGTTCTGGGGAAAATCTTTTTGTTATTTTTTCAAATTGCACATATTGCACGCAATATTGCCTGAATATCAAAAGTTTCAAAAGAAATGTACGTGACCTTAATGAAAGAATTATTTATGGACAACAAATTTCATTTGAAGGAAAAATCTCTATCTTCAATTTTGCAATTGTAGGAAGATGCCGAAAAATCCAAACTTTTGCAATTATCGAAAAGAGTTACCAGTGAAAATCGGACATATACCTCATTTATAAGTATATTTCACTCTATTATTAACAAATTTAAAGAAAACAATTGGAGCCATTTTTCAGAAAATTTTGAAAATATCCGGAGGAGTCTTCATGTAAAGTACCTCCAAATTTTAAAGAATATTTTTCAAAGCTTCTTACTCGAGTCAGATGGACAGGGGTATAGGGGTTTCTTCAATTTGAAAACAATCTTGTGCATGGTTTAGCCGCTAGTGATGTTCACAGACGGACAGATGATCGGACGGACGGACGTTTTGAAGGAAAAAAAAAACACACTTCTTTTGGTATCAGGGGATCCCAAAACGTGTATTTCTGTTGAAATCTCGAAATCAATTTTCCGGAGCATTACTTAACTTTCTCTATACTACGTATATTACTCCGCATATAAGTACGTATACGAGAAAGTATCTAGTGGTGCTACAGAATGACACAGACTTTCTCGTAGTACTGTTTTTTAATTTCATTTGTGTGGACTACTTTACGATCTTGCCCCATACTCTTGCCAGCAGCCATCTATCGTCGCACAAACTACATTTTTTTTTCACTTTTTCTCACCTTTTCGATTTCGTAATAGTAGAACCGAAATATTAGTTCAAGAATATTAAAGAAAAGTAGAACCTCGTTTTAAGCTGAAATTTTTTATTGTTTCGTAGAACCATGGAACAGGATCCAGAAAAATCTCATAAAACACAAATTATGTCAAGTTTTTCAGATTTGTTTGCAGGAGATGGGCTGCAATTAAAACTAGAGGTGCTACAGAATGGCACAGACTTTCTTGTAGTTAAGTATTCTAATTTCCTTGGTGTGGACCGGTACTGTACGGTCTTGCCCCTCTTTCTTACCTGCTGCCATCTATCGCCGTCCAAAGTACAAATTTTCGACATTTTCTCAACAATTGGCTTTCCTAATTGTACAACCGAAATATTACTTCAAGAATAATAAAGTTGAGTAAAACTTCGTTCTAAATAGAAATTTTCATTGAAAAATTTGAAGCCGTTTTTAAGAAAATGGCGATTACTGTAAATGGGAAATTAGACGCTCTTTTTTGCAGGAATCTATTGAGATTTTGAAAAACTTCAATTGAAGTCATTTGAAGCATTTACACTCACAAATGTAATAACGTATACAAATTGATAGGAATTTGCGTACTAACGGCGTGCGAGATTAAAAAAGATACATTTATGTAATTTAAAAAAACAAAAGAATACACTATATTAAAAAGAACAACTAGCAATAACCATCGGAAAAGTTTGAAGACAAAATTTGAAACCATTTTTGAGAAAATGGCGTTTCAGCGTTTCTAAAAACGCGGGATTTTTAGCTCATTTTCACAGAAAATGTTGTTTTCGAGAAGCTTTTTTTGACATTATTTAAAGCACATGTACTCATAAATATAATACTGTGAAGAAATTGCCTCTAAGTATTACCGACGTGAGAGGCAAGTAAAAAAATACATTTTTGTAATTTTTGAAAAAAACAAAAGAATAGAGCTATGTGGTGGTTACGTCATAGTATAGGGTACATTTGGCACTACCCATACCAAAACTTTAAAGAAAAAACGTGGAACCCTTTTTGAGAAAATCTTGTTTTTTGCAATTTTTTAAAATTGCAAATATTGAACGCCCTATTGCTAAAATTTCAAACAAATGTACGTGATCTTAATGAAAGAACTATTTATAATCAACAAATTTCAATTGAAGAAAAAAATGTCTGTCTTCAATTTTATAGTTGTAGGAAAGTGTCGGAAAAATTCAAAGTTTGGCAATTTTCAGAAATTCAGAGTTAACCGCGAAAATCAGCCCTAAGCCACCAACTTCCGATTTTTCAACATTTTCAATTTTTTCTTTCTTCACAGTCGGTTCACATAAAAAAATAATTCAAGAAAAGGAGAAGGAGTCTCATCTTGACCACTTGCGAGTAAAATACTAAATTATATATCAATCCTACGATATGTAACTTAAACAATTTCACTACAGAATAGATACTCAAATTTAAATGAAGATCAAGATTCCGAATAAGATCTTCCTACCATTAAAATTCTTTCAATTATTCTGTCTAATGTCCAAGAACTTTTCAAATTTTTTAGCAGATGTTAAACAAATAGAACAAAAAGATGTTTCTTCCAGATTAAATTAAAAACAATTAAAAAATCAGTTAATTGTTATTTCAATAATAGAAGATTTCAAAAATTATAAAATTTTTTAACAAAAAATTTATTTAAATATATATATTAGCAGATGTTAAACAAATAGAACAAAAAAAAAATCAGTATATATATATATATATATAATATATATATATATATATATATATATATATATATATATATATACTCATTACCTATTCAAACGTCCTAATTTACAATGAACTCCAACATCTCAAATTTCCAGATTTAAAAGTATATCGTTTATTTAACAAAATTCGTCAACCAAATAGTATATGTTAAATCGATATCATTAGAAAACAAGATGCTTATAACATTTTTAAACTAGAAATATCGTTTTATAATATCGTGAAAATTCATACAAAATATCGTACAGAACTACCTGTTCAATTCAAAAGATGCCAGCGATCAATGTAATCATACTCATGCACATTGTCGATTTTTCCAATGCTGTATTTCGTGTACAAAATCTCATCATTATTTCAATTGTCCTAATACCAAAAATTCTGTTCCTACTTGTGTAAAATGTAACCAAAATCATACTGCTAATAAAGGTTGTAAAATTATAAAGATTTTCTTCATTCCTCAAATTTTCATTTTCATCACTCTGATAAAACTTTGCTATTACAAAATAGTATCCCTCCTCCTTCACTGAATGATATAATTATTGATCTCATTATCTCATTATCTCACTATCCCACCCTTCATCCTCACCAAATATCAATTTCTCTCAATCTTCTAATATTAACGAAACCAATGCATCACACGTCCAACACTTCAATAATACTCCTTCGTATTCTTATATTACTAAACACCTAAATATTACTTCACTCAATCCTCAAATTTAATCTTTAATTCAAAATATTATATACGTTTTTGAAACTATAAATTCAAATTATTGAAACTATTTCTTCAAGATATTATAATATTTTTGGTCTTTGATTTTTTAAAGACAGAACATTTTTGATATTAACATTTATTACATAATATATAGCAACGTTTCAGAAATTATTTGTTTCCATCATCAGGCATAAATGAAATAAATATATTATGTAAACAATGGTAGTTATAAACAATAGTTGTAATCAGAAGAATATGTTGTTCATGTAGACAAGTCACACTAAATCCTACCTAGATTCCTGTGTACCTGTAGTACCAGTGTATCTGTAGATTCTACCTGTGTATTCAAACAAGAAGATGTTTTGATATATAACGTTTTCAATATTAACCTAGGTAATAAGAATTTTTCGTGGACTAAAATTTGGTTATCTTGGACATTTATGTTATGGAAAGTTATTACTCAATGTCGTGTTAAAGAATTTTGTCTACGTGATAGGTCTTTTATGTTTTTGTGTTCAATTATTCTTGTGCTCAATTTACGTTTAGTTTGACCAATGTATGATCTATTACGATCTGTACAATTGATTCGATATAATACATGGTCATTATCTAAGTCCTCTCTAGTATATTTCAAGCTTTTTACTGTACAACTTTTATTTATCACTCTACTTACTAGTTTAAGTTTAAATTTGGTTAAAAATTCTTTTCTAATAATGTTATTTATTTGGGGGATGTAAGGTAAATATATCAAATTATTTATGAATTCTTCACCTCGAAATTGCGTGGTAATATTACTGCAAGGTTTTATAAATTTTATTATTTTGATATCATTTTTTTCTATGAATTTTAAAAGTCAATTATTAGATTTTAATATCACTAAAACTCTACGTAAATTAAAAGTATGAAATTGGGAAGACGACAATTGTATCGCTGTATCAACTAAATATGAAACAACAAACATTGTTTTACTAAAAGGGTGTTTAGGTAGGTAATTCAATACAATATCAGAAGAGAACAAGTTTTTAGTACCAAGATGTTTCAAAAATTGTATTTTTTCTAAAAACTGTCACATCTAAAATGTTTAAAGAACAATTTTTCTCAATTTCTAAAGTAAATTTTATTTTATCATTAAAAGTATTGCTTTTTGGATAATCCATCAATTTGGTTTTGAGGATTTTTTGCCACATAATTTCTTTTTCATAAATAATATTCTACTTCTTTGGTCCCCTAATACACGCATGAAAATTTTATTTGAATTTCGTGTAATAATTTTTAACATATAATATAGCAGACTTAAAAATTCTATATTAAATTGTAAAATGTAGTTGCATTGTTCAAAAATATGCGTTGCCTAGCAATTATATTTTGCGGAAATGGTAAAATTATAGGTATATATATTCAGTTCTTTGCACAATTAATTTATTAAAATTTTGCTAGACCTTTTAATGTTAAAATTTTGTGAATCATGTCCTACTTACAAAGTTCGTTTTGTGAAGTGATACGAAAAAATGGGTACGGAACTGATGTCTGGACCATTCCGTTATATTGTGTACGTGGCACAATTATTCAAAAAGACGGAACAAGATATGGCAAGACTAGAAAGCATCCTCACATCCCTCCATAAAGAAATATCGGCGAGGCATGTCAAGAAAAGAAGTGGAGAATCAATTCCAGAAGAGTGTCCTTTTTACGAAACAGACTTATCAGGAAAGGTAAAAGTCCGATCACCGACAGTGACTGTGATGAAAGTAAATTCATCAAGTCGAATTCAATCCAAATGTCAAACAAAACCGAAAATTCAAACAAAAAATCAAACAATTTCAAATATAACCAATAATTTCAGTACAATGAATCTAGACGAGCATCCTCATTGGTTTGTACGAGTAATAGAATTCTATGTATCTGTTTCAAATGCGTTTGGTGATTTGCGAAAAGATCTAAAAGCATCATGTAAGGAGTATGCACGAGCAATGATAACATATGTGAGATTCTACAAACAAAATGCCGAAGTTGTGTCTGAAAACTGGGAGAAATATATTGACATAGCAGTAAAGTCTTTGCGTCAAAACTACGAAAAGAAGGTTGAGGGTCTAACATCCATGATGCGCGTATGTGAACAACAAAAAGTAGCAATATCAGAAAATAAGACGAAATTATTGTCAGAAATCGAAATAACTACTGTGGAAATAATCTGTATTAAAGAGACGACTCTAAAATTGCTACCCACAATCACCATGCAAGAAGAGTTGCTAGAAAGCACGTCTCAAAAAATGCAAGAAATTGAGAAAATACGTCAGAAAAACGAAGAAAATTATAATACAATAAAGAAAGCCAAAATGAAATTAATAAAGCGTAACGGACGCACCGTTGCTTCTAGAAATAGTTTTATGCGAGAGGTTAAAAAGATACAAGGCAAGCTGGTTAAGTCAATTGCTTCAGCCCAAAGAGAAGTTGAAAAAATAAAACTGAGAGAACTTAGTGAGAAAGGGGATATTACCTTTTATACTTCGAATAATAAAAATCTTAAAAATAAAATACTGTCTGTAAAGAAGCAAAAACGAGACGCAGAAAAAACATTTCAAAAACTCGTGGATGAGATATGTCAGTTAAATCGAGATGTCATTTCTTTAGACGACCAGGAAAGACGAATTCTTTTCTCTCTTCAAACAGCATGTGTGAGTTCTCATAAGCAACGCAATGATTTGAAGAAAATTTTAGCAGCTACCATTCAGAAGCTCCAGCAAGTATTGTATGTGAGCAATCTTAAAACAGATGAACTTATATTGCCAATTGAACGACAACTTGCAACAGCAAAAGAACATCTCGAATGTACATCCAAGGCACTGGAAGAATTAGAAGGGCGCTATGTTCAATTATGTGAGCGATTTGATGAAGAGGTAGACGTGCGAAATACATTGAAAAATATTCTCGAAAATACCGAAAGTAATTTGGAAGAGATACACATGAATTTATTAATGATGCAGAATGGCTACAAGAAATTTATTCAGGGAAACGCATAATGACGAACCTACAGTTCCCAGTGTTGAAAAATTATCAGATGTTTTATCTGATACAAACTTGACAGATGAAACATACTTAGAAAACATAAATGAGTTAGATGCGTTGAAACGATGTGTATTTAATAAACAAAAAACAGTGTATACTTTGCGAGAAAAAGAAAAGTTACTACAAAAAAGTGTTCGTAAAAGAAAGTATAAAAATCAGATGATTACAGAAAATATTATTGCACTAGCTCACACATACGTTTCTATCATTATGCTACCTGCATCCAAGTGTTCCCTGGGAGACATTTGCCACGTGTCTTTACTAAATGATAGAAAACTAGGTACATCAAGAATGCCTGATATTTTAATGACTGGATCATGCTGCAGCATTGACAACTCACTTCCTCATGCCCACGCAGATGAACAATCTTCTAAGTGCTCTAGTAGGAGTAAAAAAAAATCTAAAACATGGGTAAAGTTCGAAAATACATTGCGGAAAAATCTCGTTTGTGAACTGAGACGAGTAATGAAAATTAAATGATTTTAATTTTCTTGAAAAATTAAAGGATCTCCCAAAGAAGATTCCAATATTCTACCTGGAAAAAATTAACGTCTCTAGAAACAATGAATGTTAACTAAGTTTAATGTTATTTTACTAAACGCCATTTAGGGGTTATTTGTAATCAAATATATAAGGTTTGTATAAATAACAATAACAAAACTTACAAAACTTCTACACTTGTTTCAATTTCGTACTAAATAAAATACCTTTTATATTTTTAAAATTTAGATGAATTTTTTTTTCTTTCATTTGCGATGAATGAAAAACATTTATAAAAATACTGAACATGCAAAATTAATCTTTAAAATTAAAACTTTACTCCATAAAATAGTAAATACGACAATGGCAATTAGTGATGACTGAATCTGAGGATATTTAGAGAATTTAATGATCGGAAACCCGCATAACATTTGAATAAAAAAATCACCATCGCCTGCATTTTTCGAAAGAGGTTGATATCTTCATATTATTGAACTAAGAATATTTAATTTGCAGTGATTTAGATAATTATCGGCACATTTTATGTAATTATTGTACATTGTATGTTATTTTTGTACTCTATTATTTTTCTTTTTTACATTAACATTATCGAACAGTGCCTAGCTTAATTTGGTGGATAAAATACATTTAAGACATCTTTCACTTTCATTCATTGATTTACGAGAAGAATGATTGAAGAAAATTTTCTGATACTTAACCTATCTTATTTTCAGTCTATTTAATTTTTGTTACATTTCTTTTAAGACTGTTCCAGCAACTTCCCTGTTTTTAATTAACCATACCTTGTTTTTAATATAATTATAATAGTAATTATATTAAAAACAAGGAGTACTAATGCGTTTTGTCTTTCGGGGTCTGAACGATAATCTAAACAATTTTGTTTGATATCTAAATACTGGATATTAGACTGGTCAACACACATTTTGGTGCCTCAGATATTAATTTTTTTCTAGGGTATTTCGATGTCACTGATAGTAAAAATGCATTAGTTTTGCCCTATCAGCTCTAGTTTTGTAAATACAGAATTATCATTATATACCCCACTTCTACTCTGCGTGTGCTTAGAATTTGGGAGCTTCAATGGTATGTGGACATAAAATATTTACTTTACTGGTGTTAAGTTGTTGAAAATTAAATAAATTTGTTTATATAAATGAAATACATTGATATTCAAACAATTCTTTCTTGAGGAAGCTATACATATATAGAACTAATTTACCTCGTTCGTATCTGCGAGAACACTTTAGATGGAAATTAGCACGTGAGATGTAACCGCATTTACTTCAGGTGTAATAAATTAACTTAAAAACGAAAATCTTCTTGATGTAGTTCGTTGCTTATTTGTTGATAGAAAGATAGGATAGAAAACCATTGCAAAATGACAAAACTTACGGCAGGTAAAGAGGCTTGGAAAATATTATTAGATGTTACATAACTTAAGCACTAAAAATATGTGAAACAAACAGTGCACTGTAATGAAAAGGCGGGAAAATTCAAATTTGTCAGTTTAGAATAAAATAATAATGAAATAAACTATACATATAAACTCAAAATGAACTGTGATTCCGAAAGTAACGAAAATCGATCTTTCCATATATCTTGAATACTAGAACTGATGCAGCCAAGCAGTTAACATTTTGGAATCAGCGGCCCTTAAATACCTACAATCAGCTCTAAAATTTCAGCCACAAAAAAGAAGTTTTTTGTTGTGCTGTGTTATTTTTCAACCATCTGATAATTTCTACAAGATAAATCTTTATATTTTCAAATGGAAATTGTTCGTCAAATAGTTCAGTTCACTCCTTAGGTATTTTTGGATTGCAAAGCCATGTTGTGACAATATTTAGGGGTTGTTATATTAAAAAATACTAACTTATGTAATAGGTTAGCTCGACAGAATATTATGAAACAAATCAGAGGAGAACGAGTATTGTAATTTTCATCGAGTTTTCACTTTATTGTTTTTGAAACTATGTTCGTACTAAGGTTCTAATTGTGTAAGAAAAGACACAATAGTACATTCTCTGAAAGCAAAAAATATTATTCTTACTAACAAGTATTACATCAAACTGCACACTATTATATCTTAGAAATACTGTATATTATTACTAGCTGGTTAAATCTTTTTTATTTCAACCATTCTATAAATAAAATATATCCTAACAGTAATAGAAGGAAGTACCCAAATACGGCATGTTGTTTACAATTGGTGATCGTTCATAGTCGAAATAATGCGAGGTAATGATTATATGAATGTCAATGAATTTGTAGAGTCTTCATGCAGTCTTTAATCTCTACAAAATGTCTTCGGTAAGAATTCAACTCTTTCACCTTAGGCGCATCCGAAGAGTTGTCGCTGTAATGTTCAGCCAAGTTGCTTTCGTATATATCACAGAGGGTGAGTCACGTATCTTCAGCACCTCCTGTAACTTTTGAACGGTTGAATTTATTGCAATGCAGTGTGCATTAAAGAATGGGGCTAATTGACACATGTATTCATTTTTATTTATAACTTGCATTTTACGAGATATTCGAGGTAACTTTGTTATTTCAAATGAAACTGTACATATTTTTTCAGTCTATCATGAGCGTAAAAAGACGTATTCAATGATATATTATCATATGTTAGGTAAGCAATTTTTTGAGTAATTTTGATTTTTTGCGACTCTTATTTAACGTATATTTTGAATTTAACAGTCCGTCCAACAAGGTCACGCAGAGCTCCACCAGCAAATGCGCGTTTAGAGAAGGAATCTTAGTATTTGAAGATACGAAACATATTCCAAATATTAACAACACTATTGCAGTTTTTCCTGAATTCCGCTTTCCATCCTTCCGCATTTTAAAATTTGTTTATTGTGATTGTACTTTGCCACATTAATTACATTAATTATAGTTTATTGGGAACCTGAAAGGCGCAGGGGTCATGGTAGGGAGAAATCTTTTTTTAATTGGTTATTTAAGGTCGCATCAACATCTAAGGTAATTAGCGACCACTATTGCTGTTAACGGTATGGTAACTATGTGGATGAACCGATATGGTGATGATAAGGTGTGAAAGGACGAACACAAATACAACCATGCCCGAGGCGGGACTCGAACCCGCGACCCTTCGGTCCGAGATTACTACGACACTACTGCCTTAGCGATCTCGGCCACCGGGCCGAATGGAGAAATCTTTGATGGAGATCTCATGTGAAGAAAACTATACAATTTTCGGTTAAATTGGGATTTATTCAATCCTCGCAATACAAAAATAATAACACATAAAGAAAAAAATATGCACTCTTTTCAAATATCCAAATAAAGAATCACTTTTACTATAAATAAAATTATTCTAACCACTTTGTCTAATCTTTAGACCAGAATTTCTCACACCGTGCGTGGCTACCACCTTGTTTGAAAATTTCTACTGATTCTCAATTTAAATTCTTTAACATTTATTTCATACGCAAATTGGCTATCGTTAAACAATCATGAATCCCTGAAACATCATTATTAGGCACATGGCATTTAAACAGAGTGACTTTTCAATATAACTGTTCATTGTACTTTTTCCAAAATAAACATTTTTTACAAAGCTCTCTAATTTCCCTTTAAACTAATACACGCACTGATTTGTTCAGTTATTCAAAATTCTCTCAATCTTTACATTATATAGTTTCTGTGAAACTCGTATTTCTCCCCTTCTCGGTCACTGGCATTTTCAGGCTTCTGAATCCCCGTCGTTGCACTCCGGTTCCATTAAAAAAATTACACTGATTATCTCGATTTGCGGCGTGTGCGGCCGCCCAACTTTGACAGCACTCTCCCCGCCGCGCGTCGCACGGCCGGCGCGCCCCGGTCTCCGCTGACCTTGCAGCGCAGGCAGCTGTCTCGCGCCGCCGCCCCGGCAGCGCAAGGGTGGCCCTCGCCTCGTCCTCCGACCGCGACGGGGCTCACACCGGTTCGCATTCACACCTTCTTCTTTCGTGCCTCACAAAACAAATCCTGCTGGCATAATTTCCTTTCGCTCCTGAAGCTCTTAGTTTCGACTGGATTCTGCACAATTTCGCCTGAGTTGGATTGTCTGATTTATGTACACCAGAAAGGATACTACAATTTCTCTCCGTTATGATTTGTCTTTCTATGCTAAACCTAATACTCTTCATAGTCGCCTCTTTTCCTCGCAGTGTTTTAATGTCCAACACACACGGGTTGTATCATATCAGCTAATTATGTTCTGACAACCGCACGCGTAATTACTTTAATGTTCGCGCGTAATTCAATTAATGTTCACGCCTAATGGCTTCCACTTTGCCTCAAAATTTCGACACGAAATAGCTCCGTTCACCTCGGCGTTTCAAATCAGAAGGTTTTTACGCTTTGTCCGTTGGTCAGTTGGCTTGCCTTCTTCCCTTGCCCCTGCGTGACGTAGGAAAATGCCTCCCCTATCTCGCTGGACAATCGTCACTGAAGCTTCGCAAGCGCCCTGATTTGCGCGGTAATTCAAATGAATAGTAGACGCGGTCCCCTTCAGGACCCACTCTTATCAGAACTGTGTGTACATATACATATATACACCCCCTCCATTCTGTTTCTATTCTAATTGCAACTCGAAATATTTTATTATTATTACTATTATCATTATTATTATTATTATTATTATTTTGTTAACTGTACTATTATAATACAGATTTGTTAATTTTTAAGTATATATTTCCTTTAACAAATGGTTTCATGCGTTTGCAAACGAATGATGAAGTGCAAACCGGCTGACGATTTTACAAATTGTTTTGAATCACGTAATATTACTATTAATTCTGCTATTAATTGACAGTATTTTGACAATTCACGAGGCTTCTCGTTTGACCTTTTCTAGTATTACTAGTTGAAGTAAAATATGATTTTGAGGGATATAAGCTATATTAATGCCAAATTTCTCATAGAAAAGACTTGAAAACAAATGTCTGAGATTTCTATGTTTCAGGAAGCGAAATTTGAATTCACTAAACATTCTCGGTATATCTAGTAACCTTTGAAAAATGCAAATTTTCATCTCTTAAAATAGGACTTTGCTGGTTTCACATCTGAAATGTGTCCATCTGAAAAGGATGATGTTAACACATAATACTTTTTAAAGTAACGTAACGCATGCATTTATGCAGTTTTAATTTTGAGTAGGTTGTTGCAGTTAAATAAATATAATAAATGCCAGACGCATCAAGAAAGTCCTTAGACGTGAAAAAATAAGCGCAATTTCTAGGAAAAACTTAATTGTAGCAGATACAGCACGTGTTGGAGCACTTTTGCAAATAATCATCACCAGAACTGAAACATTTGTCACACCTTGAATATACATGTGTATTCCTGTTCTGTAGAAGTCTCCCGCCTTGGGCAGATAGCAGAGTTTGACAGTCGCCTGCAACTCTGCGCTGCCGTGGTAGTCGTTACGCAAGCCGGTCAGGAATTTCTTGAGGTACACGAAAAGATGGCAACCGCTGGGGCCGAGATACGGACCGTAGGATGAAGAAGAAACATCTCCCCCCGGAACTGCTGCAGAAGATCTGTTGTGAGCCGAGTCGCGTGTGTCCATCCTATATGGAAAGTAAACTTTTATCGAATGAATATAGTGCGTTCTTTCAATTGTTTTGAGTCTACATTCAAAAGCTCTGTGAGTGTTACTTCGCCATATATAGTGACTCAAAGTAAATATTACAAATTTCTTAACGTGTAGAGAGATCAAAAGTTATCACTTTTTGCCAATGAACATGTGCGGGGAAATTTCATAAAATGGAGTTACACTGACTAATTTTCTTATGGTTGTTAGACAACCCAATATGCAGAGATGTTCGGAAGGTACTTGAAATCTCATTACTTGCTTGAAAACGTGCCCTGTCGAACATCTGGGCATGAGGAGTAGTCGAAAAATCAGGTAGAAATGTGTAATATGTAACTACGTTACATTAAATTTCCCAGTACATGTTAATAAGCCCCCCTAAAATCACTAGAAGAACATAAGAAACATTAATTCTGAGACACATTGTATCTTGCGGAGTAAGCACTTATGAAGCTAATAACGTGCCTTTGGAAGAACTGAAAGTACGCAATATATTGCCAACAAAAAGTTACTTTCCACGTTTTATTTAAGATAACACGTGTTTAGGGGTTTTGATTCTACAACAATATATAATATTAATATACTTTGCATTGTTTAACCTTTGTGTAACCTGATGTTTCGGGGTAACACATTTTCTCATACGTGAACGTAATGCTAAACGATCTAATTTTTCTGCAGTGATTGCGGTTTTGGGAATTTTTATACAAAAGCAAGTGTTTATATTTTAATTTGCCATTATTATAGGTTTCTTCATATTATTTTTTGAAATTGAATAATTTTTCGTTATGAAGCCAGAAATAAGTATGAATAAAATTGTCCCTTCAGACAACACACCAGACCCAATGCTTAAAAAATTCGATGAATTGTATGGAACCTTGAAGAGGTTAACAAAAGCGGACGGTGATATGAGAAAACTAAAAGATGTTATCAACGCAATTGAGAAAAAAGTAAGTAAACGTCCAAACTTTCAGAGTGAAACGGAGATTTCAGTTGGTTCTCACAAACGTCATAAGCGATCGAATAATATAATTATTCCAAAAGTGTACAAGAAATATACATCCACTCGACATTCGCCAAATGAAACAATTGTATTTGATGACGGTCAATGTCCTAAATGGCTGTTGCTAATGGCTGAATGTTACATGGCGATGCGTGAATGCTATTTTGAAATAAAAGAGGAGCTGAAAGTTATCTGTAACAAATTTGCAAAGCAAGAGAGCTACTACACAAATATGTGCGACCGACGAATAATGGGGATGAGTGACGAATTTGCAAAAAATTTAGCAAATGCAGTAAATGCCGTTAATTTACGATATAGTGAAAAACGAGATAAATTAACCATTAAAATTGGTGAAATTAAGAGTGTAAATAATCAGATTCAAAATGAAATTCAGAAAATTGTGACAAAATATGTGGATATAAGTCCTGCATTGCAAGTGGAAACTGTATTTAATGAAGGAGTGGAAGTAAGGTTAAAACAATATATTACCTCAGCAATGGAAACGGCGGATCTAATACAAACACTAAGGCAGGAGCTGGAAGAAAGAAAGGAAAACGTAAATGAAGTAAGAACGACCAATTGCTTGTACATATCAAAGATGATGGAAGATATACGAGGGCTAACGTCGTCTTATTCCAAAGCCCTTACCAAAGAGAAAATCTTAAAAACAAAATTATCTGAAACGAATAAAGCAATAAAGGATTTAAAAGAAATTATATTTGATGTCAATTCTTCGAAAGATTGCATTTTACATCTGCTCTGTAAAAAGGAAGAAGAAATGACTGGATTATCAGAGACACTTAAATTGCATAAAATTATTAGCCCAGACACACTTGACAAGAAGAAAAGACTACAGGAAAAATATCAAGGCTCATAACAATTTATGGACGAACTCGATGCAAAAAATAAAGAAATAGAAAAATTTAACACCACCATTTTTGAAGAGAAAACGAATTACATAGTCCCGCTGAAGCTTCAAATTAATGAAAATAGAGAAAAGCTTCAGAAACTTTCAGACGAATGCACAGCTATTAAAGAAAATAATTTGATATTGAAAAAGGCAGAGCATAAATTGGAAGCTGAACTTTCAGATTTAGTTAAACTTGAGAAAAAAATTAAGTTCTTACTTGTAAAATCAAAGTGCCAATTATCAAGAACACGGAAACGACTGAATGTTCGCCCACAGTCGGCCAACTCGCTCCTTTCACGAGACTCTGATGTGCCGTCGCTCTGCACCGTAAGTTCAACAGAATTCTCCTGGAACCACGGATCTTCTCTCTCCATTTCTCAAAGCGAGAGTGAATTGACAGTAACTTCGAGGGAAGGACGTGCTTGTTCGATAGTGCCAACTTGCATTTGCTATGAACTGGAGGATACCATGCTCTTGAACACGATAGACGCTTTGTGTACATTCAAAGAGACGACTATTAAGTTGAAACGTCTGAAGAAGCTGCAGAAGAGTGAAACTGCGCTGTGTAAAGCTGTTACCAATAGACGTATCAAGGTAGGGATATCTATAATTATTTCGTTAAAAGGTTAGACGACATTTTATTAAAATGGGGAGCCACAATTTTCAATGAAAATGTGCATGAAGGTCCCGATTTTACGCTTCTATAATATACTTTAATTCAAATTTCAATTGTACTATTAGATGTTCGAAAAATTGAAAAAAAAAAAGTTAATAATGTGTTTTAGGCGCCAAAAGATGGTAGCTGACAAGAGGGTGGGAAGAATCATATAGATATTCTGAACTGAGGAGACAAGTAAACTAAGTAGTGCGAGAGAGTCTGTGCCATTCTTTAGTCCCATTAGTTATATTTTGTTTTGTCGGCACCTTCACAAGTCTGTATGCTCACCTCCGCTCGTGAAAATCTGTGCCATTCTGTAGAACCACTGGTATTTTACTCTGTCGTTACGTTTACGGTCACATCCACGGGGGCCGACATAATATAACAAAATATTTAATAGAACGGTGACCAATGTTTAACTGTACTAATGTTTGGTTTGCATAGTTGTGACTTCAAGCTTTGATCACTTGCGAAACCCCTGCACTATAATGAAGCTATATCATAACGACTATCACTAAAACACGAGTGCAGCCATCAGATTAGAGAATGGGAGTAGAAAAACACAATTACAGAACATTACGGTTGCAGTGTTATCATTCTGCAGGATTGAGGCTCAAGATTAAAATATACGTCTTCAAAATATTGAAGTGTCAAACGCATGATACACATATTTCAGCCAAACCACATCATTACACACCTTACGTAGATAACAAACACCAGAACAGATTTTCAATTGGTAATTTATTAGGGTGAATTATGCCAGAACTGTGGATGGCTTACTACCATGGAAATTATTCATTCCTCAATATTCATTCCACATTCTTATAAACAAAGTGAAAATAATAATATGCACTACTCCTTTTCAGATACATCATTTAGAAGAAGTAAAAGTACTCATTACTTTAGAGTACGTTTGCAGACTGTCAATGAAATTTAATTCGCATTTTGACCAGAGTTCTGAAAAGATTGATAAAATGGATGAACCTGCTGAATATGCAGAGGAAAGTAATGTGATAGCAAGGGGAGCTGCAGGCAACTCCACGGCGGACATGGCCAGTTATCCTTCTCGCAAACTCTCCAAGTCCACATCTGGGGAGTATGTTGACAAAACTACTAAAGAACTCCATACACAATTCAGCAAGCTGCTGTTTATGTAAAATGTACAATAAAATAATTGGAGGAACATTCAAAAGAAAGATTTCATGTAGAATGTAGAACAGGTAATGATGAATGACGAGACAAATTTTGGGCAATAGCCTTTGGACACGTTACTTAGACGAGGTTGTAGGAAAGGCGAGAAAAGACAGATGAGGCGCCAGACAGCCCATAAAGTACCACCTGCGAGGTGAAGAAAGCGGCACGGAATATCAGTCAAGTTTTAGGTCAAGGATGTAGCCCCAAAACAAATACTTGACGGTGTATTGTTGGTGGTTGTTTCTTCAAGATGGTAGGATACTATTTAGGAAGTTATTAAATTGTATTTTTGAAGGAGATTTTTGGAGTACACACAACAATGTATTTCATTGTGCTTGATTCTATATGTACGAGTATGTAGTTTTTAACGATGTTTTTGTTAAAAAAGCATAAAAAATATATTTTCATACATTTTTTAAGATTAATATTTTGTAAGGAGAGTCCAAGACAACACTTTCTAGTTATAATATTTAGAAAAATAGGGAATATTCGAAGGAATAAAAAGTTATACGGAAAATCAAAAGAAAAGGTGCATAATTAAAAAATATCGTGATAAATACTAGTTTGTTGGTATTTTACCCTGTATACTTTCTACAATTTAAAGTATATATTCATTGTAAAATATTTCTTGTTTAAACGTATAAAGTAAGGGTGTGTGTAACCTTACCAGTGAGGATCTATAAGTGTCTGAATAAAACTTTGGATTACTTTTCAGTTTTTACTATGTTCATTTTGGCCTCTAATCATTTATCTACTAAGCTTTGAACTAGTGCTTGTTTGAATAGTTTCATTCCATTCTCGCAAAGCTAATGACTTTCGAATACGAAAGTGTTCCGAGTGATTCAATTGCTATAACTAAACAACGATTGTAGTTTTTTCAGAGGAGAGCGCTATTATGGTTGCCATACCCAAGACGAAACAGCAAAAATGTAAAAATTCTTACGTGAATATAAACATTACTTAATTTATACTAAATAAAATGAAGCACTTGCCCCCAAAATGCCAAGGAACGCACGCCAAGGAACACTTTTTCTAAACGGTGACAGCGGCACATTAAAATTCGTAAATACTCAAGGAACCTACCTCCCCTGGGTGCCTTTGGACCTATGCCATGCTATCATACATACAAAATTATATTAATGAGATTTGTGAAACCTTTGAAATAATTAGTACCTAAATTGTTACTTTTCTCTAGTATTATTTGAATGTTTACATTTTGTATTCCACAAGACTAGGTTAAAAAAAGTTTTGGTAAGCCTCCGTGTATTAGAGTTTTACGAAGAACAGAAAATTTTCTTCATATTTGCAGTGCTGAGGTTTATTTAGAGAACATAAACACACGAATGTAACAGAAATTGACAATTTTAGAATTAGATTCACAGAAATCTCAATTGTAAATCGTTCCAGTATCATTCGGTATATCGAAATCGACTACAATCAGTGCGTAATTTAAGTAAACAGCAGCCCCGGCGATTTCGCCGCTCGCACTTCCAGGAAAGCGCGTCGCCGTTCGTGAGCGGGCGAGCGGGCGGACGGCCGGGGGGCGGGGGCGGGCGTATCGACTGGTGCCAGGGGCAGGGCCGGGCAGGGCCGCTTTCCACGGAGAGGCGCAGCCCCTCGGAGACGAAAAATCCGGCCGGGTGATTTGTTGATCCGATGGCCAATCGCAGAGACGCTTCGATCTCGGTTTAAAACTATTATTACGCTGGCGACTCTCGAGATGGAAATGGGGGAGGGGGTCCGAACTGGGGACGTGGCTGTGCGCCGTGAAAGGCGCTCGCCTTTGGCCCGTGTATCTGCCGCGAAGCGCCGTGCGGAGCAAGAGCAGGGAGGGTGCGAGGACGGCGCGTGATCGACGATGCCTGGGCGACCGGTCACGGGACCCGGACGCGGCCTACTGGACGCTCGCTGGGTCACGTCCGCCCTGAAGGCCTCATTAACCCCGGAGGCGACGGAATCCATTTCTCATTGGAGCTACTTTATTGTTAGGGTGATGCAAGATCGTTTCCAGACGAAACGCTCAACATTTTAATTGACTTCGATCAACGGAGGAAGAGAAGAACGTTAATTACTGAACAAGTACGACCATTACGAAACATTTTATTTCATAAGTTGTTATTCGCTATTTGAGCCGAAGGTTAGATGCAGTAATTTTGATAGTGATATGCGCTAATGAACCTCTGGGTGAAAGAATAATCATTATTCTTGTATACATTTCATTAGCACCGCTTTCACAAATTCACTGTCAAGGAACGCATACCTTTCATTAAAATTCAACAAATTTTCGCTATATTCGTTAAAAACTCGCGTTCGCCTCTCTTCTTTCAATTACCTAGTAGATTAATATTTTCCTCAAAATTGCCCCACGGTCTCGACAAATGAATTCATTGAAAGAGCAAATTAGATGTTAAAACAACAATAGATATAATTTTGTATCCAAACGTGCAGCTCAAATGTAGCCCAGCGATCCCAACCTTGGAAAAACATTCAAATCTCAAACTATCCCCTCTTCACATAATTGGCTAAGAAAAGTTGTCGGATTATTCCCCTTTATGCGAAACCATAGGCACAAAATTCCGTATCTATACCACTGAAGGATAGGGTGTTATCCCCAAAGGGTGCATCAAACAGATTTAAGAAGAAAAACATAATGCTTACAGATTATGGCAAATTTGGATTTTAAGGGGCACATGCAACCCCTAAAACAAGTTTAGACGCATCAAACTTTACTATTGTGCATAACTCGGAAACAATGCGCCCTATAGCCTTAAAAAAAGATTTTGTGTCCTTTGAGGATCACACCGTTTCTACACATAATACCGTTTTCTACAAAAAGATACCTTTTTGGACATTCTATTTCATTTTTTATGGTTCCGTCACTTCAGGAAATATAGCCAGAAAAGCAGAAAGCTGGTTTCAGCGAGATGCTATTTTCAGGTTTAAAACAATGTTTTAAAAAATTATATTTTTGAAAGGAGCAATATGTATTGAGAAAATTTTGCTAACCTATTACCTTTTTTGGGAGATTCGCTGTTCTGATGGGCACACTAGCAATTCAGAACTTCCGTTTCATCCCGCAGGAAAGGCGTTGTACTACACGCCATCGTAACGTTTATAAAAGTATTTCGAAGAGAAATGAAAACCTAATTTTAATTTTTGAATTTTCGTTTAAATTTCCAGATTAACATGCTCGAGGTCAGGCGGTGAACATATGACGATGAACATATGGGGAAGAATACTTCATATTTATTTTTAAATTGTATTTACATTGATTACTTACGGCCTAGCTTATAAACTAAGATACTTACAAACTAATCTAAATCTACTTTGCCTCACATCCTAACTTCATCTAACATCGAACACTATTTACATTATTTACACTGGGCAACACATACACATACACTCATAAACACACACTTATACGTAATACGTATATCCTCATATAAACAATATTTACACTGTACAGGGAACATTTGGTGGAACATCTGGAAACATTTGGGGGAAAATACGGGAACATGTGAGTAAACATGTACGAGATAATAAGAGGAAAATGCGAGGGTACATCCTGGAAACATGTAGCGTACATACGAGAGAACATGTTAACATTCGAGAGAACTGGTGTTTATGTGAGAGAACATGCAAGAGAACAACCATAGAAGAGGAGAACCAGTCGGGGAGCATATTGGGAGAAGTGCGAGGATTGAGAGGAGCGAAGAATTGAGCAAAGATGTTCCTCTTTGGTGTCTCCTCCTGCACAGAAGGGTGGTCAAAATCAAGCAGAGACTAGAAATCTGTGTAAAATTAAGTTGACGCGATAATAGTCTGATATGACGACCTATAATTCTTCATTGTATAGTTCAGTTCTAATCTAACCTTCGAAGTTTAAAAACAATATTAATTACATTACAATAAATACATTGAAATTAATATATGAGGAATTCGTGCACACATTTTTGATTTGTTAAACTTTTGTAAATGCTTTTCTTCAAATTGAATTCCTATTTAATATTTCTTTATTTTATCGGACTAAAAATGCAAAGTAAATGAAAGAGCAAGAATTTCCTAGGAATTAGACTACTGTGCAGCATTTTCTCTAGCAATAATATCAATATATTTTTAGTTTTTATTTATTTATTTATTTAGTCAAAAACAGTCAAAAACTGTATGTGACGTATGGGGGAGAAAATCATCTGCGCACGCGTTTTTGAGTTTCAGAATCCCTTCCCAACAATTAAACTATTAATAGTTGAAAGATGAAAATAATAATAATAATAATAATAATAATAATAATAACAAAGTTAAAAAAGTGAGGGATTAACATTTCAAAAACTAGATATTTTCGTTGCCAAATTATAGAAAACTTATTTTTAACGGTAAAGGAACAAACAGATTTGATTTTTCTGTATTGTTAACAAAATAGAAACTCACCCTAAGCTCTACTACCACTACAATCAAAAGGAACGTTCAACAAACGTGCGCATAGTGAAGCTACATTTACGCCCAGAAGCAAATCAAGGGGCCATCTCAGCATTTGCTCAATGGATCAGGGAAATTGGACAAAAACCCGATCGAGATGGGGGTCATTGACCCGGAAGTACATTATTTGTTACAGGCAAATTGAGTCTTTTTTTAAATTATATAATGCAAATGTAGACTAATTCATTATACTATATCTTATTTTTGTTAAAGTCAGTATAGTCTCTAACTGTATAGAAACAGTTTTGCAGCAGAAAATATTTTACTTTTAACTTAAATTTGTGTACCAATTTTGTTTAATTTCATGTGGCAATGCCTTGTAAAGTAACGTACATGTATTGTATGTGGATTTCTTGTAGTGAGCTGTTGATACTGACACTTGATGCACATGATTACTACGTCGAGTGTTGTAAATATAAATATCAGTATTACATGAAAATAAGTTCCCACCGTTAAGTAAGTCAGTTTTGAAAAATACTACAACCTCATAAATAAATAGGCAAGGCAATGGTAAGATTCCAAGCTCAATGAAAAGAGGCTTGCACGGATCACGTGGATGGGATTTTTTCATTATTCGGATAATTTTCTTTTGCAATCTAAATGTCTGGGAACTAAAGGATGAGCTTCCCCAGAATATTATGCCATATCTCAGGCGGGAATGTACATTTGCAAAATACACGCAACAAGTTGCATGAAGGCTGACAGAATTAGAAAGAATTCTGAATGCATAACATAATGAGCTTAATTTAGTGTTTAATTCTGTTATATGTACATTCCATTTCAGGTTTGATTGAATTGAGAGACGTAGAAATTTTGTTACCTTAACATCGCTAATTGCATATTGTTCATTTTCAATGGAGCATACGATTGCCGATTTGAAACGCAAAATTGCATTGAGACATTTTTCCTTCGTTAACTATTAATTTGTTATTATAAAACCAATTTGAAACTTCTGAAATTGTACTATTTATTGTTTCTTTTTTGCAAAGAACATTCGTGTCATCGGCAAACAGAACTGTTCTTCCATTTTTAATAGATGAGGGCATATCCTTTACGTATAACAGAAAGAGGATAGGACCTAAGATCGAACCTTGTGAGACCTCATGTTCAATTGGCAAAGAATTGGAGAGATAAGTAAATACTGTCCTTTCGTTTAAAAATAAGTTTAAAAATATATATTGCAATGCAAAGAATGATAGAACGTAAATTTCATAGAACATCTTCACATTTCACTCATTCCTTTCTTAAATGTATTTTCTATTATTCGAAATTTTTGTTCTCAAAGGTTTTGATATTTTATAACATTTAACTTTTAGAACAGGACATCTTAAGACTTCTTGAGATTTATTCTGTTTTTGAATTATGTTAAGCAATTAAAGTATGCGATAAAAGATTGTTCAAAATATTATGTAGTGAATTAAATTACGAAATTTGTTTGCTTTCGTAAATTGGTGAAAATTACGACGATCTAATCATTTTTTTTGTTGAAATTGAGAACGAATACGACGTGGATTAGCCAAAGTTCACTATGGTTGAATTCGGAGAGGCATACTGATCTGTTTTTTTTTTTTATTCAACAAGGTAAAGAATAACTCAACTCTGAGAATTTAACCTTAGTGAAACTTGTAATTGAACCCACTGAATATAATACTCTATCGAGGAGTGTGTAAAGCCAACGCGAGAAGGGAGTTGTTGGGGTTTCCGCGGTAACCCGGCAGAGGCGCGCGGCGGGCGTGCCGTCGACCGGGCGGCCGCGCTGGCAGCGGCGAGGCGCCGGCGGTGGCGGAGGTCTCTCCAACAGTGATATCGATAAAACAGCCCCCTGAGCGGATCAATAAGATACGCAAGAATAACAAGTCATAACTACACGAGTCAGCAGCTGCTTGGCGCCATTTTGGGGATTTCCGCGTTGGTAGCGGCTCTATCAGAGGATAATTTTGGTCAAGGGTTAGCACGTGTGAACGCGAAGTTCTGAGACATACAACTCATTCTCACGGGTACCTAGATTTCTTGGGGATAGCTTCCAGATAAACATGTTTACAATGTTTTTTCTCTTTTTTCTTTTGCCTCTCATCTTCTTCATACCATTCAAGCAAACCATCCCCGTTGTAATGTCCTTGTTCGCATGTTACATGATCGTCAAGTTTGGAATAATGTTGTACATATTTTATTCCGTGTGGACGTTCGTTTTATGCCTCTTCATGCCGGTCTGCTCCTTCTTCTATAGAATCATCAAATCCTCTCTCTTCGCCAATGACCAACTGACTTCCTCCCCCGCTTGCGAGCCAGCGGTCAATGACATGGCCCTGCAGGCGCTGGTCGCGTCGCCCTGAAAGAGCACTTCCGCGAGTCACCGGCGCGTTGGCGTGGCTGGGCGAGCGCTCCGATGCACTTCACCCTCCGCCCGGAGGCAGCCGCCGTCGCCGGGCCGCGCCACTCGGGGGCCGAGGCCCGCCCGCCGCCATGCTCCGCCGCACCGCTGCCATGCGACGCCGCGTGGCGCACGCCGCAGCGCTCTGCCGCGCGCGTTGCTCCTCGCCGTGGAGATGATATGGGACGGTAAGTCTCTTGGGCTGGGCCCCGGAGGCCAGTGGCTACAAAAGGTGCCGTTCCATTGATGGATTCCGGGCGTGTCAACGGCTGAAGTCGTTAGTCCCGTAAATGTAGTGCATATTTTTCTTCGGGAAGGGGGCGATGATCTTCTCCCACAAGGTGGCACTGACCTACCGGTCGGCTAACGGAGTTTTCCCTAAACAGGTATCTCCCACCAGCGGGGCATCTCCCCAGCCGGGACAAGCAATAAACTTCCGAGGAGCTGCAGTGACATCAGTTGATCTCTGATCCACCTTTCCCGGTCCGTGCACGTTCGGGATACGGAATAGTTATATCCGTGCGGGTGTGTAAAAGAGTGGTGTCTCGAATGGGTCTACAGATGCACAGTATTACCTGGTCGGGGAGGCCGCGTCTTCTGCTTCACGGAATTAACTAACAAGTTGTAATTTTAAGTAATAATTGTAGTAGTAGCTGTCTCACCCGAACACAAAATAATCAATCAATTAATTAACGAAATGACTTTCCCCATCCTAGGTTTATTAAAGATCTTTCCTGAACAGTTTTACGTGCAGAGGCGCTAAAATAAAATGAACCTCGAACCCATATTCTATTGAAAATCAGAAACCGACGGGTTTCGTTCGTAAAGTTTAACTCTTGAATCTGTAGCCACGTATGCTCCAGTTTATTCCCCCCTTCTTCAAGTAATATGCTGCGTATAAATGTTATCATATATCCCGGACATGTGTAGCCCTTAATAAAATCTTACTCGACATTCTATTTCACATTTTGTAAATTTCCGAGTGAAGCGAGATCTTGTTTTAACTGCATCGTTCCGTATTTTGCTTGAAAAATATTTTTGCCATGTAATCACGTCCAAACGCTATCCTTGAAATTAGGTATGCATTCATTAAAAATGGCCAATGTGTAAGGATAAAAAAATTGGTTTATTAACTTACTTAATTTTTGGGTTCCGAATCAAAATGGTAGCTGTTACAGTGGTTTTGTTTAATATTATGTTCAGATTTCCAATGATTCTAGTCAAATGAAACTCAATCGTTTGCCATTTCGTCTCCTTGTAAATTTGAAAGTTGTACATCATTCTCGAGCAAACGCAAGGCAAAACTGGGATGAAGACCAGATCTGAGATTTTGTGAACCGAGAACTATTTGTTCACACGACTACTAAACGAAACCTACTGGGAGTTGGTCGGATTCTCTTATTTTTATGGTCTGGGACTAGTTGTGGCTCTCGATTTTCGACGTTTATTTGAACTCATGGCAGCAGCTGCGGCACTATTGACAAGAAATTTTAGTAATTTGGCCTTACAACTAACTGAAAACTGTGGTTCGCCACGCTGCCCACGCCTAACATTAATCACATTTAAGACTGCCTTTTTAAATATTATAATGTCTTTTCAATTTCTGTTGTGTCCGGTTGAAAAGTATACCTTTTGTGATAAATCATTAAAAATACTTGAAGTTGAGGAATGTGAATTATGTTTAAGTTACAATCTACTTTTCATTTACAATGATATCCTTCTTCTTAGAATGTGTTTTCAAGTTTTGTCAATGCAAATATCCATATTGATTGCATCCACTAATATCGACAATTTAGTAATCGTTATAAAATGTACAATAAGCGTGATATTTAAATTATTTTTCATCTTAACCATACAATTGTGTGCTCGTTACTTTAAGTACTGTTTTAACTTGCCATGATAACAAAAACTATTCTATAACTTATGTGAAGAAAGTCTTTATCGTTTTAGGAATAAAATATATCTGTAAAATAAACTCTTTTTTCTATTTTTAATGACCATTTAATCTCCCTTAAATAGATCTAACATCTATATTTCAATGACATGTGTATACTTAACTAACCTGTTGTTTAATGTATTTAAGTATTTTCATTGATTTTAACATTTCTTTTGATGATTTAAATGAATGTTCATCAATTTCCTTCTTTCACTTATTTTATTTTTAGGACACTCCACCCGGCAGGACTCCACATGAACCTTGATGAAAATCTTACACGGTACTGAGCTGGCACGGCACATCACGATCATCTTCTCCTACGCAGTCTCCTGAAAAATCTCATCTCTTTCACTTTCCTTACTTTATCCACTCTCCGCTCAGCTCCTATTTCGCACCCTCTTTCCTCCTCTTTTTTTTTCATTTGTTGCGTCTACACCTTGACGCAACGCGTCTCGAAGCCCCTTAAGGAGCGTTGAGCGCCTTGCACTGGGGAGTAATCCTCCATTAATGTGCTTTATATATATATATATATATATATATATATATATATATATATAATATAATATTTGTCAAGTCTCGTCACGGTCAGTGCCTTTTATCCCTTCGGCCAGGGGCTCGACGACGTTAGATCCCGGGGTTCCTGGCCGGTCACCCAACCACGAACCCGCGTGTCTTGAATTCGTGACTTGACGGAGCGTAGTAAACGAATTCGGCTAGCGCCGCCGGCTTCTGAGCTTACTCGCATTTTCCCAATCCCAGTAACAATTCCTCTCCACCTGATGCACCAATTTCCTCACAACCTGTCCCTGCTGGAACACCTAACTATCTTTGACCACGTACTTGGAGTGAAATTGGAGTAAATGTATACGAACTACAGTCATATGCAGCAGAAATAACATCCGTGTAGATATTTGCTAAAGATTCACATGCTGCATCACTGTTCAATTTTTTTCAACATAGAATTTGAATGAACTTAGAATTTTACGAATTCCAAACTTTTACCTTGCAGTTTATTGTAGAGAAAGGGAATCAAGTAAGGGTTCTGAATATTGTGGTTCTTTTATAGAAATGATATTGGTTATATCTCCTTGACGAAATTGAATGTGTATTCAATTGAAAAAGTTTTTGAAATATCTATTGTACATCTTTCTATGCTCAAAATTATCTTGCTTTACACTTACAGGACTCCAACAACGCGAGTTATTGTATCATATTCTTAGAAAATCTAGATACAACTCTAAACAAAGTCAACAATTGCTCTTTTGAATCCATTGTAAGCAAAGATTTTAACATTAATTTTCTGACCTAATCTAGAGAGAAAGACCGGTTTCTCAATTTAATTCATTTCTTTAGTTTAGATATTACGTACAATAAATGTGCCTACACGGACCACACTTAACTCAAGAAAGGTGATCGATGAAGCCTAATTAACAAAACCACTGAAAAAAATTGCAACGAAAAACTTAGACAACGCCAGCTTAAATAAAATAAGTGATGATTGTTTACTAAAAGAGCAATAAAATTACTCAAAGACTACTTGCTACAAGAATCATGGAACGCGGTTTACAATAGAGATTAGATAGATAGAAATAACATGCATAATTCAGTTTTTACTACGATTTCATTTCACTTTCATCCGTGCTTTCCTCTTAACAAAACAAAATTAAACATTTCAGGAAAAAGCAATACTGGGATTACACGAAGGATAACAGCATTATGTAAACCAAACGAATTCTTTATTTCATTTCTAAGAATGATAACACATCTTATGATTTCCACCTCTACTTCCAAAACTACAAATCGTCTTAAGAAAAGTCAAGGCAGACTAAAATCATGAAACATGATAATGTTTTGAACTCAAATTTCAAAACAAAAACAATGTGGAGACCAGTAAAAATACGACTACATTAACAAGAAACGTTGTAGAGAATGCTTATTTAAAACAAAACGATAAGGAAGAGAACGAAACTCTTCAATCAATATTCTTCGTGAATTGCTTGCGGGTAATCTCACTATTGGTCTCAAGGCACAAAATTCAACATCAGACGATTCCCATAAAATTTTCCTCCAGATTTTGGTTTGCGAAACGTCTTTCTATGAAATTCTCAAAATAATCTCTAAGCTAAAATTATAAATATTCGGCCAGGTTGAATTAATTTCCGATTTGTGCACCTGCCGTTATTTCACTCGTTACCTCTAATTTATTTAAAATGCATCCTCATGCACGAGAACTTTTTCAGATAATTTAAAAACAGCTAAGATTAGGCTAATCTTCAAAAACTTTAAAAAGTCAAACTTCAAATGGAACTTCATTTCAATTAATTCATTTCAATGTATTGAACAGAGAATCATATTAATTATATCACTCGTTCAGAATTCTTTGAAATTAGGTCAGTCTTCATTTTGATCATTGAGTATATTTCGCGAATGTTTATTCCCGACTAAGACATGATAAATTATTCTGGAGAAACGCATAGCTCCCAGTCTTTTATACTACAGAAGATAGTTTGAATAATTGTAAACCTTTCTCTATGAAGCAAAGAATTCTACCATTGCCTTGATTCTTGATTTACGAATCAGTGGTATTTGGAAAAAAAATGACTTACTCGAGAGTAGAAACATATTTTCAGGACTGCAGACACCTATAACTATAACACTCGACATGGAAATTATGTTCATCAGCTGACAGAGTCAAGAGCGCACTAAATATTCCACATACAACACATTTGGCGATAAATAAATAAACTATCAAAGTAAATAATTAAAAATATATGCTTTTTATTAGAGTCTTCTCCAAAGCTGAGCGTATTATGAGGAAATCAAACAACAATAATGTGCAGAGAATTACACGCGCAGATAATATATAATTTTATTACCTGCACATGTGCAGATAATACAAAATTAAGGCATATACAATTGCCAACGTCTGTTGATATGTGTTATGATAAAATAAAAAATTGTACTGAACATTACTAATAAAAAATTAACTTAACAGAGTTGAGTTGACGCGAATAATCATGTCCAAAAGCTATTTTTATCCAAACCTTAAGAGCATAATACCATTTTTAGAAATTATCTACACACTAATAAAAAAATGTTCAAATTGACTTATGCCGTATGACCATCGTAATAAAGTAATTATTTCAGACATTCTATTCTTTGCCATCTTGAAGAAATTTACTTGAATGTTCGAAAACATTTATCGCTCATTATCTTTTCTGTTGTAGGAACCAACAAAAACCAAGATCTCGACGGGATGACTCCAGCGGAGGAATATCATCGCCCTTCTTCATCAAATGTAGTTCATCCTTCTGTTCCTTGTTCCTCATTTCAGGCACATGACACATCTGAAGAGAAAGAAAGCTTTCGGAGTCACCTAAGATACCTTTTTAGTTCCTTTCTCTTTGAGTTCATGTTTTTTTACGTTAGAGTATTACGATATGTATGTCAGTGTGTCTGGAGATAAAAAGCAAATAAACGAAAAAAAGTGTCACTTTTTAAATTATTCTGGAATGTGCAAATAATAACATAACCCTTCCTTCGATAAAAACATGTTTACATTTTTTACAGTTCTTTTACTCTGTTGTTTTAATAATACTTGGGATCTATAAATAAGTACTCTATTAACGGTGACTTACAAATAATCAGAATCAAAGTTGAAACGTATTTATGGAAATGCTATACATTTGATATTACAAGCAAATATGCAGTATTTGTGTCTTTCTTAATCCAAAGTTCATACAACACCATTTTTCAATAGGGGTTACAAGATAACTCGTTCCTTGCACAATGACGAGATTATGCAGGCCAGTTTATAAACTGAACTTATAAACAAATTTTAGCATACCCGTGTACGACCGTATTTTACTCATAAATTTCTTTTCATTCTTTGTGTCCATTCCTCCGGAATCTGCCACACTTATTATTATTGTTACTGTGTCAGCTAAATTTGGGAAGTTTGAATAAATGATATTCCTGGCATGAATTTATTGTTATTTTTTCACAATGTGTTTGTTTATTTACTTAGTTATCAGAAATGAAATAATTTGACTAATTATCGACTCGTTTACGCAAAAAGAAAATTGTTTTAAGAATTCAGACAACTTTTTCCCAATGATTTGTTTTTATAAATGAAAAATTTATGTCAAACTATGAAAATAAGTTCAATGAATTAAGTTTTAAAATTATATACTAAGACATTCGTGAATAATTAAATTTGATAAGATAAAAGGTTTTTATTTTTTTTAAACGGTGAGATTGTGACAGATTTACCCTTTTAACTGACCTCTTATTGTACCAGGATACTGCTATCAGCTCATTATTGCATACTGAGCAAACTATTATCTGGGGGAATGAAAAGCACATGGTTCATAGATGAATTTTATTGCATATATACAAGGTACAGTGAAAAATATATAAATTTATGTTTGTGGAACCAATAGGGGTATCCTTTCATTAAGCACTCCACGATTCATACCGTCTCCATTTACACTGATTTATTGAGAATGAGAAAAGTACAATGACACGAAACATGTTAATATGTTACTGAATGCATTGCAAATGCCACTGATAAGTCTTGTCAAGTTACTATATATATTTATAAATGTAATTTTACACTATTAGTATACATTTATTGAACTAAATTGTCTATTAACACACTGTAAGTACCTTTAATTAGAAGATTATCACAGATTGCTTTAAGTAGCATGAAAAATATAGGTATCTATACATACAAGCCCGTTCTCTAACGGTGAAAAATGATAATGATTTTCAATGGAATGCACCTTTATGAGAGCAATTCAAACGCATCTCTCTTTTTTAATATATAGTTGAACACAGTAATAAAAATGTATAGTTGTACTTCTCGTTTCAACACTAAATAAACCCTTCACACTAACAAAATAAATACAAACATTTCAACAAACTTATTAAATTCATACATATATTGTTTTTTCTACACTACATTCGAGGCATACCCCAAGAAACCTTTTCTAACAAAATATAGTACAAAAAGTTCACCAGTCTTAAAAGTTTGTTCTATACAGAACTACCAACTGAAGTGGTACGACCCACTTGCTCCGCGAGTTTCTACACGAGAATCTAAAAAAATACACGAGCGGTAAGAGACCGTTTAGAGTCACTGTTTACAACGCAAGGAGGCTCACTGTGCGGGCGCAGCCATCGTGCGGTGGAAGCCATTGCGTCCGTTCTGCCTGTTCTGGCCCTGGATGAAGCCCAGCACGTTCCTGAAGGGCAGCTGCAGGTGGTAGTAGGCGCAGTAGGGCAGCGGGTCCCAGAACACGAAGAGCGCCTCCCGCTTGTCGAGCACGGTGCCGATGAGCCGCTGCACGGCCGCCACGCTGGGCCGGCGAAGCGTGTTGAGCACCGCCGTGCATCCAGTAGGTGCCGGCGTCCGTCACCAGCGGGCCCGACGCCTGCCGGCTGAAGTGCCTGCACGGCCGCCACACCAGGCGGGGGCCGCGGTGTGGCACACGTACGGCAGCGACACGCCCACCCGGCACCCCACGGGCACCAGCGGCGGCTCACCTCCGACACCACGAAGCGGAAGCTCACGTGACCCGACACCTGGCGCAGCACGCGCAGCTTGCTGAAGAACTGGCGCAGCCACTGGTTGATGTCCTCGTCCTCCACGGGCACCAGGCCGCCGCTCTCGCGGTCCACCCGGCACGTCACGTTCGCCACCACGTGAGATTCCTTCACGGTGGTGCAAGTGAGGAAATGTTCGCCGGGCAGGTCCTGGACGATCACCCACGGACGTTGCTCGTTTATTTCGTAGGGCATGCGGAATTCTTGTCTGAATGGAGGAAGGTTGATCTTAAACCGATCTCGACAACCCAACGCTCCGACACTCGACATAAAATAACGTCCAGTACGTAAGAGTCCACTATCGTACAATTTTGCGATGTCTTCCTTGGATGTGATGGGATAAAAGAGAGGAGTGGCAATGCCGTTTCCGTGACAGCGACGTAATACTTCGAGAATGTCGTCCAAAATCCAGATCTCTTTTACGCCGGGGCGAAGACGACACAGTTGGTTGCCCAGATGCGGTTTAGCCAAAGCGTCGAAGTAAGCCGTATTCGTGGCAGAGACCGGGATGTAGTAAGAAGCCTTCTCTTTTCTAACGATGTCACACAACGCTTGCACATACTCCTGCGAACGTTCTCCCGACGGTCGCGGCACGGTGTAGAACTTGGACACAGCCGTCGAGAACCGCGCCAGCCCGAAAAGTCCCTCCACTTCACACACCACGACGCGCGCACCAGCCGAGTAGAAGTTGCGCGCGAGGTGCAGCGCCTGGATGGTGCTTCCGCAGCTGATGAGCACCGTGCGCTTCTTGCGACCGCGCTCCGCCGCGGGCGTCGTCAGCAGCATGAGGAACCATTTGACGAGAATCAGCGGCAACTGAATCGTCTTCCAAAACACCCACAACCAGATGGAGAGCCACAGCGTGGGCCCCGCCAGCAGCAACTGGCTCCACAGCAGGTAGAGCGCGGTGGACACGATGTGCTGCGCGAACCTCAGAAGGAGGGCTGGATACCAGCCGATGATTTTGACGAGGAGGCTCCTGTCGGGATCCGGCACGGGGACCATGGGCGAGGACGGGCGGCTGGTGCCGGGCGAGGCGGCGAAATGGGCCTGCCTCGCCGGGAGACGGACGGCGTGCTGGAGCGGGAGAAGGAGAGCGGGACGTGCATGGGCGAGGACGCCCCGGGCGGGGACGAGGACACCGGTGAGGTGGGCAGCGACCCATTGCTACGGCTCGTACTGTGAATGTCCCCGGGCACGCTACCGGCCCGTCGCAGCTGTCGGTTAGCCCACACTTCACTCATGCTCTCCTCGGCGCACGCGGGCATGGCGGATGCGGTCGGCCCCGTTCACGTCACACGCGAAACACACACACACGCGCGCGCGCGGCGGCGCTCCAACGGTCGGCGGGCGGCGGGCGGGGCTAGAGCCGGGCGGGCGCGGGCGACATGCTCCTCGCTGGGCGGAGGGCGGCGGCGAGCGTGGCTGGGGACGCGTTCGCACTGGCGGGTCGCGGCGGCCGATCACGACTTAAGAGAGGGCGCTGCGACGCCTCTGGACTAGGCCCCGTGGGGGCGGCCGGCCCGTGTCCCCGCGCGGCCGCCGCCGCCGCCCGCTATCTTATCGCCGCCGGAGACGGCTTGCAGGTCAGGGGAGGACGCGGGGAGGCCTCTCAACCCTTGCGGCGGCGGTCGCCGACGGGTCGGTTGACAGTTCACGATCGAGGCGGCGGCTATGGGACGCCAGAGGCTCACGGGAATCACGGTGGAAATACAGCGGCGGACAAACTGACGTGTGGGTCGGTTTTGAATTTCATCTTCTTGCGGGGAAGGAACACCATCGCTTTCGACTTTGTAGCGCACTTCATTCACGGAATAGTGATCTAAATAGTTCTCGTGCCGGGAAGCATGAAATTATCACTCCCGCTCCGTTCACCGGTGTTCACGATAGTATTTGTTGGTGAGAACGAAATGGTAGGGAACGATTTGTTGTGAGCATATTGAGGTTGGGCCTAAGGGATGGAGGAGGAAGTAATAGGGAGAAATGTTTGTACTGTTATTTGACTAAAATCGAAAATAAAAACATAAATATAACCGTTTTACTTGCTCTTCATATTAGGAAGAAAGGATAGAGTTTGTTGTGTACTATAATGTAGATAAAAATAATATTAACAATTAATATTTAGGCTAACTTCAGATTCTACACTATATAAATCACCTTATTTTAATGGGATAATGAATATAATTCAATTTTTTATGATTTCAAAAAATATGATATTTGTTTCCAAAATAGCAGCAGGAAAAATCATTTAGGTTTAGAATGCCTAATAATAATATTTGGGTCATCTCACCAATGTACGTACAGAAATAACAGTTGTCGATGACAACGGTACTATCGACAATACTCCCGGTTTCGATTAGTCTTTTTTAACATACTTAAGTACTTACACATACAGTAACATTGTATAACAGTTAAATTCAGAGCCAGTTATAGGTAATAACTAGTGCCTGCTATCTACATTTTATTTTGCATTTAGCCTATGCGCCTTCATTAGACTGTTGTTTCCAGTTCCAATTTCAGCGACGCTATCACGTTGCACGCGGATGTTGCGGTTGCTCTGAGGGTATCGGCGCTAATTGAAGTCATGTGGCAATGCGGGCACGTCAAACACGCAGTTCCTCTTCTACTGCGATTTAACTTGGGAGCGGGTTGATGAATTGGGGCTAGAAGTCGATAAGCGCCAAAGAGGGCGTGGTCAGTGAATGAACAGCAAGTACACCAAAATATTGATGGGTAACTGTACTGCAGTCGTGTTACTATTTTTAATTTCTATATGCTTTTCATGTCAATGATTTTTAACTATGGATGGTAGTTATTACTTGCCCGCCAATTGGAATGATAATCAAAGTAATTTACTCGCGGTAGGGAATTTTAGTTTCGTGTCAGTACAGCTGTAGCAATTCATTTTTTCTTCAAAATTCCACCTTCAACTTGATTACAATGTTTGGAACTTTTTTATGATTATACCTTCTTTAACTTTACGTCCCTCCTCTCCCATTAACCAAAAAGGAAATGGGAGTAAAAAAGTACACATAGTTTTTTGAGATCATTTACTCAAGAATTCCTAATGAATAAATGTGAACAAAATTCTGTAACCGAAAGTTATTCAATTTGTTCCTGATATATTGCTTTTCATTAAAAAAAAGCACATTGTCGTATTAACTTTGGTTTATTTCGCAAATAGATTTGTGTACTAACATTTTTCATCGGTTGATATTTTGAACAGTTGGGAGAAAATGAAATCTCGCCTTCTGCGCACTGTCGTGAGAGGTAGCTCCCCTTCAATACAACATCGTTCACACAGGCAGCTACACCGGATGTATCTCGTTAAGTAAAAATGTCGTACAGTAAGCCTGACCTTAGAAGGGGAGAGATTTATGTGAATGAACATACATTAGTTGTAATTATTAGATACATCAAATTGCGAGAGAGAGCTTTATTGAAAATAAGTCATGTCTGTTTTTAAATTAATATGAATTCAATTTTAGATATAAACCAAAGGAAGGATAAAAATCTCTCAAATATATATGTTTGAGATATATTATTGAAAAAATAGAAATTCAAATCTCTCGTAATTTGAACGCAAAATATTTTAAAGGACTCTCATTGCTGATACATTACACTCATACTAGTACGAAAGAAGTAACAAAAGACTCCATCGACGGCAAGTATCAAGAAAGAGACAAAAAGTAACATTACCTAAAAACTAACTAAAGCACTGATGTTGAAAAGAAATTTTCGCGATAAAAGCAAAGATCCAAAACTATTCTTAAATTTAATTTGTGTTGAATTCATCATACAAAAAAATTAACTTAAAAGTATATCACAAAACAATGATGAAATGATGGGTAATAATTCACGAGCGTGAAGTGATATTATGGTAGAAGCTAGGAACAAGCGAATATCGTAAACGTCATACGAGTGTTATCTCTTGCGTCAGGTTTAATACAGTACTTTTCTACGATTAATGACTAACTATTGTAAATTAAATTTATAACGGTTACAAGGCATCTGACAGACAACTCCACCTAGCAGGCAGCAACCTAGGTGTCAGAGGCGGCATTGGTTAAGCGTAAACACAATTCGACTTCAAACGAGCAGTACACGAGTTAAGTAAGGATTCGATTTATAAAATAAATGTCATCAAAGTTCGGTATCTGTACTTACTTCTTATCCTATTAATAACTAATACGATCCCGAGTTTTGGAAACGGGGGAGGGAATGTGCAGTTTACCTCTCCTTTCCACCTCTCCTTTCCCTCACCAGTCACCTCTCCTTTGGATACACAATCCAAAGAAACATTTGTAACGTCGTGGGTAGGGATCTACACCACAAAGAAACAGACACGAGTGGGTATTTACAATTAATTTCCATTAATTTATGTACAGGAACTAAAACCTCACTCTAAGGCGTTTGTCGGAGCTGCCTGCCGCAGCCCCCCTCTCCCAACACGCGCCTTGCGGCCGCGCCTGCGAGTAGCCAACTCGGCCGATTCGCAACTGGGCACCTCATGTGCCTCAGCAGACCATCTGCCCTGAAGTATAAGGCATACTTCACCGTGTCCGAACCTCGAACACCTACTCGTGCCTTCAGCACTTCCGCGCCAGACTTGGCCGGACAATTTTTGCGGTGTTTTTTCGCGAGGAAACCGGAAACGTTACCCCCGAATGGTCCTGCGACGCACCTTAATATAGGCCCGAGTCACATGACCTCCTACTTCATCTGCTCAATTTTAAGCTACAATTTTACGAGCGTGTACATAAATTTAGTGTGAACTAGAGGTTTACAAATGGCACAGACTTTCTCGAAGAATATTTTCTAATTTCCTTGGTGTGGTCTCGCTTTAAGGTCTGGCTCCATTTTCTGGTCCGCTGCCTTCTATCGCCGCCCAAAGGACATTTTTTGACATTTTCTCAAATTTTTCCTTTCCTATAGTACAACAGAAATATTACTTCAAGAATATTAAAGAAGAGTAAAATCTCATCCTAAATACAAATTGTCATTGAACAATTTGAAGCTGTTTTTAAGAAAATGGCGTTAAACCGTTACTCTAAATGCGAAATTTGAAGCTCTTTTTCATAGGAATCTATTGAGTTTTCGAAAGCCTTCATTTGAAGCACATCCACTCACAAAGGTTTTAATGTTCACAAATCGATAGAGATCTGTATATTAACAGCGTGAGACATATTAAAAAATCCATTTGTATAATTTAAAAAAAGAATAGACCAATATGAACATTATGTCATATAAACTGCCATTAGCACTATCCACTGGAAAAATTTGAACAAAAAATTTGGAGCAATTTTTGAAAAAATGGCTTTTGGACGTTTTTGAATATGTGGTATTTTGAGCTCATTTTCACAGAATACTGTTGAGTTTTCGAGAATTTTTTTGACATTATTTAAAGCATATATACTCATAAATTCAATAATGTAAAAAAATCGCCACTAATGTAAATATTACCGACGTGAGAGACAGTCAAAAAAATTACATTTTTGTAATTTTTGAAAAAACAAAAGAATAGAGCAATATATCGTTTATGGCATCGTATAGGGTTTGTTTGGTACTATCACTACCAAACATTTAAAGAAAAACTTTGCGACCGCTTTTGAGAAAATCTAGTTTTTGTGATTTTTGAAAATTGCATATATTGCACGCACTATTGCACGAAGACTACTAAAATTTTCAAACAAATGTATAAGACCATAATGAAAGAACTAATTATGTGCAACAAATTTCATTTAAAGGAAAAACCTCTATCTTCAATTTGATAGTTGTAGGAAGACGCCGAAAAAATTCAAACTTTTGCATTTTTCGAAGTTTAAGAATTCACCGTGAAAATCGGACCTATGCCATCTTTACAAGTGTATTTTATTCTATTCTTACAAGAAATTTAAAGAAACAATTTGGAGCCATTTAAAAAAAATGAAAATGTCCGTGGGGCATTATATAAAGTAAGCGCAAATTTTAAAGAATGTTTTTCAAAATTTCATTGCTTCAACTAGAGACAAATAGACAGGGGGTTTTCCATTTTGAAAAAGATCGTACGTGTGGTTTAGGAGCTATGTTTGTTCACATACGACAGACGGACAGACAAACGGACGATCGGACGTTTTGCTTTCAATTGTTTTTTCGGCATCAAGGACCCATAGAATACGAATAGGGATTCTGGCTACTCCACGCGTTAGGGGATTCTTTTTCTTAATTTAGCAACTGAATTTAACCACTCTTTTGTTGTCAGGGTCCGGAAATTAATTTTTTTAAAATACGCCTTTTTTTCGCGCAGCATTACATAACTTTCTCTATACTACGTATAGAGGTGTAAGGTGCGTATAGAGAGGTACGTATAGAGGTGTAAACAAAGGTTTAAGGCAAGGGTGTAGCTTATCCCCACTTTGTTTAATATTTATATTGACAATATTCTAAGAGGATGGAAGAGATGATAAACTAAGTATAACTAAGAGAGGATAAATTAAGTATTTATTAGATATCTCCAAATTCACCTCTACATTCACTTCTGTACGTTGATGATCATATAATTATAGAAGAGAGCGAAATTAGTCTGCAAACGTCCTGGTAATGGTAATGGTAGTCCTGGTAAAAACAATTCAAGGTTACAATATGCGTCTATCTAGCCAAAAAACTATGATAATGGCATACCAAGATCAATATTTGGGAAGGATAAACATTGTTGTCATCAACTATTGAACAACTATCCACTCATAGCTTGACTTACCTTCGCTGTAAAATGTCTATTGAGACATATTTATTGAGGCCCGGAATGAAAGAGTAGATTAGTAAAAGCAACGCGTTAATATCTTGAATGAGTTTATCAAGAGACATTTAAAAAATAATGTTGGATAGCACGCTAATGATATTATATCTTATGGTATCTCAACCCACAGTCTGCTTTACAGGTTAAAAAGCCACAGCGTAAAAAGGACAAAAGGTTGTAGGCTTCGGGAATTGTTTTCCCTTAAGTGCTATAACAGTGAGGGACATGACGACATAAGGGGAAAGTTTCACTACTGTTTAAGTTGGGTTTGGTTTTTTTTTCGTGTTTCCGGGCGTGTCAACTGCTTTGGTCATTAGTCCCGTTAGTGTAGGGCATGGGTTTTCTCGGGAGATGGCGGTAGTCTTCCCCCGCTGGATGGCGAGATCCGGCGCCGACCTACCGTCGGCTAGTGGGGTTTCCCCCTAACCAGGACTCTCCCACCAGCGGGGCACCGCAGGTGGGAACTCAGGACTCGAACCTAGGACCTCCCGGTCAGAGGTGCTGCAGTGACAGAAGTTGATGCACTGTTTAAGTGTTGTTCATACCTTACAACCATGTAATGCCTTGTACTACATGATCTGCCGATTACCAGATGACTTAAAAAATACCAACGTAAACGGTTCCGAAATGTAATCACGATAGGACCAAATAGTTTACCAGAGTTAGCTCACGGGTTTGGACCTAGGGGTTGCAGAGATGTGGGGCCTGGGCCTAAAATGAAGTCTAAGCAGTTTTGAGTCTCGTAATGGGCTTTTGACTCCCAAATCGTGTAAAAAAAAGAAGAAGCGTTTACTCTCCTTGTTCGTAATTAATTCATTTGAATTCAATTAATGGTTATAGGAAGGTACATGTGAATGCTTAACCCTTGTTTTCAATAATAAAGAGAAAATTCAATGGAGACAATTTCCTTGAGGCCAAACCTCAATTTTCGTTTGTGTTCTAACATTTTTATTGATGTATTTTCACCTAAAATATTTAAAATCACAATTTAGCTAACTTTTCAGCGCAATCTTCTACGTTTGAAATATCTTTCCGTGTCGTTGGTTTTACGAGATGCGCTCTATCAGGCCGTAACATACTCTTTTAAATATTAGGGTTGTAGTCTGCACTCTTAATTAGTATACATATTGTAATAAGTACATGAAATAATGAAGCGGGGTTAAATATTAAGTTTAAAAGTACGTTTACAAAGCATTGCGGTCTCTTGAGTAAATAGGACCATTATTTCATATTTGTTGGAAAACATGCAACTGTGGTTTAGTGATAATGATATCCAACTTTTAAGTACACGCACTATCTCTCTAATGGAAATGAGTGGTGAACTATGATAGAACAGCGAAAGAATGAAGTTTCGGATTAGAGAGGTCATGGACGGACAAAGTCAAGGTTGCTCCCTTGCAGCTCTCTTACAAATGGTCTGTAAATTGCTGTGTATCTCCAATGTTTCGTGAAAACTAGCAGTGGTATTATAACGGATAAAATGCGGTCGTAAAATATTTCAATTCTCATGAATACTTACAGTCCCTTGAAACTCCCCGCCGTGCTAGTTGTACTATCGATTATCATCTTTCACCGAAGTATTACTTCTTTACAGAACAGTGTTGCCTTTTACATTTTGAAATTAGTTCGTCATTGAAATAATCTAGTATACTCGTATTTCCGTGTACATTTTCTTCGCTTATAAAATATCTAGAAAGATTAGCGAGCATGTGGAAAGTGAATACTGACACAAACATTCCCGTACTAGTTAGTTTCCTAATTGGTTTAGTCTGGGTTAGCCTTTTATGTTTTGCTTTACTCTATTCTCGTCTCAACCTTTCGGTTCTTCCCATCTCAACTTAATAAAATATATTTTTACCATTTTATCAATTTTTCAGCCCTCTAATATAAACATTGATATATTACTTTAAGAATATAAGAGTAATTCCTAGTTCTACATGCAAATTGTTATTGAAAAATTTGGGACCGCTTTTGGGAAAATTCTACTGAGATTTTCATGTGTATCGTCGAGCTACGTTTTGCAAAAAACCTAGTAAGTTTTCGAGAATTTCACAATAAATCATTTGAGGCACTTGTGCTTGCAAATACGATTAGGTATAAAAACACCCGTCGTGATATATCAGGTCTGCTAAACTCATTAGCTTGCAAAGCGGCCACGAGCCGGCTCCTTGCTCAGGAGCATAGAAATTCGCCCGCGAGCTGCTTTTTGTCGAGGGAATGGTAGTCAATCAGCGGCAATGGAAATTGCTTGGGAGGGAACTGCAGAGCTGTTAAACGCATTCAGACATCGGTGCCGGAATACATGGCACAGAAGCTACGCGAATTGTATTTCGCTTTCCGCCCTTCATACGGGACAGTTTGTACAAACAAGCGCGAATAGAAATAGAAAGCAGTGTAATAGGTTTAGTGATTTTTAAGACCACGGATAGTGATATTGATCTCCCAGAATATGCTTTCGCTGTGGGCACAGGGAAGTTGAATTTGTGAAGACTGACACGCATCTAAAACTATTCAAAGATTTGATTGGTACTTCAAGAAATTTCGAAAACTTTTGTTTAAGGTGAAAATATAATTTGAATTTATGCTTAAAATTTGGCAAAAACTATTACGAAGAGTTTTCAGTTGCTAAGTGTGAAACGTAAGAAACACATTAAAAATGTAAAAACTTCGTTTTTTAAGGAATGGGTAGGAACCGATTCAAAGTTTATTTTTCATTCTTGAAACCTTTAATTTTTAATTGGCTTTAGCAAGCCAGAACCTTTACTTATGACAAACAACTATTATAATATCAAATTTATACGTGTTTTGGTAACACGTGAATTGACATTAAAAATTGGTAATTTAATAAATGAAACTATGAAATTCCAAAGCATTGGTCGCAGGTACCTCTCACTGGGAACTTGACAATGGGTTCGCGCCCAATGAGGCGCGCGCTAAATCGTTCTGAAGGTCACTCGTCCGCGCTCTCTTTCCCCTCCCCACCACAAACGCTCCCTCATTTCGCGACGAATCCTTCTCAGCTCGGAGCACAGACGCTGCCGCTCTTCTGGAGCCAGTTGATCAGGTCTGTTATAGAGAGAGGAAATAGGTCGTGTACGTTTTTTAGACTGGTCTAAGTATCTCATTTATTAAAATATTTAAATATTAAAAAAAAATAAATAAAAATTTTAGATCCATTTGATGAAAATTGAAATATATAATTGGGAAGCGTTAGAGAATAATTATAATAAACATTTTTCATAAATCTGATAAGCTTCTAAAGGCTGTCTTTTAGACAGTTGTACATTTTAAAACATATTTAAAACGAATTATTAGGGTTGTTTTTATTTTTCTATCAACTAAATTTTATGGTACAAAAGGAGCATAGAGATACTCATATCACAATATTGGGAAAGTAAAATATTCTGAAAGGTTGAATTTGTGATTTTAGCGTAAATGTAAGGAAACAGAAAATCGTCATTTGAAGTTCAAGCAACACGCTTAATGATATTATACTGGGGTGCTAAGGATCATTGAAAATAGTTACTACATCTGACACCAGGCTGTACGACCTTCAAGTTAATAAAAGTAATAACCTTCAAGTTAATAAAAGTAATAATAATAATAATAATAATAATAATAATAATAATAATAATAATAATAAAGATTTTGCTTATCGAATTATGTATTGCATGAATATATAGTACCTCACTTCCGGAGATGCCTACGAGTGTTCCCGGGAGTAGGGTCAACATTATTCATTGTAAAAATATTGTAACTAAGAAACTAGAAAAAACTAACTAATAAGCGAAAAATACACAATCCAGAGAGTCATTACAAAAGAGCTTACAAACCTTTCTATAATAGTGGGAAAATGTTGAATCTAACCTTGCTCATTCCGATAAACTCTTCGGATATTCATACATAGTAATGTAAGAGATAAGGAAGTTTATATATTTTAAACATTTGAAACAATTAATTCAAACAGGTTTATTTTCAAGAGTCTATTGAACTCTTCAATTTTTCGGCTATCTCACATTTTATTACTCGTGACTACATTGGCTGCTAGTTGAAGATATATGGTGGTAAGTCTGAAACGGCGTTTCCTGTGACCTTGCATAAGACGCCATTCCAGAGACAAGGGTGCTATCGGTTATTGCTCTGTTGCTCACTCAAGGGCAAGGTCGGAGGATACCGTCTTTGGAGACCGGCTTATCAAAATATCCTCGAATGCATTGCTCATCAGGACATATGAAGCATGAAACTTCTCAAGTGGACTTCATGGATGGCATTGGACAATTCAAACGAAAAAGTATTTTCGGATACATAACAGTGGGCAGAGACTAGGAGGTTCTAGAGTTTGAGTACTCACGGGAGCGGAGTTTTTTTCATCTGGTAGATAGCTAAGTCGAATTCAGTAAATGTCTGGTGGAATATTCAAGCGTCCGGTTACTCTGAAAGGTTTCCGTGTTTTCTCCGATCAAGACTAGGCGAATGACGGAGCAGTCCCCCAACAAACGGGCCACAGGCAGTTTTAGGCCGCAATAATTCCTTCCACATCCTCATCTTTTCATCTCCATTTAACACAAACTTACTCACACTCAAACACAAACTTACACTTATATGCGCAGATTTGTGGAAGTTAAGCGCTTGTTTCGGTGTGGGTGGTGCCAAGCTGGAGGGGGAGGATCTGGAGAGGAGAACCCTGCAAGCACACTTAAGTTCGCGTCGATCTAAAGTTCAAACGGGGAGGAACACCGCCACCTCTCGTAACATAACATGGAGTACACTTGTGGGACTAATGGTCATAGCAGTTGACTTGCTGGAACACCAATCGATTGATCATTGAGAAACTGCACTGTTTCGATTTATTATTATTATTATTATTATTATTATTATTATTGTTATTATTATTTTGTCTCGAATTGGCCATCTACGGACCAAGCGAACGTGCAGTTGTACCCACCAAGGTCTAGTCATATTTTTCCGGGGGTATACACGTGTCTTTGAGGAGAGGGATCGTTTCTATGTTGAGTCCATTTTTACACCCCAGGGCGCTGGGGGAAATCATGATGATGAAGGATGAATTATTATGATTATTTATTATGATTATTTAATCACTATACATACACTGAAATAAATGGTGCCTCAAGGACTCACAGATGTCTATGTATCTCATACCTCCAAAGCTTGTCTGAAATTTTCCAGGTCTTGTGAGGTATCAGGATGAGATATCAAGCTATACCTCGTCCTTATAAATGGTAATGTGGCCTAAATACAGAAGAAGGGAGATAAGAATAGTGTTCCCACACCCATCTGGAGTTGATCAGAGGAAACCCTGCAAGCGACCGTTGATTACCGCCAATCTCTAGAGTTTTCAACTATTTGTGATCGACCCAGCTACGAATATTAAGCTGGTGTGGAAAAGACTGGCACAATCAAGACACGAATCTAAGAACCGGCTTCGGTAGCCCAGGGCATCAATCGATGTCACTGCCGTGCTTATGGCCAGGAGGTCCTAGGGTTCCAGCTCCAATAATGACAGGATTTTCGACACTAGCTTGTAAGATAGGCCGAATTTAGGCACTCTCTCGAGGAGAATTCTAGCGACCGCCTGCTCTGATCTGATTCTTCCATGATTTCTCCAATCAACACCTGGTGAATTCTGGAGCAATATCCTAACAAACTGGGCCACGGATCGCGCGCAAATCTTTCCTCATACTTCCTTGTTCTATACTCACTCTTACTAACACAAAATTGCACTTACATGCACTGCACTACCACACATGTCGGGAAACCAGGTGGGAGGTTGGAGCTTGACCTGATTGGAGCGGTGTTGGAGATATGTACTTCTATGGGGAAAATTCCGCGAGTTGACGATGTAGGTCGGCGTCAGATTTCGCCAAGCAGCGAAGTAAGATCACACCACCACCTCCCGCTTTAAAACATGCACTAGACTTACGGGGCCAATGACATCAGCAGTTGACCTGGTTGGAATCATTAATCAATCAATCAAACCTAGGAGCTAATGGTCAACACAGCTTCAGTTGTGTACTTACATTTATTTCGATAATTCTGCAACATCACATCACATGCACTCAATTTATACTGTCACGAGTTTTATTATGTTAGGTGTTGTTAATTCTGGCACTATATTTCAATATTTTCATTATTGTACTTCTTTGTTTTTTAATGTATTATTCGCGTTTATTGCGCTATGGTAAACACCCAGCTACTGGGAAGGGGTACATGAAATGACATTCATTTTTACTTCTGGAATTTTCTTATTTAACTTGTGCAATTTATACTAGCATAGTTTACTTTCTAGAATGATCCTGATAACACAAAAGGAAATAACCATCAAACTGCCTCGGAGGATAAGTTCATAGAAAAAGACTGTTTCAGTGACAATCTTGGGAGAGATATTTCTATAAAAAACGTCAAAAAAAGTTTATGACTTGCGTTTAGGGCACCAATGAACCATCCAAGACCCCTACGTATATATATAAACACAGAGTATATCTTCTTATAAACAACTTTTACTTCGCAACGTACAACATGACGCACGTAACGACATTAACTTCAACACTGAACATTTGTTAGAGATAACAATAACATTAAAGCTATTATATAAATTATGTAATGAAGTTATTTATGAATATTTACACTTATACATCTTTACATTGTATTCCGGGCCCTCGATGAGTCGTTGGTTAGAACGCTCGCTTTCCTCGCCGCAACCTCGAGTTCGATTCCCGGGTCGGGGCAAAAATAAACTGTACGCTTTCCTTGCAAAGTCCCAGTAATCGTTGCTGTGTGACGATGAGAAAGCTCACTTCTCAGGTTGAGAAGACCAGAGATACAGTGTAAGAATCGCTATGTACTAACATAACCACACGTACCCCTCAAGCCATGACCGTAAGGCTGGGACGTCGGTGGTAGGCTTTAGGTCGTAAAGAGTTGCTGTGCGAAAGTATTTACATACATACATTTTATATGAACTGAGAAGTATTATCATACCTATAGACTAAAAACGTCCTCTCCCTAGCCGTATTTAAAAGTTGGATTTTAAGCAGGTCGAAATATTTTCATTTTTAAAATGCCAATATAGAGCGTAGGACATTTGTAAGCAATTATTCACCATAGTCAAACAAATGCTAACATAAATATTGACATTTCTGGACTCTTATATGTTTGATGTGGAAGCAAATATCATATTTGTGACACAATATAAGAACTATCGATTGGAAATAGTTTTATAGACGTCAAAATAGTAATATAGGTACTATAAAATTGATATTTTATGTAAATCGTGTTTTCAAGAAGAACCCTCCCGGCCAATCATGTCACAGTATGGTACAATCAACAATATTAGAGTTTTCCCGACTCTAATGCAGTTGAATGTACTATTATTGAACATAAAGACATTGTAACATTAACGTCAAGAAAATAAAACCTCTTCATCTTATCTCACTTACATCCATGACGCCGTACTACAAAGAAATTCTCGGAATAACTTTCATAGTATCCATTGCTCCATTGTATAGCAACGCCGCGTACGGTAGTAATATAAAATTATCGTAATAAAATTTCCTACAAAATTAAGAACGCAATTTTGTTTCAATTTTTCTTTCATATTACATTTAAATCTTTTTTTAAAGGGAGAAAACGTAATTGGGCTAATTTCAATTAAGGTTTGCGGGTTGTTTGGAAGAATTGTCAATACGTTTGTAGATTGTCTGAAAGAAACGTAACTACGTTGAGAATACAAATTGTAGAAGAGGGTAAGAATCGAATTTAGATTGGGATTTTACATAGTAAATTAAAATTAAAATAACATTCATTATTTTTCATTTCGTTTTAATCCATTCCTGACCTCCGTGGCTATAAATTTTCTCGTGGTTATAAATTTTGATGGATACATATTAGAATGACTCTGAACGAAATGCTCAAAAACGCCCATTTCAAAGTAATCATTTCGATATTGCTCCCTTCGAGCAAATAAAAAAGCATTTAATGTCCCGCAATATTTGTAACGCTTACGCAATACGCATTTACATTGCAACGTAATACAGATATAAGTTTTCGCACTGAATTTCTAGGATTTGAAATATTAAGTTAATTAAATTAATTAATACTAAGTAAAACAATGAGAAGGGATTCGCAGAATATCCAACTGCCCCCATACAAACTGACAACCCGTCAAATGAAGCGCCAGAAATTCGAATTTGCCATTTCGAATTTTTTTTCAGACATCGAAAATACAGAGAGTGCGCCGAAAATGGACCAGAATCACTTTCATTCCGTTCTTTGCTACCTACGTGAAAAAATATTTTAAAAAATTGAAGCCGTTTATGAGAAAATAATTGATTAAAATTTAAAAGTGCCTATGTTACAGGCAAAATCACGCCAAAATACTTTTTTTTAAAAAAAATGAAAATAACTTAATTTGAAGATCTATTTTTGATGAATACATTTCGTTAACAAAAAAGTATCTTCATAAGACGTAGGAAGACGCCGATAAAACTTTAAATTTTTGCAATGTCCGAAATGGAGACTTAATCATCTTTACGCTATCAGAGGTCAAAATCTAATTAAAAATGTATGCAGTTTTTGAGAAAAAATTAAAATTTGCCTTCATTTTACCCCAAATTATGCGCAAGCTACTTACATTTTCCCGAATTTTCCCCGATTTTCTTTGCTTACTCGCGTTAACTTTTCTTTCCTCTACGCGTAGAGTGCCGTCTTTTGTAGTACATCAGAAGAAGATAATATTTTTCAAACCATTAATTATCGTTTAATTTATAACTTTAGTGAAATTTAACTTATTTTAGCAATCGATGAAGAAACCATTATCTCAATTAAAATCCAAACGCTGCAGTAATCCAATTAGTTCTATTTTAAAAACTGTCTTCATTCTCTGTGCTCAATGCGTTTAGGAAAACACGTTTACTCCTATCTTCAGATCTTTACTAAACAATATTCAATAAACATTAAAATTAAATTAAAATTCCAAAACAAGTGGACAAAAATTCAGCCAGACTCTCCAGGATGCACGAAATATGCCTTCATTTCCAATCAGGGCTTTGTTGTGTTATATTACAATATTGTTATATTTTTTGTTATATTATTCTCGGCTCTCTCGAAATCTCTCGTAAGGGCTCGTTTTCTCATAATAGCCACAAGATAATACAAAAAAATGCGAGACGAACGAGAAAAATATTCTTTCTTTATAAAACAATTAAAATTCTAGGAGAAATTCTTCGAGTTTGTACAAATCATTATCATAAAGATTTGAGGCAATGTTTCTACAAAATAAATTTAAATAAATTCGATCAATCAATTTTCTGATGCCAATGTTCCAATTCCTATTGCACGTGTTTCAAACGAATGGAATTAATTTTTTATTTGGAACCTATAATTAAGATAGTAGATAATTAAGATAAATTAGTTTGGGATTCATTTGATATTTCCATATACAGATGTCAGGACAGAAACGTCAAACTTCGAAAATAAACTCTTAAGAATTTAAGATATTTTGCCTAATACATTTCTTGGATATTCCGAATATCTGATCGCAATAAGCACTCAAAATTTGGTTTAAAAAACTTTATTCAAAAATTTACTTTCAGAAACATGTTAACTCTCCATAAATATGCAAATTGTTTATTTACAAAAGTAATAAATATATTTGTTCGCAAAGAAAAATTAACACACTACTAAAAAGCACCCAATTTACATATTTCGACTGCTTTTTTATTTCTGTGTTAAATTTATACAAAGGCCAAACCTTTATATTTATTTCCGTATTTTGGATAATCGAAATTCAATGAAATACAATGAAAAAGAGCATTATAAAAAAGGATAAATATTTTTGAAGTACAGAAAAAGTTGGGGAAAATATATTTAATTTTATTTGTTACTTTTAAGAGCTCACACTTAAACACTTTTTTCCTACAACAAATCTATTTTATCCCGGACTGAGAGCCGATGAGAAGTAAATGTTCATTGAATTGCAGAAAAAAATACATATTAAAACTATTTTAAAATCTATAGTAAGTTATAGTTATACTTCCAATTTACTCTAAACTGCCAAATGTGAAAATTTAATATCAAAATAAATATTGTTTGTGTTTCAGTGTTGATAAAGTTATGTCGATTGACGTAGCCCAAGATAATGTATGAGAAAAAGATTCAGAAAAAGAACACATTAATTCAAATACTCTACATTATATGACACATTTATGTTCTAGACTATACAACCTTGGCTCTAATGTATCACTGTGATGGTGTGGCTGTGCTGGTGCATTCATAAATATAATTAATAACTGTCTTGCTCTCCAAGACGTGATCACATTTCACACTAAAGTAGCTCATCAGTTGAGGAAATTGAAAACAAAAATTATGTAACTATTATCTTCGCAAGCGTATCGAAATAACATTATCTACACGATGGGGAAATGCTGATGACTACTGTTTTATATTGAAATACTTTCTCTGGGGAGATCACATACACATACACAAAAAGTAGAACATGTAAGACATCAGTTACACAGATTGCATTTTCATTACCACTCTGAACATTATGTTCATCAGATCACTGATTCTCATTTATCCAGATTATGGTTACTCACTTCATCTCACTGATTTAATATTGATGTTCATTTCAACGTTTAACTAAACATTTCTCGCGATGAATTACTATAGAAATATTTAAAGATTTTATTGTATACGCTTCTTCACTTTTTACTGTACGTATAGGACATAAATATCATTTGTTTATTTAATAAATTATTTTTTATTTACTTTGAAAATTATTTATTTGAAAATGTATTTTTCTCGGTCTTCTTTTGACTCAATATCTAACTTTTCCCAATCTTGTCAATTCGACAATGTTGACAATGATTATATTGTAGGGGTAGTTTTCCAAAGGTACCTATATTCTCCGAATGGACATCCGATCCATCTGCATCACCTAGAAAATGGGATTTGTTTGCGTGAAATTGGTTCCTTCTCAGGCGCTGTGTATTTTTGACGTTGATGTTGATGGAATGTGAACCGATAAACAGTTGGATGCCGACATGGCAGGTCTCCAATAGAAATACAAAATGCCAGGTGTGATATTGCTGCCGAGCGTTCTCTGTTAGTACGCCCTGTTTCTCACAAGGGAATTGTGTTTTGATACCAGCCAAAACTAAGAGTTACCCCAAACCACTGCACCCATAGAATTTGATTTTATCGAAACGATGATGTATAATATATTGAAATAATTTTGATACATTAATCAACAATTCAAATGATGTATTCACGTTTGATGAACATGTTCTACTACTGAGACTTGAATGACAAGAAACTAATTGTATCATGCGTGCTTCTCATTGACTTAGAAATGTTCGTGCTGATAATTAAAATTTCAGAAGAGAGTTATGACTAAATCTGACCAAATTTCGGTAGTTAACTTTCAAAACTTCAAAAATCTGACAAATTAAATTCATAATTATATAGTATAAATGTAATGGAACTATAATTTACTATGTAGCACTATGTACTACAGTAGGTGTTTTCATACTTGAAATGCATCTTTCCCATGTCTAACTGAATAGTTTTTGGACTTTTTCAGTCTCCCAAAAATGTTTGATGTAATTTTCAAGCCTGTTTGCATAGTAACTGAACTAAGTATTCCCTTTATTTTCATGTTATCAACTTCAAATTTGCCGATTATGAGAAAAAATCAATTATTTTTGAGAAGTCGTAGAATTTTCTGAGTAAGAAATTTCCTGCTCATTCAGGGGAGGTGTTGGATGTTTCTCTGGAATAGACTATTGAAACGACATACTACAGCATTTGATAATGGTACATAGGACAGTTTAATGCCAGTTGTGAATTAGTACTAAAAGATGAATATTTTTCCAGCGCTGAGCTCATGGAAATTGGGATATCTCTGTGTACACAGCGACCATGAGCACACTACATGCGATACATCTGAGCACAGATGTCATATTCTCACAAATATGTCCTACGATCCCTTCGTGTGAGGGATTATCTTTTGGTGTTTCAGACTATTTTCTTTTTAAAGAGAAAACACTGCCATGTGGAGAAAACCTTGACACTTTAATTCAAATAGTTCACATAATTTTTTGTTATGTTACCTACAAACATTCACCATGAAGTGTTTGTTCATGGTATGATTTTCATCTTTGAGCCTGCAAGAAAAGTTGAAAATCTCCACTGATTTAGAAACGTGTTGTTCCCCAGTATTCAGACTAAACGTTTTAGCGGTAGAAAAGGCCTATTAACGCTGACCTGTATGGTGAGGTGGCTTCGAGCGTGTTCCGACTCAGCGCTTTGGACTGAAGGATCGCGGGTTTGAGTCCCGCCTTGGGCTTGGTTATATCTCATGTATTTATGTGTTGAGGGGCTCGCATTTCGTTGTCCCCAGTTCAGAGGAGTCCGCAAGTGTGTTGTGTCAAGTATATGGTCAAATATGTAACCCATCAAGACCTAAAGAGTAACAGACTGTCGGATGGATAAAAAGATGATTGATCTGACTGGATTATCAGACTAAATAGTGTCTGTATATTTAACGTTCTGAATGCAATGCAAAAAAGGAGAACGGTAGTAATTTCTTTTGATAGAATTCCACAAATTCAGTAGAATGAAAACCGTTGCGAAAATTATAAATATTTATTTAAGTTTGAATTCACTGTGAATATAAACATCGTTCTAAGAACTTCGTGCTTATTCTTTACACAAGTTCATAGTATATTAACAATTAATAGTAGATTCATATTTTATTTAAGAAAATTCTAAAAACATTGAGGCAGAAAAGTACACGCTGGAATTTCTCATAAAAGACTTACAAGAGTGTTCTAGGTAGCCCTGCACTATAAATCATGTGAAATATACTCCCAAAATATTCTTATAAACTTTTCTCCTTAAATTCAACATTCTAAAATACTAACATTAATTATGACTACATGCAAGACCGGGTAGATAAGAAAAAGATAAATTTTGACTTTTGACACTATGCGACAGTCGTTGCAACATGGTATTGAATGACGTGAATTTAAATATACTTGTGTCTCATGGGTCTTGATAATGACAGCGATAATTGGTTGGAATTATTGCTCTGACAGATGAGAACTTTGCTGAACCCTTATCGCACGTTTCTGTCTCGGAATTGACTATACTTATTCAATCTTGTGTGAGTGTGTGTCTGTAGGGGGGTTAACATGGGATAAAAAGCTATCGTATTCAATATAATAATGCATTAGAAGATACAAATACAACAGTTTATGACGAATAATATAGTTTCTGTACAAGACAGTAGATTTCATTTTGGTATTACTTTAGGGTTTACATATTAGGTCGTTTCTGTAAAGAACAGGTCCCTTTAAAATTTGATACATAACTTCCATTTCTAAAATTTCATGGGACATGTTCTTTAGAGAAAAGACAAAAACAATAAGACAGTATTTAATTGTATAAAGCTTATTTAAATTTTATGCATTGCACATGACACAATAAAATACAGTAACTATAATATTTATAACTCTGTTAATTAACTGTTATTATTAACGTAATTGTGGAATTTCCTTGAAACGAGATTATTAACGAATTCAAAGGGGAAAAGAAATTTCATCAAAACAATATAGGATTTATCTAATGTATGAGTTTTCTCTTGAAAGAACTTAAGTAGTTGGTTAATATTAATAATAAGAACTAATTCTATGACATAACATTAATTTCACAAATTTATTTTTACTTTCTCGCATCTACTTTGTAAGAAGAGAAAGTTATGCAATCGTGTCGGCGAATTTTCGGCCGAAAAACTCTTATTGTTGGTAACGAATAAGTCCTGTTGCTGTATGTAGTAAATTATGGTCTCCAACACGTGGTGTAACCAGAATCCCAGTTTTGTGGGTCCTTGATACCGAAAAATCGATTGAGCTAAAACGTCTGTATGTCCATCCAATTGCCTGACTGTCTCCGTCCGTGTGTGGACAACGATAGCGCCTAAACCGTTCAGCCGACTTTCTCCAAGATTGATATTCCCTGTTCGACCTGAACGAACTCTTGGCTTTGGAAGTTTCAACCGGATATTTTAATTTTTCAGGATTTTTTACACGTAGACGAAAAAATATTTTTAAAATGTTCTGAAAAATTGCTCCATTTTTTTATTAAACGTTGTCCTCGTATAACGTAAAGGACGCTTAAGAGAATTGTGCAAGTATGTTTGTTGAAATCCCAGATTTTTCGAAAATTGCATCAGTGCAATTTTTGGGGCGTCTTGCTACAACTACAATATTGAAGATAGAGATTTTTTCTTTAATAAAATCTGTTCCAAAAAACAGATCTTGAAATAAGACCTTGTAAAATTTTTCAAAAATATGAATAATTAATTTTGCGCGAAATATAGGTATTTTAAAATTGTTTCAAAACAATTTATTTCTCTAAATTTTAAATTTTTAATTTAAAAATTTAAAAAGAAGGAATAAATATGTCTTTATATCTTTCTGTTCCAATAAACCACTCTTTAAAACAGATGATGTTCATTTCTTTAAAAAAGCGAGTAGTTTTCGCATGAAATTGTGCTTGAAATAATGGAAGAAAGTATGCGCTATTGGAGTACCACTAGTTTTTGATTTTGAGATCAGTAAATTATACATAATTTAAAAAAAAAAAGAACAGTTAATTTTGAAAAAATCGGACTTAAAATTTGGATTTAGAACTGAATTAAATAATTCTATAATTTTACATTTACTACAGTTTCAATGAAAATTATATCCTTAGAAGCAAATTAAGTTAGTTAGTGAATGCCTTGTTTTACGTGGCGAGACTCGGGCCATCAGGCCCGCTCTTCCGTCCAACCACGCAAATTTCGCTACACTCCTTTCACCACCTAGCGGAGAAAGGATGTATTATCTTGGGCGATGAAACAGGCGGAATTCAATTTTGCTGAGAGGCTTCATTTAGGGTTGAGGATCTTTTACACGCAGTAAATCTACTACATGGGACAGCCGGCTTTACTTTCCATCCGAAGGAAGGCGTACGAAAGATTTTTTCTCCCTTAAAAATCCACGGCTTCAATCCGTTTTGAACCCGGAAACTCGAGTACAACAGTCCGATACGCTAACCGTTATACCACCGAAACCGCTCTTATTATCTTTCGCCGAATTATTGTCTTTCAACTAAAGTCTAATACTGTATAAAGTTCATTAAAAAGTTTTATTGCGTGATTGCATGTTGTTGTTATAGCTGTAATAAAGAAATAAAATGACAACTGCTCACTAACAAAATTTTTACTTCATGTAATGCGGACGAAAGAACCTTCACAAAAAATATTAATTCACATTTATTTATAAGTTTAAATGTTATTACTTTGAAAATAAAATACTTTTAAAATATTTTCATGAATTTGTCAGTTTAGTACAATAAGACAGCTTTTGGCTTCTTCAATTTAAAAATTAAAATCTGATACTGATGTCAAATTGTGTACCCAAAATACCTAAAAATTATTTCAGTAATATATATTTTTATGACATTTGTATATATGAGTTAATGACACATCCTTGGCAGCTGGAATTATCACACCTTACCCCTCACACCACATTCTTTTTATTTTCTTTAATTCTTCTCCTTTCATTTTCTTAAAATGTTTTTAAATTATGTAACTCTGTTAATTCTAATTTTATATTTTTCTTGTATCAGAAAACTGATGATGATGGCTAAGCCATCGAAAGATGCTCTTATTGAAATAAACAGTATTGTTGACAATGACAACGCCTTCAATCATTTCAACTCAGACCCTTCCAAAAATTGATTCATCTTCTCGAGAATAATCCATAGTTAGCCTCCCTAAAATCCGCAAAACGCTTTCTTGGAATTTTCTGGAAAGATCCGGAAAATCGTCAGTTGCACACCAGTAGTCCGATACACGTCTAATGACCACTTACCCATTGAACCACACGAATGATGGGCAGGAAGAAGTCAAACCGCGAGTAACGGACGGACACCACAGACGCCCAGGCACACTGACACACGAGGGTACCCGATTATTGTATGTAGGAAACATTCACTCGCTTCGCTCTTATTAATTAATTTATAACTTAAAAAAAGACATGAATGCTCTTCATATCATGATACTACTATCGACTGATAAGTAATTTTTTACCTTTTCCCTCATTTTAAAGCATTTTTCGCTTACTTAATCGATTTTAATATCACTTTAATGGTATTTGCTTCAAATAATATTGACGAGATGCAATATAATGTTCTCCACAGAATTCCTGAGTCTCTATCCATTTCTTCGCTCATAAATTGTAATGTCGCGGTTGTGAGAATGAAATCCAGGTTTCTGTGACGCCTATCAGTGTCAGTGCCGGTTAGACCGATTTCGGGATAACTAAAGACAGATTTCTTGGCAGAGGACTGTCCTAACTCAAAAACTGGTTTTGCAAGCTGAGTTCACTTGTACGAAAGGGAAAAGCCTCGATTACATCAGTGACATATCCAACAGCTTGAGTTGTTCATTTGAACTGGTCTTGATAAGATTTTTTCGTAATTTTTCTTTGCTATGAGGGCATTTTTAAAACATTTAAAGAGCACTTTATTGATCATTTTTGGCGATGTTTTGGGTCATCAAAATCCGCCCCCAACTAACGAGGGATGCGAACGGACACATGATTTCCGTGACGTGATGCTGTCGAGCCGCACGGCCACCTTTGAACGGCAAAAGTCCATTGCTTCGGTGTAATAGTAAGCGAATAATTGGACTGTCCGCCGATAGCACTGGCCGAGTTGAACGGGAATCTCTGGGACACGAGGTTCAATTCATTTTATCATTCTTTACTGACCGAATGACCAGACGAAACATTTCTTATAAATAAACTTTTATTTGGGTTTTAACGAATCATTGAAAAGACTGAATATTGTTCTTGTTTTTAATTCTCGAGCTCTGACTTTTGTCCATTGGACGCCCCCCTACACAAGTGCTATATTGTTGAGCAAGTTCGAATGTGGTCTGACATTGACGTCCAACACTAAGAATTTTTGCAATCAAATATACACCGCCAAGAGTACTTGCGTCGTTCCCTGCCTGAACGAGTGTGGGACCTGATTAGATCAGCAAATGTCGGAGGATTTAATTTTGTCAAGCATTCAGTCAGGATTGTTTTACATTCTATAAGCATTGCCACTGAGAACTGTCCATCTTTGCCTGAGTCCTGTTGTTTGAGAATTGTCTACTTGAGAATTGATCTTTTCCACTGGCTATTCAAAATAATCCCCACTGCCCGAAACTGGGTTGAAATGCATGAACTCGGGTGTTGGAAGTTGGCATGTCACTGAAGTCGGAAGACTGAATATTGACGGAAATCCATGTTAAGATTTTAACGGAAACATACGTTTTGTGAGCCCTGATATAGTTCTGTCCATTCATTCGTGCTCAATCCAGCTCCTTAAACATACATTACGATTTTTCCCCAAATGAATATTCCTTGATCAATCTGTCTCGACTTACAGCCATGCAGGTTTTGTTATGAGCCTTTTAATTTTTGGAGGTTCTTGACATGAAAAAATATCAAAATTGGGTTCACATTTTTAATTTTTGGTAAAATAGAGTGAAATACATTTAAAGATGTCCCAACAACTAATTTGGGCTCCTATATTCCCCGCCAGGGACCAACACAACAACGGTCTCCATCAAATTTATTTACTACTTGAAATTTTTTCTCGTTGAGGGTTATGATGACGATAAGAATTGTAGAATGATTTTATTTTTCTGAGCATTTGGCAAGGGTTAACATGATGCAAGTGCTTGCCATGACACATTTGATTTTCCCCGCCTTTACTAAAATATTTTTCTTTTCAAGCGAGTTCTGACCTTCGAAAACACACTGCTCCCGGCCGACTTTGATCACGCGCATTCAGTTTTTTGTAAAATACTATTCTATGCCCATTCCCTTGGAATGCGTATGAAAACATTCTTTTTTTCTTTCCCCGTGCAGATGCTGGGTCCGCAACTCCTCCCCTGATGTAGTAGAAGATGTTCTCCAGTAAAGCCCCCCCCCCCAATCCGAATTAGGAAAATGGGTTAACCATGATGATCATGATGATGAGGATGGAAAGGAAAGGACACACGCGATCGATATCCCGTTGTATAAAGTTTCCTCCAACATTCTCCTGGAAGAGATCAGGGAAACCATTGAAAACTATTCATCAGAGCAGTCGTCCTACAAATTCGATTCCGGCAGGCGCCAGAAATTCCTCAATGCTGAGCACATCAAGTAAATTTCCGACGCTTTTCCAGGATCGAACTCGCGACCTACCAATCAGCAGATCCATTGCCTAACCCTAGAACTGCACACTGGGGTCAGTAGACTGGGTTCAGTAGGACCCCAACAACATTTCAAATTCACACCGAGTGGAAATTTCTGACGACAGTCGCCTAGGGCTTTATGTATATGTAAATTATTCCATCAGCTTGCGCTCGTGCTATTTACAGTCTCAGTCGTTGCCAATACTTCGCCGACGACAGAAAGCTAATTCGTCTGTGGTGCAACTAGGGTCTACTGAAACTCAGTGTGTTGTTTCTGATTGTTCCTCATACAATAAAATACTATTATTTTTATAACGCTTATCCGATATGCCAATGCCAATTCATAACATTTTAGTTGCATTTTCATAGTTATGTGATGATTTCAACGTGTATTTGTAATCATTGTGTTAAAATATGTAGAAAGATTGTACTTTAAAAAGTATGATGAAGTTTTCCTTTTGAAATTACATTTTTGTGTTTTTTATTTTCATGCATTCTTAAATGAAAATATATCACAACAACACACTTTTGAATCATACAACATTTTTTGAATCTTCTGTAACAATTAAAATCTTTGAGGTTCATGAGCCACCCAGTGTGCAGATTATGAAGCAAAAAATAAGTGTGCAATTGCAACTCGATCAGCCGCTGTTGGTTATAAAAACATTAACATTACAAATATTTCGAAGTTTTCGAACGTGTTCACACTGAGTTGGCTGAGGGCTGCAACTCGCTCAATAGCAACTGAAGCGACTCTGACCGGGATATCCCAGAATTCGAATTCCGACGGTGGCGGTTTATTGAAACTAAATAGATAGGTCGAATTCAGACGCTTTGTGGAGGAGAATTCTTGCGGCCCACTGCTGTGGTAGGTAGTTTCCCGTGATTTCCAAGATAATATATCAAGTGAAGGCCAGAGCAGTATCCTAATAAAAAGGCCAAGGACCGTGCGCGATCGTTCCTTCCTCATCCTTATCCTCCTCTTTTACCCATACTCTATACACACTTACATGGTCCATGCCACCACACATATCGGTAGATTAGTTGAGAGCCTAGAGCTCGTCCAGGCTTCGGAGGTTTTCCGATGGGGGAGATACCTGGAGGGAGAAACAGTCCATTAGAAACTGCGTGTTGGACCTGCGCACCTACATGCAGGTCGGCGCCAGTTGGGGAGATTCACCACCACCTCCCAGGTTCTTGGATATAAGATGCATTTCACCTACAGGGCTAATGTCCATAGCAGAGGACGGGCTCGGAAACACAAAATAATCAGTCAATCCTCGCCCCCGACGTTGCTCGCAAAGATATTGACTTTACAATATTTCGAGCTCTTTGACCGTGCGCCTGTGTGCGTGTGGCGGCATGTCGCCTTCAGGGCGCTGCAGCGGCGCGGCGTCGCGTTGCGCCGCCGGGCTCCTCTCCGCGCTGATCCCACGCGGCCTCCCGCAGATCGGCGCGGACCCTGCAATTGGGGGGGGGTCCGGCTAGCGCGTCGCCGCGCCGCGCCGCCCGCGCCACGCCGCCCTACGCCCGTGCCCGCCCCGCGCCTGCGCCCGCCGCCCCGCCACGTCGCGCTATCGCGTAATAGGGCTCTAGGTATCCTGTGGACAGCTTGAGATGCATTTCTGATGCACCGTCTTCCGTTTGAGATGCGCACGATGAGATGATGTACTGGTTGAGATAATAGGGGCTCTATGTATACGGGGTATGATTATGTATACGGTTGAGATAATGGGGCTTTTTCCTCATTTCAGGAGTAGTTTCTAGGGCTTCCCTATAAACTATTCCTGATCATTTAATATGAAATTTTAATATGAAATTTTATATGCATTTTAATATGAAATTGGCCGGAGATGGAAGTAGCCGCGTGAGTTTCTCGACATGAATACTTGTGAAAACCTGAAGACGGCTCAAATCCTCTTCGTAGCGCAAAGGAAATAAATAAGCATTTGATGCAAATACTCAAGGACATTTGATAAAAATGATGGACCAAAGGTAATGCAAGCTATATATCTACGACATGCAACCATCGATTTTACATTCCCTGATCTTCTATAACCGTCTAAACTTTTACTACTAAGCAATCCTTCATTCTTGGAAGCAGCTCATCTCAAGGAAGGAAAATGCTTCAAAAATATACAAAACTTCAAAATTACAATTTTAAAAATGTCCTCGTCCTACGGCTGAATTAACAAACAATCTGGAGAGTAAAATTTAAGACAGTTATTAGATATTGCACATGGGAAAAGATAATACTACAAAGCAATGGTGATCTCTTCCGAAAATTGATCATGCATCATAATTATTCTTTCTATTTTTCATTATATTTCTATTGCAGGCATACAATAAATAACACAGAAACAATTAATAACGTACTTAATGTCAACTGATTGTAACTAGCTTCATCAGCAACTTTTTATGTTTCATATGATTTGTATTAAATTGCAAATGCGTCTACAACGTGTAGAAGGAAACAGAGTTCATCGCTTGACTTATCGGTCAAACTG